>PUFA01000087.1:7225000-7673120 GCA_003508835.1 Eonycteris spelaea
CTTTGCTCTTGATTGATGATAGAAAGAAGTATAAGCCTACTGCAGGCTTTCGGAAGCAGACAAGACTTTTGTATGGTAAGAACATTGGGTCAGAGTCTAGCCAGCAGTCAAATACCTTCTGCCTTTAACCTCTTCTGGGGCCTTGACTAAGTAGAAGCCTCACTTGCCTTGGAAACCAGTATGTGTTCTATAATCTCAAAATTCACTTCTAAATTCTGAAGTCCTTTGACTCTACTACAGTACAATGCCTTTAACTGAGGAACCATTTATCCTGTGCAGTCAAGTGAAAACCTGGCACCCCCAAATTTACCTGAAAATGTAATGAATAGAGAAATTATTCTCTATGGTTAAATAACTAAAAATGGTATCTTAGACTCAGAAGAAGGCAATGATCTTGAATATGTTTGCTCTTTTCTAAAAAATGACAGTAATATGGTGTGTCATTTTTTTCACATGACATATTTACTTCTTGTTTTGTTTTGTTTGTTACCTAATGAACCAAATAACCTTTTGCAAGAATTAACAAACAAAACAAATAAAAACTCCATATTTGTTTTCTGCAGTGAACTCTGATGAGTCTAAGGTCTTAAATTATTTCTTTCTCAGAATGCTTGGAGCTGTTAGAGATGATAAGATAAAGCTTAGGTATGCTGAACCACTCTCTAACCTTCGTAACAGGGTCATAGTAGGGAAAAGGATTACATTGGCACCTGTATGACAGTTCATTCACTCTGCCTGAAGGGCACAGTGGGTGTGGTAGACACACATAATTTGTTAGTTTGCTGCTTGCTCACATTTTAGCAGAAAGTTTGCACCTTCAGTAGTTTGGCTTCTTTATCTTACAGTCCTTTCCACTGTCTATTCAGCATGGCCTTGCACCCAGCTGAAACCAGTGTGCTGTTACTAGAGAACAGGGATTGGCAAACCTGCAGGCCAAACTCAGCCTGCTGCCAGTTTTTATAAATAAAGTTTTATTGGAACACAGCCAAGCTAATCTGTTTATGTATTGTCTATAGCTGGTTTGCACCCAGCACAGTCACATAGTTGAAACAGAGACTGAATGGCCCACAAAGCCTAAAACATTTACTATCTGATTAAAAAAAATTACAAGCCCTCCTATAGAAGACATATGTTGAAAGGCAACTACTATTCTGCTTCTTAGACTGAAAAATAATATCAACTAGGTATTTTGTCACCAAAAAGGTTTTATTTGGGAAAAAAGAAGTGTTGCAACCCAGGGCATGCAGACATGGCAGGCCACTTGCAAACCCTGAGTGCTAGGATGGAAGGGTATTTACAGAAAGGAAAAGGGAGAAGTGGAAAAAGGAAGTTAGAACCCTAGAGCTTTATTAAAAACATAAAGTTCTTCCTATAGGGTTCTCCTGGTTATGTAGAGTGCAAGAACTTCCACAAGCCCTAGCTCCTCCTTTACTTAAAATTCCAATAATCTTTATCACACCATTTAGATAGAACCTAGTTTAGGACTCCTGCTCAGAATTCATGCAGAGATAAGTTTTAGAGCACTGAGGGAATGATGTCCTGCATTCCTGCTTTAGAGGACTGTTTTAGACAACATAACTTTTGATAGGAAGTAAGCATCAGAGAGCTCTAGATTGTGTTCCCTGGCAGTACCTCTAAATGCCATACAGAGACTGTCTAGTACTAAAGATGTTATAAATGACCAGAAATGTTCATTAAGTTGACTTGGCTCTGAGAGCAAGGGTTGTGTCTCATGTGCCTTGGCTTTTGAACCATTACAGTACCTGCTGCAGCTGCTTAAAGAGAGTGTGATAGGATTAACAATCAATTGAACCAAAGATAAGGACTGACAGGCTTTTGTTAAGAGGCCTGTTAAAACTAGAACTGACTGGAAGACAATCTCACTCTAGCCAGAGGAGAGCAGAATATAACCTTATTATCTTCCTGTAATCCTTAAGGTCATTTAGGTTCCTTCATCCTTCCTCCCCGCCTACCAAGCAGCCTTTGGACTCTGATTGGCCAGTTCTGTTATTCTTCATTATCACTATGGCTTCTTGATTTAAAGTTATCAATTAAATTTTGATCTATAGCTAGTTCAATTAGGTTAATATGACCAGCTCCATAGACCTCATCATCCTTGTCAAAATGAAGCTCCTGATCCTACAGAATTAGTATCCCAAGTTAAGATGACTTGACCACAGGAGACCAACTTTTATTCAGTGACCTTTTTGCTCATGTCAGACTCTGGCTACGCTCACTGGAACCTCTGTTCTGACCTACATCATTTTTGCATTGTAGTGTGGTTATTTATAGCATTTCTCTCGCCATTGCCAAAGTACAAGCTCCTTGAGGAAAGGATTCATGTCGTTTTATTCTTTTTTTTTTTTTTCATTTGGTTCCCACTCAGTGCTAAACACAGTGCCTAGCTTTCAGTATATGCTTTCAGTGAAAGTCGTCAAATGATAAAGTTAATAAGGATAAGTAAATTGTGTCTTTACTAATTTCTTCTCCTCTGTCATCTCTTTTCTCATTTACATGGTGTAACTCATCTACCATTTCTCTACACACTATTCTCTAGTGACTGTACTTCATAATCATCTCTCCCTTCTTATTGCATTCATAGTTAGCAGCTCACAATTTGGCACTTAATTATTTCTTAATTGATTCATCTGTGCTATCTTTGCTTCCCAGGTAGCCTGTTGTCCCAAAGGCAAAGAATATATATATTTTAAGTATTTTGTAATAACTCCCTGTGCTCCAGCCCCCTCCCTCCCACACACACAAATGCATTAGAATTTAACTATAACAGATTTTCAATAAATTTGTGTAAATTAACTGAGCGAAACTCTGCCTTTACATTTCAAGACAGGCAGGCTAGAATAAAAAGCAGTCTCTGGTGGTGGTATATGTTTTAGAAGTATAAAAATCGGGTTAAAATTAGTCAACTTTGAAAGTTATCATATAAAAGATGAATAAATTAACAAAGCCAAATAGACAAATTGAAAAAGGCCTCTACCTCACTTCCTCCTTCCCTCTCTCCCGTTGTTGTTATTTTGTGTTTAATTACAAGGCCAATTTATTTGCTTGAACAACAGACTTAAGAATAGCTCTGTAACCCAGGCCTGGCCCTGGCCCTGACACTCACCTGACGGACACATGGTAGTTCAGCCCATTCTCCATTTGACACCAGTGATCTCTTATGGTCGTTTGAATCAACTATCCATACATAAGAATTATAAGATACTGAAACTATTTACCAAATGGAGTGACAGGATATTTTATGAGATATTTAACTTAGTTTTTAAAATATGATTTTTCCGGGTTGGCTTAGTTCTTGGAAAAGAAAAGTTGAAATACCTGATCTCTGAGAGTTCTCTTTTATGCCACAGAATATTCTCTCTTGAGAATCTTTGTTTTATTTATTTATTTTTATTTAGATGAGGCAACCCTTGGTTGACCTCACAGATTGCAAGCACCTTGTCAGCTTACAATACCTTATTTTTTATTTTTATTTTTTATGCCTATAGCACCTGATCTTTCTTTCTAGGTGGTCTCCCATCCAAGTACTAACCAGGCCCAACCCTACTTAGCTTCTGAGATCAGATGGGATCAGGCTTGTTCAGGGTAGCATGACCATAGACAAGAATCTTTGTTTTAAACCCAGAATTTTGTATTAAAAACTTCCTATGAACAAAATACCTGTAATAAATACTACACCTCCTTGAACTCTAATCATGATGTGCCAAGTGTTAAAAAGGAAAGTTGATTTGCCCTCCACAAAATGAGCTCTTCGCGAGATAGAAGTGTTTGTGTAATGAGCAAACCTGTACAGCTAACCAGCCTAACCAGGTCATCAGGAAGGCTCATTTCAGCTACAGAACCTGCCAGACGAGGGATTGACTTGGGTTCGTCTTGATACCAAAAGTTGGACTTGATTCCCCTCAGGACTGCAGTTTTGCAGAACTATTACTTTAACTATTTTTTTTAAAGTTCAGTTTGACAGTTTCTTTTACTTTTTTCTTTTGAACCCTTGTGGTCATATCTCAACTGTTCAATAGCCACATTTCTTTTTAGCTTCCACTGCTTTTGACAGTGTCAAATAAGATCTCATAGCATGATCTAGCTTTCAGCTCCCCTGAGACTGTTCTTCTCACAATGAGGTCTTAATTTTTTTTAAATGAAGTCGCCCTAGTTTTTCTAACCTTCTTTTTAATAATTAAAAATGTGAAATTCTACCAAGAGTCATTTTCTGTGCCAAAACTTCATCCTAATATCTGACATGAACCTCCAATGAGTTATAAACACAACCTCTCAAAAGGAGGTCCTTATGCAGGAGTTGAAGAACCCAACACACACCCCATAGCATGCTACATGAATGTCCAACATGCTGTTTTCAGTTACCTTACAAGGTTTGGTTGGATTTATACCAAATATCAGAGATTTCTTTTTCACTTACCACCCACAAGTACTTTCCTCCTTTTGGTATAATTGCTGAGGCTTGTATGTCTGTGATTTTTTAACCCCAGCCATATGTGATGTAGATCACCTACCAAATCATATCTAAATGTCATTCATGTTTCCTTCATTAAAAAAAAAAAAAAAAAAACCTTTCAATTTCTAGTTTTTGTACTATTCTTAGTTTAGATTTCAATTAACCTAGTCATAAGTAGTGGGGTTTTTTTTACTTTAAGAAAATTTTTATAGGTTCTCATGACATGTCAAATTGGAGCATTAATTAAATTTGAAGGTCAATTCAAAACTGTTATTGACTAACTCTTGTCAAAACTGAGGAACAATTGGCCTGTCTTTTAAAAACATATTCAAGAGAGAAAATGCCATATTTGACTTGAACATATTGTTTTAGTGACATTTAAGCTTCTCATATATATTTTAATCATTTAAAGTAATGAATTCTATCTGATTTTTGAATTTCTAATTTTTTCTACAGCCAGAGATGATCCTGAAGTTAAATATATAAAGAATTTAGCAGTTACAAGGTGTAATAATGAACTAATGTACGTGATTTCTGTAAGTCTTTCATGAATATCAGTCATGCTATAGAAAGATGTTTTGTGGATAATCACCAAGGATTAGAGGTAGTTCAAACAGGTTCTCAGAAAATGACTCTGTCCAAAATAAACAAAAGTTCATTCCACTCGTAGCAAACCCCATCATTTCTCCTCTTCATTTAACCCTTTTCTTCCCACAAGTTGGTAATCTTGAACTCAGTGATCATACCCTGGGAATCTTCATATCCTTAGCATCCAACAGAGTGTCATGGTCAAATGTGTGGTTGAATTCCAGATGATGACCCTGCATTTTTTTCATGGTAGGAAAGAAACTGTTGAAAATTTACTACAGGAGTCTCTTTGTTGCTTTGCTTTTCACTGAAAACCATCAGTAACCTGTTTCTTTCATTAAAGAGATTGTGTGAGAATTGCCTGTTATTAAGAGACCACTCACTCCTCCATTTGCCCTCGATTAGAGTGAATTCCAAGGCTAGAAAGCTTGATAGGCATAAAATGGATATTATATGCAAATATCATTTTGTGGCCAGCATCAAAGAAGAGCAGGAAGCACATCTACTAAATGAAGTTAAACTAATACTGCTTTTCTTTTCTGTGTTGTCTTTACATTCATCAAAGGCCATTTTAATTCAGAATTTAGTTCTTACATAATGCAGGCCAGTAATAGCCCAGAGAGGTTATTCTGTAGAGTTGAGTGGCTAACAACGCCCCTATTCCTTTGGGTTTTTTTGTTTGTTTGTTTTTTGTTTTTTGTATAAGGTGTAACCACTCTTTCTAACTGCTACAGTATTTTTAATAAAATAGTTTTAATTTGGGTCACATGTTGAGCACCTGCTGTGTTCCAGGCCCTCAGCTAAGTGTTGGTGACCAGCCTTGGATGTATGTTGCCATAGTCCCTGACCTCACAGTGTGTGAGAGCCCTAACTGAGCAGATATATGTGAAAAATATTGAATTTTTTAAAATCAATTTTGAAGTTATCCATTCTTAATATCACAAAGCAATGGCAAGTCATTAAATTCCCATGAATGGATCAGAGTAAGGTGAGTTTAATCAACTTAAACCTATTTTCTAGCACAGTCCTAAACACGCCTTGTCTCCTAGACAGTTAAATGTCTGTTGTATACCATGGGAGCTTTTTCTCCCTGACATCAGGAGAGAGCTACTGCCAGCCACTTGTTAAACATACATTGCCTTGGAAATGTACCTTGTGCCTGTCACCATAGCAACACCCTGAGAATGACCTCAGCAGCCACTCAAAATCATTTCTACAAAACAAATTATAGCTATAATTAACTCTCTGAATTTACTCTGCAATATAAATTTGTTCAGACCTTGGTGTTTCTTTGTAAAAGGTTAAATGAATGGAATAATCCAACATGAATCCATCCCCTATATTCCACCGTTTTTCCTCAGAATATGAAATGCCTCAATGGAAAATACAATTCAGTTAAGAGATTATTCCATTACGTTTTCTCAGAATGTGACAGGAATCAACAAATGAGGATGCTCTGGTCTCTCAATGTCAGAACTACATTTCTAAGGAAATAGAATGGCCTTTTCCCCTAAGAAACTGTGAAACCCAGAAGGTGCTGTGAGTCCCTCCATATCCTGTAAGGCCAGAGTGAGAGGGCCCATGGGTTTGGGACTTACCCAGGCAGATGCTCTCCATGCTGGCCTTTCCTTGGCAGTAGAAAACACTGGTCTTGGTCGCCTGCAGATTTAACTTGCTTCACAAATTACCTGACATATCCTCAATCCTGGTGTAGCTTCACAGCCACCCAGATCTTTCTGTGGGAGAAAATGTATCTTTTGTTTATTTGGAGAGTTTGTTTTTTTTTCTTTTTCTCGTCTATTTTAGTGTTCAGGGTTTAGTAGTTTAATTTGGTTTTGGTTCTAGATAATGTCTGTTGCAACTAGCAGGCTTTGGCATACTTCCTTTCAGTTTTCTTTTTGTTGTTGTTGTTTTTAACTAGATTAATTTAAATTCTTTACTCCGAGTGAGCCTTTCCTTCTACCATCCAACTAAGGCAAAGCAGTAAGAACACCAAGCAAGAACTACCATTCACTTTCATGCTAATCGAAAGTATATGGAACATCTTTAATGGCTATTTCTTTGCCATGAAATACGATGATACCTGAGCAAGGAGCAGACAGAACACAGCCTAGCAAGCACTCAGTAGTTCACTGTTCTTATGCTTTTGTTTTTACTCTCTATGAACTATACTGACATTGAAAAGGAGCAAAAGAAAGGCGAAGAGGAAAAAAATATTCTTGCAAGAACAAGTGTTTTAGATATTCAGCTAATGCCTCAGGTTCACAGAGGGATACCACTACATTATTTTAGGACAGCCTCTACACCCATGTAAGTGATCCTTCAGTCACAGGTTTGTACCCCGATTCTATCTTACGTGAGTATGTTTGTCAGGGAGCTCAGTTCACTCTTCTAAATTGAAGAAAGACTAGCCAGGTCCCTACTGTGTAGTGTGACAGGTACATGTGCTAGTTCTTTAAAGTCTCCTGTGGAAATACATGTTTAAAAACGGAGTGGCAATGAACAGTGTGTTTAGTTCATCTCGAGAAGCAGAAAACCATGATTTTTCTTCACCACAGGAGAACGACAGCACCTTCTGTACAAGAATCAGCCACCCTCTGTTCTGAGCTCTGTGTTTTGGGTTAAGTGAATAGAAATGATTTATTGGGCAGCATATTTCTGAATAAATTTGCCAATGTAAATTGGAAGTCTCTGATTCCTCTGAATTAAATTTTTGTGTATAGTAGTTAAATGGTGATCTTATAGGTTTCAAAATGTGCATTCATTCCAAGTTTTCAAATCAAGGAGCTGATAAATCAGAAAAATCCATTACTATAGAGTAGCCCATTGGTTTTGCTCCTATGGTGTGATTAACTGGTTTATCTGTAGAATGAGATATAGACCATCTCTTGGAACATAGGCTTATTAACCCCATCAGATGACTCTAACACCATACAAAGATATCAACTAAAATTTTGGGTTTGGTACATTTTTATATGTCCTTCCTGCCTCTCATGCCCATTTTCCCAGTCCCTCCCCCTTTTTCTCCTCCAGCCAGTTTTATAATAATTAAAGATATCAGGCTGGTTCCTATCAGTCAGTAGAGAGCTAATTGCCAGCTAGCGAATCATTGATGTTTGGGGTAAGGTCACTAGAATACTAATTAGTTGCTTTGCAGTAGGAATTTCCAAGCTGATGCCTTTTTGTCTTAAAGGACTGATACACCTCTAAAAAGGCAGTAAATTAGTTTTTTTGTTAAAATCTGAATTACCTCTACTATTTTATGATCCCATGAATCTTAGAGAGTTAATGTAGCATTTCTTTTCAACAGCCAGTTTCAAATTTAATAATATCATTCATATGGAACACCACAGGTAAGAATATTTAATACTGAAACTAAATCTCAGCATAGGAAACCCATCCCTCTAACTAACAAATATTCATTAAGTACTATTTGCCAGGCAGTCTTCTACGTACAACAGTAAGAATAATGATCACTGAGACCAAGTCTTCCCTTGGTGTACGTCACATCAACTGAGTATTTGTGCTTGCCGAGTTATAACACTCTCTGCACCACACATTCCCTGTTACGTACCTCAGAACACACCATCTCTTGTTTGTGGGCATAAAGATACTGACTCTAACCACTTCCTATTCTATTAATGGTTCCAATTTTTCTTTAAATCTTATTCACACATTACTTACTTTGTGTCTATACTTTGTAGTTATGTTTTGAAACCATCTCTGTGCTCCATCCTCCCTAGGGCCAAGGTGAGCATGGTGACTCTTTGAAATTATAAGGATGCCATGCAGAACAGTCATTTTCACTTGTTTATCATCAATTATATCAAATTATGTCATTCTCGAAGTTGCAAATTATTTTTTTCACTTCGAGAGAATGAAAAGTGAATGGAACATAACATTTTTGACATGGCAAATTGTACTGATGGGAACATCTTGTTGCCAGGGGTTAGGCCAGGGATGGGGTAGCACAGTACAGTTTCTTTGTGGTGACAGAACAATTCTGTATCCTGATTGTTGTGGTGGCTGCAGGAATCTCTACATGTGATAAAATTTTTAGAACTATATGTTCCCAAAATGTGTGTGTGTGTGTGTGTGAGTGTGTGTGAGAGAGAGAGAGAGAGAGAGAGAGAGAGAGAGAGAGAGAGAGAACTGTTGAAATCTCAATAAGGTCTGTAGTTTAATAATGTTAGATCAATGTCAGCTTCTTGGTTTTGATACAGTACTGTGGTTACATATAATGTTACCATTAGGGAAGCTGGTTGAAGGGCACAGGGGAATTCTCAGTAATGTTTTTACAATTTATTATGAGTCTAAAATTATTTCACAATAAAAAGTGTCTTATTTTTCTCCAAAAATAGAGAAATCTAATATAAGCAGGTAAATGTAAAGTTTAGATGTAGCGACTCTAAACACTGGGAGTATCTGACATCGTTACCTCGGTAACTAGAAATCTGTGGCTTCACAGTAATCACAAATCACTTAGACTCTGGGCAGAATTTAGGATATGATATCCTGCTGTCCTCTCAAGGGAATAAAGAAATACATTCCAGGAATAAGCTCTGATGTTCTGCAAAAAGGTAAAAAGAAAAAAATGCATTCTGACCTTATATGTAACTCTGTTATCTATTTATACAAATAAGATTTGTAAAAGTAATTCAAAAACTATTTGCTTTAAACTCTCGTTTTATCCACCACTTGCTAAACAAGTAAAACGTAGGAGACTCCTTTGATGTCTTCTCCTCCTCTCTCTTGTATGGGTTCTAACTGATAGTAAGAGAAGAAATGAGAAGTGAGCCAGGTCATCTATAGAGGGCTAACCTTGCTCCAACCAGTGGAAGATTGACTTTGTCTTTTGACTTCCCAAACTTCTCTACCACTTTCTGATATTTTTCTTTCTTTTCTTCACTTCTTTCTTATGATTCATTTTTGTCCTTCTCTTTCCATAGGCAGATGTGGTGTGATGGTATCACTGACATTCTCGTGTCTTCCCTCCTCTAGCTATCTTAATGACTTGGACCGCGTTGCCGACCCTGCCTACCTGCCTACGCAACAAGATGTGCTTAGAGTTCGAGTCCCCACCACAGGGATCATCGAATATCCCTTTGACTTACAAAGTGTCATTTTCAGGTAGTACCTGAGTCCATACCACCCACTTCCCAGCTTTTATGCCTTGAATACTTTTGGCAAAGTATTAATACTGAAGTCATGGGGAGGCTTTAAAACAATACCATCTTTCTACCAGTCATTATCATTAGATACACAGATGGAATAATGTGTCCCTGAAAGAGGAAACAGAGGAAAGATATATGGGTAGATTTCTCATTTCAGATTAAATCTCACACACACACACACACACACACACAAACAATGAAGTCTGTTTGCTGATAATTGAAAAAATGTAGTCAGTTAGACATTGTCCTTACTATAATTTTTGGAGAATCATTTTAACTAGAAGAAAAATGCACATGTTTTTAGATTTGTATCAGATATGAATGATCTTATGACTCTATTGATAATAGAAACTATGTGTTGTCAGACGGTTTCATGTCATTGTTTCCTCCAAGTCCTCTTGCACTACTGCAAAATTTTTCAGTAGCAATAAAAATATGGGATATTTGTATTCCTGAAATAAGTTGCTTAAAATTTTTTAAATACATGATTTCAAATATAGATTCATCAACCTAGTCTAAATTTACATAGGAAAATAGAATGAAAATTTATTACTTCCTCCTTCACTGCTATTCTTCCTGGGTAATATTCAGCATAGATTTGTTTGTTTTTTTGTTTGAGATGAGAAGTAAGCAATACTGATATATTTTCATTTAATCTCTTATTGCACTCTCAGTTCTACTTTAGTTGGAATTCAAACCACAGGTTCTTTGAGAAATGAAGATGTAAATATACCTGTGAGCGTAGAGAGTTGAGTTCCTTGGGAGGGCTCCACCTGTTGGAGAAAACTATGTGCAATAAGAAGTTATGACGTAGGAGTTATGTCACTGTCCCTGTGGCGCTCTCCCATGTGACTCTGACGAGCAGGCCCCCCACCATTCCCTGCCAGAGCACTGTGTGTTTTACTTGAACCCGTCTCTACCTGTGGTCACATCCAGCTACCATATGCTACTCTAATAGACATATTCATAAAGTGAGTGACATTTTAGAAAGAATTCTGAGCCTCATTTTTCCATCTATAAAATGGTTACATTAGATGCTCACCAAGGTTGCTTACAGCTCTGTCATTACTTAAGTTTCGAGTTCATAGCGTTTAAATATCTGTCATTTGAGACACCTAAGTTTCCTTCGTCTTATAACCATATTACAGAATATTTTTAAAAACAAAAGCATTTCGTGAAGATTTTTTTATCTCCTCATTGCTTTATAATTGGTGACCTTTGAAACCAGGTTACTGTTACATCTTTTTCTGCATTATGTGCACTGGCTTTTAATGGAGACCTTTTGCCACTACAATAAGAGTAATAACTTATTACTGTGGATCCATTGTTTTGTCCCTCAGATATCTCTTCCATGCCTTCCAAAACTTTCAGAAGCAATTACTGGAAGAATCTTGATTTCTTATTTAGGTTTAATGCTTAGAGGCAGGAGAACATGAGGAACAACTGCAATTCTCAGCAAGTGTTTAAGGAGCCATACTCTCAAATTTTCGTACCTAACACTCTCATTCTCTGAAAGTATTTTATCTTCTGAACATTGTACACATTTTATTTGAGAGATGGAACAGTAGTTTGAAAAAACTTGGATTCAGTGGCATGTAGTGCTAGGTGTTTTCACATGTACATTATCACTCAAATTAATTGATTGTTGGTTCCTGAGCAGTAACTCAGCACAGAACTAATGTATTAAAAACAAATCCTTAAAATATTTCAAATGAGACATCTCGTTGCATCTTAATGTTTTATATACTTCACTTCTGGTAGGTTAGTAAGGTGGTTTGTACTTAAGGCTAATTACACTATGTTGCCCAAAATAACTGGTCTTATCCCAAATTATTGCAAATATTGGAAGGAAAAACAGCCCAAAATGCTTAATCCACTGATAAGGATCAATGGACTCGTGTTTGCATTTAATTGAAGCATCACACACCACAATGAAATGTATAGCATCTTACATCTTTCAAATGTATTTGCAGTCATTGTTAGCATTCTTAAGAAATATGAGGATCTTTATTCTCATTTTAGGAAAATAGATGAAGTCAGTATTTGTCATTAGAGCTTAACACACACAAAAAAACCTCATTTTGTTTCTGACTCTTCAGTGCTTGATTAAATAAAGCATCATTTTCCTTGGCTTGGCACAGGTATATTTTTTACAAAATTACAATTTTAATATATATCTGGTGAATTTCTAGTAACTATCATGATTTATTACCCAGATTGTCTTGACTTTGTTAGGTAATAGAAAATAGAATTGAGCACTTTTTATAGAGTATTTTTCCTAATTTTATAAGGAAGATCTATTTATACTGACTTTTTCTTTATATGCTATTAATACGAATATTGTTAACCTTGCAGAATGGTCGATGTAGGGGGCCAAAGGTCAGAGAGAAGAAAATGGATACACTGCTTTGAAAATGTCACCTCTATCATGTTTCTAGTAGCGCTTAGTGAATATGATCAAGTTCTCGTGGAGTCGGACAATGAGGTAAGTGCTCTTTGGACAGGCCTTGGATTGTTAATTTAATATCTGGTTCAAATAAATGGCAGGAGGTCGGGTGTGAGGTATAGAGTAAACTGACTTTATTGCTTTTTTGACTACTGATTTGGGGATTTTTAAAATAACCAAAAATAATCCTATGGTACCACATGGTATACTCAAAGGTAAGCATTTTGTTAGATAGATGTATGAGCAGGTCTGTATGTTCAGGTCTACTTAGACCCTATTCAACTTTTTACACTATACAGAGGCTCGGAAAAAAAATAAAACAGAAATCCCTAGGCTAATCAGATTGTTTTACAGTCTTCTTGCAAGATGGAGTTAGGACTTTTGGACTGAGTCAGCCTGTTTTATTTGTTTTCATTTTGTCTACATCATTGTTTGTGCGGTGGGTGGGTCCCAAAGAGTACTCATAATTTAAAACTTCTCTTGGCAAAAGTGACTTTGCAGCTGGGCTCTAAATCAGTTCATCGTAAGGCGATGATGTGTCTTGGTGATGTGACTTTTCTGCTCTTGTATAATTCTATAGGCATTGCACAGTTTTGTGTCTACTAATCGTAAGTGAAAAAGTATCTTTGATATTCCTGTCTGGAGAACTGATTTGGTATTGTAATCTCTTCCCATTACATGAAAACCTAACAGATATAAATATGGATTTTGAGGATAATAAAGGCTTGATCATGACTCAGAGTTGATTATAGAGGCTAGTTAAGGGGCATAGAAAACTGACTTTGAGCTGAAGTTCAGTGTGTGTGTTGGAGGACTGGAGAAGAGGCCATTGATATCCCGATCGAGGCAGTGATTGTAGACTGACATGCCATAGTAAGTATTAAATATCCTTCTAATAGAGTAGAAAATAAAGAGAAGGAAGTGAAATATCTGGTAGCTGATTAAAATAATATCTGACGTATTAAAATATACTTTTAATATTGTAAAATTTTTAGGTATACAAGAATTCTGCCTTCTTAGTCCTCTTAAACATTTTATTTTCCTACAAGTATTAATATCTCCATTAAAATACACATCTAATCCTCCATATCATTTCTTTTCTGTGAATCATCATCCCATATAGAACTGAGAGTTACCTGTTATGCATTTCAGAATCTTTCCTGGGTTGTAGGTATATAGGCCTTTGAATCAATCAAAGAACTTCTTTTTTTAAGAATGAGTTTTATAACAAGTGCCTGATAAGTGCCTGAAAATAAGTTATCAAAATTAATAATCAAGTGCCAACAGAATTTTGGCTGTGATACCTCCATACAGTAGTCTCCCCTTACCCATGGTTTCTCTTTCTGTGGTTTCAGCTACCCGCAGTTAACTGTCTGAAAATATGGAATAGAAAATTCCGAAACTAGCTCAGTAAATAATTTATAAGTTATTAATTGTGCACCATTCCGTGGCATGATGAAATCTTGCACTGTCCCACCCAGGACGTGACTCATCCCTTCATCCAGTGTATCCACACTGCAGATGCTCTCCGTTCATTGGTCACTTCGTAGCCACCTCAGTTTTCAGATTAACTATCACGATACTATAGAGTTTGTGTTCAAGTGACCCTTATTTTACTTAATAATGGCCCCAAAGTATGAGAGTAGTGATATTGGCAATTCGGATATGCCACAGAGAAGCCAGAAAGTGCTGCCTTTAAGTGAAAAGGTGAAAGTTCTTGACAGTAGTTCATTCACATAATTTTTATTGTTGTATTGTTAGAATTGTCCTATTTTATTATTAGTTAATGTTGTTAATCTCTTATTGTGCCTGATTTATAAATTAAACTTGATCATGAGCATGTTTGTATAGGAAGAAACATAGTACCTACAAGGTTTGGTGCTGTCTGCAGTTTCAGGCATCCCCCAGGGGTCTTGGAACATGTTCCCTGTATTTCTGTCTTTATATCTGTGTCTGTTTGTTGTCCCATAATCCTTGCATGTCGTATTTTGAACACACTGCATATTTTGGAAGCAGACATATGACAACATTTCTTATTTTTTAAATGTTGAACCAAGACAAAAATATTTTGAGGGCTTGTCTACTATGTGCAGGGTACCAGGGTATCTAAAGAGATAAAAAAATGAAAAAAAAAATCAACTTTGCTATAAAAGACTTCATCAAAGAGACATGCTTTTATAAGATGTTAAGGCACATTAATTTTTTTAAATCACATTGTATATTAGATAAATGCATTGTATCTATAAAGGAATATATGTTGTTATCTAATGCCAATCACTTTACCACTTTAAAATTTGCAGAATAGAAAAGAAAGTAAATTTCTTAGACAATCCAGTCCTTTAATTATCTGGACATTACAGATCATTTATTCCATTTTTTACCTGACATTATGAGATCAGGTTTTTGTATAAAAGTATATTATTTTATAATAATTAGAATAAGATGACATTATTTTGATTATAAGATATCACAATTAAAGTTTCCACAGTATCTTGCCATTCAATGTATAGGCACTACATCTAAAAATATTTTTTCAATTTCTTTAATTCCTGTGTTGATACATTATTACTATAAATTAAAATAGTAAATTATTATTTTCCATTAGAATTCCCTATCACTTGTGAATATTTTTAAAGCCTATCTTATAATTCTGTGAGATAAAATTTATTTGATGGTATTTGTTTCTCAGGCTTCAAGTCAAGCTTGATTGTAGTATTGCAGATAATCTTAAACATAATAAGAAAAATAGTGCTCCTTAATTACTTCATCCATATTAGTGATAGCCATCATGGTTGGTAATTAGGAAACACTGTCAAAAGTATTTTTTAATGCTGGAATGTAGTCACATTATCCTTTTTATTTTTTTTTGTCAGTTGTACTAATATATGAAAATGTCATTGCCCCTCTACTTTCTTAAATCATTAAGGAAATTTGGAACTATAGAATTTTACTTTCCTTAAATTTTCTGTTTTTGATAAGACAAAACTGAATTAAGCCCCCAACATTTTGTTGGTTTTGAAATCTGACATTCATAACTTTAATCCAAAGCAGACTTTGTTGTACCTCCCTTGTTATATATTTGTGAGAAAAACCTGGGAATGGATGCTGACAGCCTCCTTTCTATCCTGGAGAACTGTGGAAAATGCATTACAGACTACTAGCAAAAGCAAGTAAGGGAAATATTTTAGATTATTGCTTTTGCTGTTAATATTTCTAAAACTTTCTTAATCTTCAAATTTTATGTAGGTCTGTTTTTGTCTGTTTAGATTCTCAGCCTTCCTAGAGTTTGAGGAATGAATTTCTTTTATTATGCTTTTTCTCCAAAGAAGGAAATTCATTATCAAATACCGAGCAAGAATAATCAGGGTTTTAGAGCTGTGTTGATTTGCATACTCCCTTTGCTGTCTGATGTTCGCTCTGATAACACATCAGCATGGACAATTCCATTGTAATCTTTTCACACATATATTATTTCAGTACCCCTGAGAGCCCAGAGCACACAATATTTGTGTGCATTTGTATAATGTATTTCAGTTATCAGTGTCTTTTAGTCTTTATTTTTCTGGTTTCCTGGTACATGAATATTTGAGCACTAATACAAAGATGCTTTCTTAGACATTGACTCTGGGTCTGTCTTACAGACTGAGCACTTTATAGAATCTCAAAGATATAGACCTTTTTCCCCCTCCACTTCTTTTTTAACTGTGTGTTTCTAACTTATATTAATCTTTTTGAATTGATCATAACCAGTTGTGTTTTAGTCTTATCAACATATCAAGAGAATTTCCCATACCTAGTCCCCCTTTGAACCAAGATGGGTTCCCCAACATTAGTTCTCATCAACATTTATGCTTTAAACCTGAGCGTTAGAATTGCTCAGTAGATTTAAAAATATATTTAGTAGAAGAAGGCAGTAGACATTTATCATACCTTAAGCTCTTTATACTTTTCAAAACTTGCTTAAACCATTACTCATTTGAATCTTACCAGCTGACCTCCCTGTGAAGATTGACCAAGGTCTGCTGGTATGCATTATAACAATGACAATTCAATATGGGGTGATTAAGACCCATGGCCAGGGTCACCAGAGCTCAGTCTCCTGCTCTTCTAGGCCAGCTTTCTTTCTCCTCCTCCACGGTGTCTTCCAGAAATTAGAGACAAACTCAGAAGAAAAGCAATAAGAGCTTTTAAGGGTGGCCAAGAGCAAGGAAGTAAAATGAAAATCCTACCTTTTCAAGAAGGAGTTGAAATATTTTTCCTCTACCTGTTAAGCTCTTATTATTTTAAGAGGTAACAGTAGAGCAACCAGAGATCCTTTACTGGTAATGCAGACCTCCTGTATTGCACATTTGATTTCGAACTACCTTAAAATGAATAATCCACAATATACATTTCCTTTTGGATATTTCTCCTCTACTAGGTTTTAAAATGAAGTCATTTTGAAGTTATTCAACTGCAACCAAAGTTTGAATATTTCCTTTAAATGTATGAAATATGTACTTTGTTCTGCTCTAAAAACTCCAAGTTAGCTTTGGGAATTTTTTCAAAAAAAAAATCAGCTTTGAGAGGAAAACTAACTAAAATTGGAGAAAAAATTTGAACTCCAAAGGAAATATCTGAAGGAACCTTAGAAGTAGTAGTTAAAAGTAAGAGTTAAGATATCCAGTTAAGATGTCTGATCACGATTAGATTGACTCTAACTCTCCTTTGATTCTTAATCAAATTATGAAATCAGAAACTACATCTTACTTCTCAGCCTTTGGTACACTTGTCTCAGATTCATGTAACAAGAATTCCTGAAAGATGCCCTACTTTTTTATATTTAACCCCTTTCCCATTTCCTCATTCTTTGTTCATGTTCAGCCACGTGTCTGTATTTGAAACTCCTTTCCATCCCTCACCATTTTTTTCCTCATTATTTTACTCCTTAATTTTTTTGTTTTCATTGCTTGAAGGAAGCTAGAAGAAGTTTTCTGTCACCATTTTTGAGTTTAAACCAGAGACCTGCACTCAGTGCTGGCAAGGTGTGGGGAAGCAGGCACATTAGACATTTGTGTGCGAATGTATGTAGGAAATCTTCTCAAGATTTTGCATTGAACCCATATTAGTATAAGTTATGCAATAGTGTTTTGAAAAGGTGAATTATATTGTATGAAAAAGACTATAAAATAAGGTGGTATAATCTGATTTCTATAATCACAACTAATTAAATATATGTAATTATTATAGGGAAGGTTATTAGCTACCCCTCCCCCCCCCAAAAAAAAAAAGAATTTGGAAGATTTTCTATGAAGAACAGGTGTAAATAATGATTGTTGTTGTTACTAGGTAATAGTTACAAATAACTGAAACAATTTTTTTAAGTAAAATAAAGTAAGACTTCGGATTCTAGCTCTGCTAGTCATTAACTTTGTCCATTTTTCTTTTGAATTATCTATTTTTTCTTACTGATTTGTAGGATATGAGCCCTTTATCATATGTATTGCAAACATCTTTTTCCACTTTGTAGCTTGCCATTTATTCTCTTAATGGCATCTTTTGATGAACAGAGGTAGTAAGTTTTAATATAATATCATCTATCAAAATTTTCCTTAATGATATAGTCATGTATTTACATAATTGCACACACAGTTGGATAAAATAAATCACCTGAAAAATCTGGAAGAAAGCACAGTAAGGATTGGAGAGTAAGATTAAGAATTGAAACACAAATCACATAACCAGTTACCTTTCCTAGTGATAGCTCATAGTTAAGTCAAGAATCTCTTAGTGACCAAGAAAAGATTCACTGTGTCTTTAAAATAAGTCAGCTTCTCCTGCTACTGAGCCTGAGTGACTACTCCTGTAACTTCATAAAGAGATGCTATGGGAGGTAGTAAATTTTATCCATGATAATATCCCTTCAGGAAACCAAATACTAGAATTCATAAGGGCTGTTTCTTAAGCTTCGCTCGGTTGTAAGTTGGTGCCGTAATTTCAAAGTTTGTGATGGGCCAATACTGTGCAGTCTAAACACAAACTTGATGTGGATTAAAACTGGAATAGCTAGGGAAGTGGATTATGTTTGTTTTTGTTTTTATAAATTATTGGAATGAAACAGGAGTGTATAAAATTATGGGAAACTTAAAATTTTGACATATTTACTTTAAATCTTTATTTTCACAGAAATAACATGATACAGATATAATTAAAGACTTTGTGTAAGCTTCTCTGATTCTGTTCTGTCCCTCCCCAGAAAAATCCAGTGGCCTTGAGTTGGCATTTACCATTCCTAAGCATTTTTTTACTTTTATACTACATATGTGTGTGTTGATAAGCGGTGTATAATATGGGATTCTAGATATTATGCATGATTGGAAATTTTATTTAATTATTTTATTTTGCAGTTTTTAACTCTGCATTGTTTTTAAGATTCTTTCATGCTGCTGCACATGGATCTAATTCATTTATTTAGGCCGTCGTATACTTCCTTTATGTGAATAAGCCCTACTGTGTTTTCCGTATTTCTCAGCCAGTCACGTTGTTTTTAGTGCACATTACCTTTTCTTATCCTTGCCTGTTCTTCCCCTCACCCCAATCCCCAGTGGGGTTGTCTTTTTTTTAATTGACATCCACAATTTTAAATATATGCTTGTTATTATTGTTTGCTGGTTATGCACATAGAAATTATGTCTCAGTGCATGGTTTGTCTTTTCACTTTATCTGACAAAAGAGTTTTACTCATAATGTAGTCAACTCACTCATTTTCTTTATTAGTTGTATTGTTGTATTTTCTTCAAGGATTTTTTGTTTCCCCCAAGAATATCAATATATTCTTTACTTTCCATTAAAAGTTACAAAGCATTGCTATACATGTTTTCTATACATCTATAATTGATTTTTGTGTATGATAGGAAGGGTTTAATATTTTCCTGCCATATTTCTGTTCAATTGTCCCTGTACTATCTGTAGAATAGTAAATCCATTATTCATCTCTGCTGATAGTTTTTTCAACCTTTTTAGTTATGAAATATATACAGACACATAAAGAAAATATACAAATAAGAAATGTACAGTACACCAACTTATCACAAAACATCTGTATGTCCAACACCCGTGTCAAGAAACAATATCACCAAGACCACTGTGCCCCTCCCCCAGCAGGTAACCACTGTTATGTAAGGTAATCACTTCTTTGCTTTTCTTTTTAATTTTAAGACTTACATGTGCAGCCCTGACCACTATAGTTTAGTTTTTTACTTATGTTTAACTTTTATATAGAGGGAACCAAATAACTGTGTTTTTTGTACTTTTTATGAACAGTATTCTATTTTGAAAATCCATAAATTTTTGAGTCTGGCTTCTTTTACTCAACATTTATGCTTGGAAGGTATATATATCCTATATTCTGTATAATTCATTTATTTACATTGCTATATAGTATTCTGTTGCATTAGAATACCACAATTTATCTATTCTGGTATTTATGAACTTTTGGTATGTTTCCATTATGGGGATACTATAAATAACGCTACCGTGAGTATACAGGTAAATGTCTCTTGGTATACATACACTCTTAGAGTAGAATTGCCTGTATGTGAGGAATACATATCTTCAACTTTAGTAGGCTGGGCAAAAGTCAGTGTATCAATTTACACTACCACCAGCAACGTCGGAAAGTTTCTGTCACTTCCCTTCATTGCCAGCCCTTGGTATTGTCAGGTCTTTTTAACTTAGCTCTTTCGGTTGCTAAATAACTGAGCTCTCCTCTCTGCGTGTGCTTGTTTACTTAGGCATACCTTCACTCCTAGTGCACAGCCCTAGTGCAAAGCAGTGATAGCTCTCTAGAGCCCTGTCCCCTCAGCCTCAGCTGCCACCTTTACAATCAGCAAATACCTCTGTGGGAAAAGTAGGCCCAAGTACGAGCTCAGTTCTTTACATTTGTCCTTTCCTGCATTCTGGCCTGGTAATTCTCCATTACTTTTTAGCTTTGAGACCTATTATAATCTTTTATAAATTTTTTATTTTATTAGCTCTTCTGAATGTCTTCCTTCCCATTGATAATAATGACACACGTGTGATGTGTGTCAGGTTTTATTACACTCATAGGTCTTTTTCTGGGCTATTTGGTTGATCTGTTTACTATTCCTGATACCAATATAAAAGTTATCAAACCACTAGTTTTATAATTGGTACATCAAATCAACCTGCCTTTTAGTTCTTTAGAGTTTTCTTGGCTACTCTTGGTCCTTTACTCTTCTATTTGAATTTTAAGCTCAACTTATTAAATTCTTAAAAACAAATTTGATTGGAATTTTAATAAATACATAGGTAAAGTTGAAGTTAGGTTTTCAACTTTACAGTATTAAGTTTTACCATTCATAAACATGACACGGTATAGTTCACCATTTATCGTCTAGAACATTGCTTATGTCTTTGTGATCAGTTTTTATAAATATACCGCATGTGCTTGAAATTGTAATTTCATATTTTTGGATGCAAGATTCTAAGGTATGTCTAATAGAACAAAGTTGTTAATTGTGTTATTCAAATCTTTTATATCCTTACTAATTTCTTGTCTGCTTGATCAGTTACTTGACAGTTATTTTTTCATTATTTTTAATGTTTTTATTGACATACGTATATAGGAAAGTATATAAATTATAAGTGTTCGATTTGACAAATTATCACAAAGTGAATAAATCTAGGAAATCACCATTCATCACAAGCAATATACATTATCAGCACCCCAGTAGCTCCCCTGTACCCCCATCTAATCACCACTACGCCCTTTTCTCCATGGATGACTACTGTTTTGACTTAAACTAATTTTGCCTTTTTGCCTTTTTTTTGAACTTCATAGAAATGAAATTAAATGCATTCTTTTGTGTCAGCTTTTTGTGTTCATAATGATGTTTGTTAGATAAGTCCATGTTGTATGTAGCTGTAGTTTTTTGTTTTTTACTGTATATTATTCAAATGGAATGATTATACCACAGTTTATCCATCCTGTTTTTCATGAACATCTGAATGGTTTTCACTTTGGAATTATCGTGAATAGTGGTGCTAAGAATAGTCTTTTCATGTTTTTTGGTTTATATGTGCCTGATTTTCTGTTGGGCAGCAGTGGAATTGATAGTTCACGGAGAATGTATATATTCAACTGCAGTCAGTGTTCCTGAGTTCGTTTCTTAGGGCTGCTGTAATAAATCACCATAAACTTGGTACATTACAACAGAAATTTGTTCTCTCACAGTTCTGGAGACTAGAAATCTGAAATCAGCATACTATCAGGGCTAAAATCTTCCAAAGGTTCTAGAGAGAATCCTCTTTTTTCTCTTCTAGCTTTGGGTAACTTGGCATTCCTTGTGGTTGCATAGTTCAGTCTCTGCTTCTGCCTTCTCTTGGCCTTCTGTGTCTGTATATTTTCCTTGGCTAGCTCTTATAAGGACACTTATTGTTGGATTTAGGGCTCTCCCAGATAATTCAGAAGGATCTCATCTCAAGACCCTTAACTTAATTGCATCTGCAAAGACCATTTTTCCAAATAAGTCTCATTCACAGGTTCTGGAGTTGAAGTATGGACATGCTTTTTTGGGAGTTACCTGCCAATTTGAACTTTGGAAATAGTTTATACTCTCACCAACGGTATATGTGTGTTCCGCTTGATCCATATCTTTGCCAAACAATACAGATAGGATATTGGGTGTATATTCGCATCGCATTGTGGTCTGAATTTTGCATTTCTCTGTTTAGAGGGATATTGTGTACTTTGTATATTCTTTACCATTGGGTGTCCTCTTCTTGAAGTGCCTATTCTATTGCCACTTTTCTATTGATTTGCCTATTTATTTAAAAATAATAATATAGAGTTATACGCTTGATACAAGCCCTTTTTAAGTTATTGCAGATAATTTCTGCCACTCCTTTACTTGCTTTTTTACCAGCTTAAATGAGGTCTTTTGATGTGGCCCAATTTATTGGGCTTTTAAACTTTTTCTGTACTTGTCCTCCTTAAGAAATCTTTCTTCCCACTTGTAGTGCATAACATTTATATTTTGGAAATGGACATTTTAACATGATATTTGCTATAAAATTTTTTGCTTTTGAGTTATATTACCTCTGGAGTTTTATTTAAAAATTAAATAATATTAACACCAGCATTTTAACATTATAAACATAAGTCACTAACCACTGGCATGTAATTTTTCTTCGATACTAAAATTCCTGAGTATGAATTAACTATTTGGGATTATTGGAGAAAATGTCAATATATTAAACTTTTATTTTAAGATACATTTTTTATTTTTATTTTTTATGTTTCTTTTAGATAAATATAATAAAACATATAAGTAATATACATTGTATACTATATATCAAGTTATTCTGCCAATCTTTCGTAAAAATATTTTGTATAGCTTGGTTGGCTCATTGAAGTATACAGAAATGCATCCCTAAAAAAGAAAAAGAAAATGTTCTTTCACTTTTTGGGAAAAATAATAAAGCCATCTGAAAACAGTATGTGGGTGTTTTTTTTAACCCCCTCACTGACAGATTTTTTTTAATTTTTCTGACTTTGGTTGTAAACTTATCTATTTTTTAATTACATACTTTTATTTACATTTTGAGACCTCATTATTGAACATTATAAGCTTGAAATATTTACATATTTATGATGAATTGTTCTTTTTGTCATCAAGATTTTTTCATGCCAGAAATGTTTGCTGAAACAAGACAATTATGCAAGAAGCAAACCAGAAGTGCTAGTATCGTACCTTTCAGTTGCGGGGAATCCACCGAAAAGGCTCAGTGTTTTCGTAAGAGCTGAGGGCTGAGCAGTAGGAAGGCAGTCGGTGGCAGCAGCAGGTTGAGGGCAGCCGTGGGCAGACCGCACGTGCAGGAAGTGAGTTACATAGGTCATGACTAACTTGGGAAGGAAAGAGTATTTCAGAAGCAGAGTCTAGCGACGGAAGGTCTAGCCATATAGGAAGCAGGAAAGATTAAGTAGAGTTTTTTAACAGTTTATTGAGATAGAACTCACATGCCATCAAATTCATCCTTTTAAAGTGTACATTTCAATGATTTTAGTATATTCGCAGAATTATACAAACGTGACTACTATCTAATTGTTTTTATATATATAGTTGACCCTTGAATAATGCTGGAGTTAGGAACATTGACCCCTGTTCAGCCAAAATTCACGTTAAACTTTTGACTCCCCCAAAACCTAACTACTAATAGCCTACTGTTTACTAGAAGCCTTACTGATAATGTAAGCAGCTAACTGACACATATTTTGTATGTTATATGTATTCTATATTCTTACAATACAGTAAGCTAGAGAAAAAAATGTTACTAAGAAAATCATAAGGAAGAGAAAATAGATTTACAGTACTATATGTATTTATTGGGGGAAAAGGTCTTGTATTAAGTGAACCTGTCCCGTTCTAAAAAGAGTTGTTAATTTTTCATTGTTTACCTTTTTATTTGTTAGGGCAGAGTGGCAACTTCCAAGCTCCCCACATGCTAGGCTGGAAAAAGGAAGTCACTAGTCTCTAATTTTAGGACATTTTTGCTACTCCAAAATGGTGGAACCATGTCCTCATTATCAGCCACTTTCCTTTCCTTCCATCTCCTAGTCTTATGCAATCACTAATCTACTTTGTCTCTATGGATTTGCCTATTCTGGACAATTCATATAAATAAAATCATAATATGTGACCTTTTGTTTTTCATCCACGTGGTAGCATGTTTTAATACTTGCTTTTTATTGCAAAATAATATTCCATTGTATAGATATACCATATTTTATTTATCCATTCATCAGTTGATGGATACTTGGATTGATCACGCTTATTGGTTATTACAAGTAATGCTACTCTGAACATTTATGTACAGTTTTTTCTGTGTACATATATTTTCCCTTCTCTTGGATATTTCTAGGGGTAAAATTTCTGGGTCATTTTGTAATTCTATGTTTGCCTTTTGAGAAACTGCCAGATGCTTTTCGATATGGCTGTACCATGTTACAGTCCTATTAGTAATGTATTAGGGTTTCAATTTCTCCATAATCTAGCCAATGCTTGTTGTCTGCCTTTTTTATTCTAGCTATACTAGAAATTGTAAAATGGTATATTATTGTGTTTTTTTCCCCCAATGACTAATGATGTTTTCATTTGTTATTGGATTTGTATATAATCTCGAGAACTATTTAGCTATTTTGCCTATTGTTTAATCGTCTCATTTATCTTTTTATTGTTAAATTGCAAGGATTTTTTATGTATAATGGATACTCTTATCAGAAATATGATTTACAAATATGTTCTTCTATTCTGTGGGTTGTCTTTTCACTATTTTGAAAGTGTCCTTTGATTCACAAAGGTTTTTAATTTTGATGAAGTCTAATTCATCTGTTTTTTCTTTGGTTACTTATGCTGTAGGTGTTAAAACTAGAAACTTGCCTAATCTAAGGTTACAAAGATTTTACACCTATGTCTTCTAAGAGTTTTGTGGTTTTAGCAGTTATATTTTTTATTATGATCTATTTTAAGTTAATTTTTATATGATATTAGGTAAAGGCCAACTTTATTTTATTTATTTTTGCATGTGGATATTCACTTATTCCAGCACCATTTATTGAAAGTCTGTTCTTTCCCTGTGCATTGTCTTCATACCCTTGTCAAAAATCAGTAGGCTGTAAACATACAGGTTTAGTTCTGGATTCTTGATTCTATTTTATTGATGTGTATGTCTGTCTTTCAGCCCATATCACACTGTCTTGATTATTGTAGCTTTGTAGTAAGTTTTGAAATTGGAAACTGTGAGTCCTTCACCCTTTTTTCTTTTTCAAGATTGTTTTGGCTATTCTGGATCTCTTTCATGTCCATGTAAATTTTAGGATCAGCTTCTCAATTACTACAAAAAAAATCAGCTGGAATTTTATAGGATTGATGTTTGTTAATTTGGGGATATTGCCTCCTGAACACTTGAAAAGAAAATGAATTCTGCTGCTGTTAGGTCAAATATCTATTGATGTATGTTAGGTCTAGTGGTTTATAGTTTTCTTCAAGTCATCTTTTTTTTTTATCTTTTGCCTCATTATGCTATCTGTTATTGAAAGTGAAGTACTGAAGTCTTGAACCGTTGTTTGCTTTTCTATTTTTCCCTTAAATTTGTCAGTTTTTGTTTTGTGTATTTTGGAGATCTGTTTTTCAGTGCATATATGTGTATAAGTGTTAGGCTTTCTTGATGGATTTAACCTTTATCATTATAAAATGTGCTTCTTTGTCTCTAATAACAATTTTTGTCTTAAAGACTATTTTATCTCATATTAATGTAGTCACACCAACTCTCTTGGTTACTTTTGTGTAGCATGTCTTTAACTATCCCTTTACTTTCAGCCCATTTGTATCTTTGAATCTAAAGTGGGTCTCTTATAGCCAGCATATAGTTGGTTGTGGTTTGTTTGTTTAATTCATTCTTCTAATCTAGGCCTATTGACTGTGTGCTTAGTTCATTTACATTTAATGTGCTGCTGGTTTTCACAGCTTCTGTGGTTGGGAAGCTATTGTTTTTAAGATTACATGCACTAAATTCCCAAAATACCACAAAACTCACTCTTCTCACCCAGATTCATCTATTTTTCTTAAGTAATTGCTGTTTAGATTGTTGCAAGCCTCTGTTTAATTTTCAAAGTTCTGAAAAAGTTGATGTTAAAAATTTTGCCAATTATTTTTTGGAAGAATGGATTTTGGGAGGTCCTTGCTTCATTGTCCATATGAGCTTCTCTAAATTGAATTTTAAAGGAAAAGCTGACCATTGCATAATTAAAGAAACATAATTGTGGTTGAAGTGCCTTTTTACCTTTAGAATGGAAAGATTTGAAAGAAAGAGGGATGTAGAGAAATAGATATACTTACATGCTACAGGTAGGAGGATAAATTAGTATAATCTGCCAATCATGATAATTTTTTTAAATCCTTAAAGCGTTATACCTTTTAATCTAGTAATTCCACTTCAATAGATTTATACTAATTATTTAATTGGCTACATGTTGTAAAGATATGTAGAGGGTCACCCATCACAACATTGTATATAGTTGTGAATAATTGAAAACAACTAATGATTTAATAGCAGGAGACTGGTTTAAAAAATCAGAGTATATCTAAAAAATAAAATGCTATTTAGATACTAAAATGATAATATGTATGTATAATAAATATTAGAAAGTTGTTCTTTATATATTGATATAAAGAATTATTTCAAAATAACAGATAGCATGCATCTGATTTTTAAAGTTGTTTTATTACTATTCATACAAAAACGTCTAGAAGATTAGTGTGAAACTGTTAGGAATTATTGAATGGTTGGCTTAAGGGTAATTTTGTTCTTATGTTTTTTCATTTTTCTTATTTACATTTTCTAATTTTTTTCGTATATGTATGTATGTATATATGCACATACATACATGCATACACACATACATACACACACACTGTATGGATTAAAGAAATGATAGATATTTTGGAAGTTAAGCAATCTATTTTAAATCTTTATCATTTAAAATCTAGTAAAATAAAATTAGCTTTTTAGGCTGCTTTCTCTTTCCCTAATTACTTTAAGAAGGATAAGATGGAGACATAAGTGAATAAAGAAATCAGTACAAATGACTAGTCAGAGAAGCTTAGCAGTATTAGCAAACATCCATTTTCTGTCAGTTAGCTCAAAATGTCTTCAAAACTGAGACAGCCTATAGAAATAATACAAATCAAGGAGTTTGTTGATATAAGGGAGACAGTTTTATGAGTCCAGAATTTATCTCAACTCTTGTTTGTTCATATTAGATAGAGCAAATGCAGGGGGTTTAAAGCTCAAAATAAATGAAAGCTCTACACTGTAGACAACCAGATGAAAATGCTACAAGCTCAAAGCCAGAGGAATCTGGACCACTTTGGTGGCCAAATTTAACAGCTGGGGTCTTTCTGGAGTACCATCTGATTCTCCATTTAAAAAAAAAAGAGAGAGAGAGAGAGAGGAGTTTGCCTTATAACAGAGAATTTGCATTTTATAAAGCTTAAGATGATTATCTGTAACTCTGTTATTCTTGAGAAAAATAGCAGATTTGATGACACTCTAGGCTCAGTTTTTAAGGGGAGGTCCAGATTACATAAAATTTTCTTTAGCGAGATTAGATTAAAATTCAGGGGCATGAATAATTGCCGTTCTCTAAGTTTCTTCTGCTGCCTCAGTTAAATCTGCTATGAGGACAGCTTCAACATGTTTTTACACATAAGCCTATGAAGAAATGAATAAAAGCAATATATTTTTTTGAATTACCAATTTATGTAATGTGAATTGTCACTTTAAAAAGGGAATAAGAGAATGGGGATTTCTTTTAAGGGACATTGAGCAACTGTGATGGATGACTTCAGGACATTCTCTGAAGAGGCAACAGAGAAATAGAAATTAGAAAGAATCCTGGTTTGAATCATATCTCCACCCATTTCATGCTGGATAATCTTGAACAAAATATCCCTTGACCTCACTTTCAATGTACAAAATGGGATATTATTTGTCCCAAAGTATCATGTGAGGATTATTAAAATAGATAACATGTAAACTTACTGAAGCCCAGAGATATTCAGTAAATGATAACTCATAGTATCACTAATTTTAATAGTGAAAGAAAAGCTGTTATAACTTTGATTTCTAAACAACATCATCTGTGGCTAATTCAGTCTTCTTTAAGAGAACTCTTTGATTTGACATTTATATCTTACAGCCAGAGTAATAGACTTAAGTGATATCTGTTCCATAAGATAAAACATGAGGGAAAGTTATTTGTGCAAATGCTAAAAAAACAAGGAAGCTCATGTTTAAGAAAATTCTTTTAGGAATAACAGAAGGAAAGGTTTTAAAATGCAAAAAAAAAAAAAAAAAGGAACTGAAATCAATATGGCTTTTAACATATAGCTACTTCATATACATAACATTTGTTATCTGCTTACATGTTTTATTTATCACAGTGTTTGTATTAGTCATGACTTTGTGGTGGAAAAACAACAGAAATTCTCACAAACTAGCTCAAGCACAGAGTGGCTCATACAACCAGAAAGCTGCCTCAGTGGCTCCTTGACCAGGGATTTGGCCAGCCATCTCTCTCTTTCCCTCCTCAGACATTGAGTCACATCTTCCCAGCGTAGCAACCCAAGAGAAAAGGGAGTTTCTCCAACTCCAAACTGAAAATCTTAGGGCAGGGGATGTAAGATGTTGACCGTCTTCCTGTAAGTTAACATTGACTCAGTGGCCAGAGGCAGGTTGGGTTCCAGAAGATTGGGGGGTCATGGCAGAGAGCACACAGTGCAACGGTGTTTTCAAATTGTAGGTTTCAACACATCAGTGAGTTGGAGCTATTATTGGTCTGTGAATTCCATATGGTGGGTCATGAACAGCATCTTTTAAAAACAAAATAGAACAGATTTAAATAAAATCGAATAGAAAATCTTAAAGGGAATCACAGTGGGTTAGGAGAGTTATTGTTTCATGAAACTGTTTCATGTGTGTGTATGTGGACTAAATACAATACAGAATGTATTTGTTAATGTGGATCGCAGTTTAGAAAGATTCCAAGTCTACATCACATAGTGCCCTTCACCAGTAAATGACTGTCATCAGTGGGACGGAGGTCTGCCTGGTACTGGGATCGACCCTAGGCATTGGAAAGAAAAGTGAGTGTGAAATGGCACACAGCAGCAGATGGGGAGCCGCTACCCCCTAACCCCCAGTCAACGGGGCTGGATTTTTGTTTCATTTTGGTTGGGGAGTCCATAGGGCAGTTTTTTTTTCCTTTCTGTGACTCGATTTAGCATTAAAGTCATTATCAAAAACAACCACTACTCCAAGTTTCACTCAATTTGTATGTTTTAACATGTAAAGCCTTCTACTTACAGGGCCAGCTTCACCAGTGTACAGCCACACAGGGCCTCACATTTGGTTTAATTCTCTGATGTCACCATCTTAATAATTTTTGAAAAGGGCCCACATTTTTATTTTGCACAAGGCCCCACAAATTATGTATTCAGTTCTGTCCACTAAACATGACACTGGGAAATGGGAAGTTGGAATCATTTTGGCCTGTGCCCACAGAGCTCTGGATATCCTTAGTGCTCGCCTGTGCTCACCAGGCACATGATACTTACAAGAGGAATATATTTTTAATTCTCTATTAAACTTAGTTTCACCTGGTGAATTTTCTTTTTTACAAATGACACTAACTGTGTTCTTCCTGATTAATTTGCAGCATGTTAATACATACTGTAATTAGCAGCTGATTTCTTGCCTCACTTCCCCAATGACATGCCCAGTGAGGACGGTCAGAAAGTAATCGTTGAAGCCATGGCAGCCCAACCTTATGTTTAATGTATGCCCCATTTCCCCCATGCTCTCACTGCCCCCGCATCCCTTAAATAGACTGTCAACTTAACTAAAAGGAAAGAGACAGCATTGAATTTAAAAAGAGCCTGCACTCAGGTTATGTATTCATTGAACTGAGTTTCTAACACAGTGTTCGTATGCCAGTGCTTCCTTCCCTTCTCAGGGTCGCCCACTGAACTGGAATAGTGGGTAGACTCCATCCTCCCACCCACCCTTCACAAAATCCCAACTGATTAAACTATGGGTTAACTGGGTGAAGCAGTGTTTCAGTTTTCTTAATCTAAAAAGGAAAAATCTTAAAAAGTTTTATCTTTGCTTTTGATTCAATTTCCAAATTGCCTTATGCCTAGTAAGGGTTCCCTTGGCACAGATGCAAAACGTATATAATCGTTTGTTTTAATTCACATTCACTAAAACAACCCGAGCTTCCAGCTCCGTGCTGTTCAGTTCCTCTCTCCCCGGTAGGGAGGTCTTGCCTAAGGTCTTGCCATGGGCCTTGTCAAATCAAGAGGTAAAGCTCCTAAGATATTGGAGCTGGAATGTAGGGTGGTCGGAGCCATCCAGCTAAATGATTCACAGGTTGGAATTTCAGATGCTATAGCTCACAGTAGAGCTCTTTTCCAAAGGGAAAGACAGTAATGAAAAAACACCAGGGCAAGGAGGCCTTTCCTGACAAAGGCCTGTTGTTGACGCTGATAATAAGCTCCCTGTGTTTTTGACTCTTGCAGGCTCTGGTCTCTGGTTTCGGTTGAGATTGTTTTTTTGGATCTTGGGATGGGAAATGAAGTATTTGCCTGCCTGTCTACAAATCCTCCAGGCATTGAGCACATTGTAAATGAACCAACATCTAACTGGACAAAAATTCTATCCATTATTAGACAATGAATTGATTGTTCATTAGTGGACTTTGTCTTCCTTTTTCTTCTCACCCATGGATACTGCCTTTTAAAAAAATGAAAGATGAATTTTAAACCTAATCTTGTGAAATGATATATATCACCTTAAACACTGAAGTTAATGTAATCATTCTTAGTATTCTCGACCATATGCTACATTCTAAAACTAACCTGAAATTTCTCCAGTTGTGCTAATCATTTTGCTAATTATTCAGTCCTGTTAACCAATATGCATCATCATGAGGAGAAACTAGTGCTCGTTGCTATTTCATTACCCAAGTACACAGTCCCCATTAAGATTCCGTGTATCTTTTATACTGAGAGAATAGGTCATTCTTGTTGGGATTCTTACAGTCTGTGTTCTTTTGAGTGAGTATCGTAGTCTCAGTAGATAAGAAACCCATGCATTCTTGTTGAACCTTCTGCCTGCCTGAGATATATATAGAGAGAGCTTTTGAATGTTGAGGGGTGTTTATAATTCCTCTTTCTTCTGTCCAGCAGCTATGCCCTCTTCTTTTGTTGTTTGGCAGATTTGTCCTTCTAACTGTTGCTTAGCTGTTTGATATATAGAGTGCTACTCCAGTAGGGTTCAAAGAACAAAGACTAAGTTCATTCCTTGTATTCCAGGGCAATACAGGCCCTTGTTTTAACAGTGTGCATGCACATCACTCGCCAGGGTTTTCAGAGTTTGCTATCTCATTCCACTTGGTTATCATCAGTGTGGGTATATCCAGAAGGCACTGTTGAATCAAAACTCCATTCAGAGCCTTATTAGGCCATAACTAATGCTGCAGGAAAAGAAATCTTTATCATGCCAGTAGCAGGGGCTTCAGAGTGACCTGTAGCACCTTCAGTAGGCCAGTCTAAGACTACTGCTAACTGAAGTTCCCCATGCGTTTCAAAATCCATCAGGTTGGTTTTGACTCCTCTGAGTGTTAAGCTATGTTAAAGGAAAACCTGTAGAACTGATTGCTTAACCAAAAGTTCAGAGAGAGACAGTTTCTTCAGAAAACACTTCTAGTTATAAAGTAATGCCTCAAAGAAAAAGTGTGTTCTATTCTATTTGGCATTAAATTTAACCAGTCCATTGTCTAAGAGTGAAACTGAAGATGAGCTGGATCTTGTGACGAGGGAAAAGCCTTTTAACTCGTGTCTTAAAGTTCCAAGCTCAGTATTTGTTCCACACTGTGTTTGAATGTCAAGCTCTGATGGGGACATTCTTGTCTCTGAGTTGAGTGTGTCATGGCAGAAAATTCCAGGGCTGAATATTTATTGAACATGATTATGAGCTAAGTACTAGAAGGATCATAACAAATCATCTAGTTCAATATGTTTTACAATTGAGGCCTAAAGAGATCTGAATATCAAGGGTTATTCAGCGTTAACTTCACATTATCAGTTTTAGCAAAAAGTGCTTAGATTTCTAAAGGATTCAGACCCCAGACCTGCTACTTTCTCACTATTTGACCTTGGGGCTCACAGCACCTCAGTTGGTTTAGCTATGAAGTCAGGAATGATACCGTGTTTTTCAAGTGTTAGGGTTATTGTAAAGATTCTGTGACTTCATATATGTAAAGTATTTAGAAGAATCCCTGGCACATAGTAAAAGCTATAAAAATGATTATTATAATCATGATTGATTATTCCTAATTTAAAGTTTAAAAATATTCACCTTTGGAAATTTGCTACTTACCTGGGGCTTCGTATAAAGCTGCAGCCTCAAAACATTAAAGCTCAATAAATTCCCTACACTTGGAGGATTTTTAGGGCTTATTCCCTTGTAGAAGGAGCAAGTGTGGAGGGGGCACCATGACTTCGAGATTTAACAGTCTCCATTGAAAGTCAGTATGGGCTGAGGAGGGATAAGAAGGTGCAAGGTTTTGCCTATAGTCCTCTGAAAACAGTCCGATTTGATCTATGTTGTTTCTTCTCTTTAAGCAGTTTTGTCCTCTTAAAGAAAAAGACTTCTCTTTGGATATTAATATTCTCATTACATTTTTTCATTTTGCACTGGAAGCTTCTTATGGAAATTTGTCAGGAGTTATTGTCATTGTTTGCATTTTTGAGCACATAATCTTATATCTCGGCTCGTACTATTTTCTAATAGTTTCATTGTTGATCTGAATTCCTCAGTGAGATTGTGAGCGCCTTGGCAGGAATAGCTAGTGCTATATATTGGCAGAGCAGCTGACCACCTACATAGTATGTTTAGAACAGCGGTTATCCACAGGGAGAGGGGGAAGCTATTTTGCCCCACCAGGGAACAGCAAAGGGTCAATGTCTAGAGACGTTTTGGGGTCTCACAGTTGGAGGGGTGCTACCGGTATCTAGTGGGAGAGGTCAGGGATGCTGCTTAATATCCCGTAATGCACAGGACAGCCCCCACAACAGAGTTATTGTTCCCAAAATATCAATAGTGCCAAGGACGACAAACCCTGCTTTAGGGGAACCACCATACCTTCCCCCCAACCCTTCTCCTTGCCAGCAGACTGACATCAAGAATTCTGGAGTTAGAGGTTCATGTATTTGGCTTATGTCAGACCCTGTTAAAATGCCAATACACATTTCCTGGGACACTTGTATATTAAAGAAATTTAGTTTCCAGTATCTCTTTCCAAAAGCACATTTTGTAGAGATGGATTAAGTGCAAGAATACAAAGAGTATTTCAGAAGGGAAGGCACTGGAAAGCGCTTACCAAAACCCAAAGCTAACTTCATAAATTTTTGCTAAAGACAGCCATGCCTTTTGTAGCCTGCCAAAGAGGCCCCACGCAGCCCCCTCTTTGAAGACAAAAGCGCGGTGCATTCACTCAGAGCCAGTCATTTCTCATAGAGCCCCAGTCCCTTCCAGCAAAGGCAGCTCCAGCTGTCAGTAGTTCACACCTGCTCTTGGGCTACTACTGCGGCAGCAAGCTGCACAGCCAGCACCCCAGGCATCTGAAGACCATGCCATCATCTGATTCTTCTCATCTCTGTGCCCAGCCTGGAATGGAATGGACATTTTCACATTTAGCACCTCTCCCTTCTGAGTCAAGCTCAAGAAAATCAGACCCAGAAGTCTCATCAAATGTGCATTATTTATTAGTCAAAAATCACAAGGGACAATGGTGTTAATTTTGTTTCTCCTGGATTCTGAGAAGTACACATTACCCTTATGAAAGTATTTCAACAGTTATCAAGAGCAATTCACTCTTTCCAGTGCATATTTATTAAGTTAATGATGTATTATATATGAACTCTAAACTACTGAAAAGGAACTAAAGAAAATTGAAAACATAGTTTTAAGGAAACAAAGGAGAGTTTTTCTTCTCTAAAAATAGAAACTTCATTTTCCACTTCACGCTGATATAAATTTTTACTGTAGTGTAAAATATACATAAAATTTATCATTTTTAAATGTACAGTGCAGTGGTATCAAGAACATTCACATGTTACGCAGCCATCACCACCATCCTTCCCAGAATTTTTTCATCTTTGAAAACTGAACTGAACTCATTAAGAGATAACTCCCCATCTTCCTTTCTCCAGCTTCTGACAACCACTAATCTACTATCTGTCTCTGTGAATTTGACTACTCTAAGTATCTCATATAAGTAGAATCCATTGCCTTTTTAAGACTGGCTTATGTTACTTAGCATAACGTCTTCAAGTTTTATTCATAGAGCATGTGTCACAATTTCCTTCTTTTTAAGACTGAATAATATTCCACTGTATGTATATACCACGTTCTGTTTATTTCATCATTCATTGATGAATACTTAGGTTGCTTCTACCTTTTGGCTATTTAAATAATGTTGCTATGAAAATGGGTATATAGATACTTGTGCAAGTTTCTGCTTTTAGTCTTTTGAGTTCCTGCTTTCAATTCTTTCTTCCACCCAGAAGTGGAATTGTTGAATTAAATAGCAGTTCTATTTTTCATTTTTTGAGGAACTGCCATACTATTCATCATAGTGGCTATACCATGTTATATTCTTATCAGCAATATACAAGGTTTGAATTTCTTTACATCTTGTCTAACACTTATTATTTTTTTTTTTTTAATAATAGCCATCCTAATGGATATTAATTTGTATCATGATTTTGATTTTCCTGATGGTTAATGTTGAGCATCTTTTCATGTGTTTATTGGCCATTCATATCTCTTTTATGGAGAAGTGTCTTTTCAATCCTTTTATTCATTTTTGAAGTACGTTTTTCATTGCTGTTGAGTTGTAAGAGTTATATATGTAGTCTGGATATTAAATTCTTATCAGATATATGCTGGCAAATATTTTCTCATTCCATAGGTGATATCAATTTTTTGAAGTCATTATTTTTCTAGCATGCCAAATAATTACATTCAATTACTTTAATAAATAAGATTTTCATATGTCTAAGATAGTTATTTTTGACCCTTCCTAAAGTTAAGGAGAATGAGTTATATGACTTTAAATATCCTTCCAATCCTTTGATTCTTTAAAAAATAAACAGTTCTAACTGTTTTACGTTAGAGAGTAAATTTCCATTTACTTAAATGGAAATTTTCATTACTCTTGGCTACTCAAGTCAGCCAAATGTCCACTAGGTGGTACTCTAACTACTGCATGAAGTATTTGCATAAAGCTGAAGGTAAATTCTAAAACTATCGTGACAAAAACTTTTCACAAAAATATGATGTTTATGTTCATCTGAACAAAGTAATCACATTTATAAAATGTTAACACTAAAGGTTTGAGTTCATCTATATCAGCCTTCTCCATATAAAATGAAAAAATTGGGATCTTAGTGAGGTTAAGTGACTTGCCCAAGGTCATACCACTAGTTACTGGTGAAGCTAGCTTGCATGAAGAGCTTTCACTTCTGACCTGGTACTTAATCTAATTCCCCATGTTGGCACTGCTTACTGTTAAAATGTCTCCCCAAAATGTCCTAGAGCCCAGTATGGGCTTCTTCCACAAGTAAAGGAAACTTTGAATGTGAGCAAGATACTATATTGCTCTCGCAAAAGACCCTTGAGTTACAGATAAGGAATATAAGTTTTCATTAATTTACCTATTAATCTTGGGAAAATCACTTAATATCCAAACCCTCATACCCTTATTAAATGAAAATATTGTATTAAGTGCATGCAGATGATCCTAAAGCTCTGTAAATGTAGAAATTTAGTCTGAGACTGGAACCTGATATTTCCCTGACTTAATCTTATACTTTCTTGTTTGGGAGAATTGCTTTGTATTTTTCAACCATAAAATGGTGGAAATTACTATTTTTTTTTCTCGTGGCATTGAAAGAAATCTAGGCACTATTTTTTAACTTTCTGCAACTTTCATTTTCACTAGTGTTGGTACAAAACATTACCAATAATACATAAGCCTGCTATTAAAACAGAACTACTAACAAAATACAACTATCTTATAGCAACGTAATACAGAAAGTACAGAAATAGCGCTGATGTGGACATTTATATAGGTTTCCCAGAGCTGCTCGAAATGCTCAAGGCTGCTAATCATTTACAGATTTTCACACTCCGTTTCTCACCTGTCTCTTCTCTAAGTAGACAGGCACTGCATTACCAATTCGCTTTGTTTTCTACTCCATGTCTGTTTACAGGATCATCCCACCAGGCAGGAGGAAATTCTCGACCTGATGTTTGTAGAGCTCAGTCATGTTTAGAGTAATAGTTTTTATTTACCCTTGTAATGAATATAAATGATATTTCTTCCCACTTGATTGATCACAGTACAATAATCCCTCAACAAAGTCAGGGTACCTTCCTGAAAAGGACAGCAACTAACAAAATCACAAAAGGCGAGATCATTGCCCCACAGAAAACAAGGGCGGTGGAAAGCAATTTAAATGACTTTACACATAATATGTTATTATCAGAGCATGTAAAAGTTCTAGAAGGCAAAGTGAGGCAAAAACTCTGCTTCCTTTACTTGAATTGGCTTTTTCAGTACCCATGTTGCAATCCGGAGCTTTGTTGTACATGGTTAAAGTTTTCCAGTCTGCTTCTGTGCCTCCTTCACTTGCCTCCATCACTAGTCTTTTCCTTTTTCATTCTTCACATACTAACAAAATATCAGTCTCGTTGTCTGGCCTTTCCGCAAGTTATCCCATAGCCGAGGGCATGGTTCCTTGGGTTCCATACTACAGAATGGAGCTTAAGTCAGTCCAGCCTCAGCGCTGTTCCTTAGCCTTCATCATGGTCTGCAACAGAGGGAACACTGATGACAGTCATATCCTGCAGGTGTTGATTAAGGGAGCTGAACAGAACATGGGCTTTTAAATATTTGGCATACGAGTAGAAAAACATGTTATCTCAGAATTCTGATTGGCAAGGGACTATCCCATTTTTCTTTTCTGAAAAACGTATAATAAGAAGAGTTGACTTTTGCTATGATTGAAATTAACAGAAACATTAAAAAAAAGATTTATATTTGTCATGTTCAGTCAACATCCAGCTGTTTTCTAATTATTAATTAAAAGGACCAAAATGATGATTTGCTAAAATGTTTAAAGATTTTAGAGAACTACAAAATTATGATTTTGCTCTGTATTTAATAGCATTTGATTTAGATCAATTTTGATAAAATTGGCATGACAGTATTTTAAATATCATGTTTACATTGCTAACATTGATCTATAAAATCTGAACTATGTATTTTCATGGGGTCTGCAGAATTCTGCCAAGAAAGTATGTCTTTAGAGGCTTTGTACATACCCAAATAGTTTTATATCCTAGGGACACTCTGTTAGAGTCTTTTTATTTATTTTTATCTGTATATTTATTTTAATTGGCTGTTTTGAGTTTTTACAAACAAGATAGTATTTTTTTTTTAATTAAACATACAGCCATCTCTTTTGAAAGCATTTTTGGAAATCTTTCAAAACTTAAAATGTACATGTCTTTTGTCATCCCCATTTTTTTTACTTGTGCACATTTGTACAAAAACTTATACATAGAGTTGAAAAGACTAGAAAAAACTAAATGAACATTAAGATGACTGAGTCAGAAAATTATTCGAGGTCTTTCAGAAACATATAAGCTAGATTTACATCCGCTAACGTAGAATAGTCTCAAAAGCATATTATTAAATGAAAAAAAAGGAAAGCACAGATAATATATGTAGACTTCCATTTATCAAAAAATTTACATAAATATATAAGTTTGTATGAACACAGTTTTTTTTCTGAAATGATACAGAAGAACACGAGGAGGTGACATGGATCTGGGGTGGAAGGAATTCTTATTTTTCTGTCTATATTTTTGATAAAAATTTGTACCATATATATGTAATTTTCATTTTAAATGCTAGCCAACAATTAAGTTAGAAATTAGTATGTTGATATTTAGTAGCCATTAAAACACAGTTATGTAATATATATAATATATGCCATCATCTAAATATACATATTTTTCTTATCTAATGTTTCCTGAATATATTTCTTGATATTGTCTTAGAGCATTTTATAATGTTGTTCAGGGCTTGTAATTTACGTGTTGCTTTAACTCTTACATGTTAACGCCTGCACTGAGTAACCTTAAGGAAAATCGTGTCAAACACATATGCAACCTGTTTTAGAGGAAAGGGCTATGATTACAAAAGGTAATTTGAGGAAAGTGGATAATTTGGAAATGGGTAAAATACAAATGGCCAACAAATATTTGAAAAGATGCTCAATATCACTAGCTATTAGGGAAATGCAAATCAAAACCATAATGAGATACCATCTCACACCTGTTAGAATAGCTATAACCACCAGAGACAAGTATATAACAAATGTTAGAGGGGATGCAGAGAAAAAGGAACACTCACACACTGCTAGTGGGACTGCGAATTGGTATAGTCACTATGGAAAAAAGTATGGAGATTCCTCAAAAATCTAAGAATTGATCTACCACATGATCCAGCAATCCTCTACTGAGTATTTACCCCAAAGACTTGAATATCCAAAAAGATACTTGCACACAGATGTTCATACAGCATTATTCACAGCGGCCAGGACATGGAAGCAACTGAAGTGTCCTACAATAGATCATTGGCTAAAGAAGCTGTGGTGCATATATACAATAGAATATTACTCAGCCATAAGAAGAGAGGGAATACTGTCATTTGCGACAACATGGATGGACCTCGAGATAATCATGCTAAGCAAAATGAGCCAGACAGAAAAAGTTGCAAATCACATGATATCACATATATGGGAGATAAAACCTAAAAGCAACAGATGAGCCTGACAAACAGAGACTCAGGGACATGGACTATAGGCTAGTGGTCACTAGTTAGGTGAAGGAGGAGGGGGTAGGTAGACGGGATAAAAGGGATCAAATCTAGGGTTTAAGGGGAGAGTGAAGTGGGTAAAGGGGATCAAATTCATGGTTGCTGAAGGAAACAGGACTTTGGGTGGTAAACACGCAATAGAATATACAGATGCCAAATGACAATGTACACCTGAAAATTATATAATTGTATTAACCAGTTACCCCAGTAAACTAATTTTTAAAAAAAGAAAAAAAAAAGGGTAAACGAGACTTCTGAAAGCAAATGTGAGGCAAATGTCTTACATGACAGTGCACACAAATAATTAAGGCGGCCTCCCTGCTGGAGAGAAATAGCCCTTTGTACTTGAGGTTTCCAGATAAACTTTGCTTTGACTTGGAATTGGCTTAAACTGATATAATATTTTAGATTCTTTGTTTAATCAGGAAATAATATAGTTAGGATGATTGATATTTGTATTATTTAGAATTTTGCTTTTAGCTTTAGGGACATATCTGGGCATAGCAGGCTTAGAAAATTTCAAAGCAGTTCAAATGTATATGCTGGTTATATGTTGGGAAGCTGTATGTTGATTGGGGAAACAAAAAAGGGCTTTCATGTGCTATTGGAGATAGATAAAAATATAGACATCGTTTATCTATTGGAAGTTGAAAAAGCAATTGATTGGTATGCCAGTGGGAGACTTGGGTGCAGTGAAATTAGAGAACATTTATATTGGTAATGGATTCAAAGAGCAGATAGAAGCCAGAAGTGCAGTTATGGTTGATAACAACCTTATACAAGTTGATATCCAAGACGTAGTGCTAGCTCTATGGTGATAGCTGATGGATTGGTAATAGTGGTAGAAATGTTATAATGGGTATTTCCTATGCTGGTAAGAATTGGAGACATGAACCAGTAAGAGCAGATACTGGGCTCTAAGAGATAAAGATGTGAAAGTCATATTAGCAGTTCTCTTCCTGATAGGAAATATTAATGATCTGGGGAGGAAGCAAAAAGGAGAGAAAATGATTTAATGGATATGGGAGTAATCATAGAAATATAGGGAAGAGTTTTTTAACCTGGCAGAAATTGATAATTATTTGCAGGTCTAGTGAAGGGTAAATATTGGGGTAGCCATGAGATAAATTATTGTATGACTCTGGGTTTTGGGGGATGGTTCTTTTGCTAGTTTAAAAAAAAATGGGGGCATTGTTTATACTACTTCTGAGGATAGGTTTTTGTCCGTTGGGAGACAGCCATAACACATTTTCAGCATGTTTATGTTTTAATACAAGAAGAGCTTAGCTTGAAGGTTCCATTTCACTGGAATCATTTCATCAAAAGTCTTTGCCTTTCCAAAATCTCTTCAACTCCAGTTGGTACCTAAACTTTCAAATAGGAGCTCAATCCTTTAAGGCACTGATCCTCAGTAAATGGCAAAAGCTCCAAGTTGAGATAGCAAGCTGTTATCAGTGTAAATGAAAGCTGTGGAGCAGACTTTGACAAGGCACAGTGAAAGTAAACTTCAGGGAACAGGGTGCTTAGAGTGGGACTGGATAGGTCTCATGGGAACAAGAATAATGGTGAATCATAGAATTTTAGAACCAGGAAAGATTTTAGTTACGCTTCTCATTTTGCAGATAAGGGAACTCGAGGCTCAGAAATGTGAAGAGGAAACGAGGCCACCGTCTCCCTCTGATTTAAATGTTTCTTTAGAGAACTTACTAGTTAGAGGAAAGCTCAGCTGCTATAACAAAGAATCCAGAAAACACAGTGGCTTAAAAATATAGACATTCATTTATCTTTTAAGGAAGCAATCCAGTTCAGCAGAGCAGCTCTGCTCTTCGTGGCCAGTCAGGAGCCCAGTTCTTTCAAGTCATCACTCATCCATTCTCTAGGGCATGCTTTCAGGTGGGCAGTTGAAGCTGGGTCACTGCCACTCAGTGACAGTCAGCTAAAAGTAGAGAACAGCATGTTGGAGTTACACCTGCAGTTTTAAATCCCAGACATGAAGTGGCACACATCGGTTTGATCATGTTCCATTTGTAAGAACTTAGTCATAGGGTCCCATAACACCCGAAGAGGTGCTTGGATGTGGCGTCTAGCTGGGAAGCCATTTCTCTGGCTACAGTTCTGTTATTACAGGAAAAGGGAAGAAACCTCTTTGAGTGGATCGCAAGTAGCTTCTGACACAGGGGCCGACCAGACTCCTAGTGAGGTCCCTGTCTGCAGTTTTGGCTTTTCAGAAATCCACAACCATACCATGTGGTTTCCATCCATGTTGCAATGTGCCCTTGAAGTACGTCCCCTAATTTGACATGCTTATCATGTGTTGAAACTTGTCTTTCCTAGTAATGACTCCTGTTGATCCTCAAATCCTGTTCAGGACACTAACACGGCAAAATTATCACTTACCTGGGCATAACATGCCCACTGCCCAGGACCACATCACATCTATCTCCCATCAAGGTTCTGTTATTCCATCCAGGGCTTGGAATTGGCTTAAATTTATATAAATTTAATGGTAGAACAAGAGAAATCTATAGCTCAGTAATGCATTTTTATTTTTTGCTCTTTTCACTGGGATCATTAAATTAAAATACCTGTTATGATTTGGGAACTTGTTATGAATGTTAAATGAGATAATCCATATAAAATACCTCTTTATTTTGTCAAGAATTATTTATGGAGTGTCTCAAAAAGAATGTCTCGGGAACGCTTCTTGATGCTTAGCAAGATACTGCTCTTGTCCTGAAAACTCCCAGCCCAGTGGAGGAGACTCTCCAGTTAGCGGGCAGTGATAGTACAATGTGGCAGGAAAGCATTTCCATGTGCCAGGGCTATGGGAACAGAAACAAGTCACTAACCCTGTCTTGGAGGGACCCAGTGCTGAGGAAGTGAGCCCAGGCCGATACCTAACAATAAGCACAGAGACCCTAGGATTTTGAATGCTCCTTTTTAAGTGGCCTTCCCGCATTTCTCCATCGTCACTCCTCCATACACCACTCATTAGAGCTCACAGGGAAAAGACTGAGATTTTGCTTTAAATTTTTTTGCTGGACTTTAGCTTTGTGAAGTTGATCCCCACACAAAGGAAAGTGATTAACCAATGTACCATCGTGACAGGAGAGTTCTGGGAGATTTTGCTTTTCTGTTTCAAATTAGGAAGTTGTAGCTGCGTTTAGTAAGTACACAGATTAATTTAACATTGTTAAATATCCCAGTGTCATTCATATTATGCAATAAACATTTTAGGAAGCATACTAGAGAATAATAAACACAATCATCAGATAGACACTAAATAGTATTTCTAGACTTATCTAGGGCATAAAAGTAGTTTTTCGTACATCATGAATATTGTTTATTAGGTTATACATATCACCACATTCCCGAGAATCCTCCCAAACCAATTGTATGTTTATTATTTATACTGGAGTCTGTCTGACTACAGGCATCTTTTAATCTATGAAAGCTGCTTATTTGCTCTCCAATCAAAGAGAAACGCTTAGCCTTTATCATTCTGAAGTCATTGTTATCCTTACATGGCCATCCATAGGTAAGGTAAACAGGACTGACAATTTCACAGAGAGACTATCATCTTACAGCCAAGAAAACATGTTAGACTGTAAAAGTGAATGTGAAGATGTGCCTTCTGCAGCTATTTTATATCATAACCTAAAACTGTTTTTCTTCAAGATGTGTGTGGGGGGGGGAGGGAGGGAGGGAGGGAGAACGCGCGAGCGTGCACGCACGCGCCACCTCCCAGTGGTCACACTGAAGGACATGTGTCTCAAGCATGTGTCTGAGCAGCGTGACTTCAAAACTAGACTTAAATTCCTTACTACTCATTTGTGGAAAAAATCCTCAGCAAAGGCCACTAAAATTCCATCTATAAGAACGCAAATTTTGAAATTGCCCTTCCGTTTGAAATCACCTGAGAGGAACAAGACATAATTCGTAGGCAGAATAACTTGTACTCGGTGAGATTGTAACATTCAGGGTTACAGGTTTATCAAGAGACAGAGACAGCTCCATATAGCAAAACAGGGAAACAAAGAGCCTTGCACTGAAGGGTGAGAAAATTGAATTCTAGTCTTGGCTTTACCAGAAATGCTTTGTGGGTTTTGGAGCAAATTCTTTAACCTCTGCAGGTTGCAGTTGGATCTGTTGTAAACAGAGGAGATTGGGTCTGAATGAACTCAGTGTTCCCATACTCCTTGTTCCTTAATGCTTGAGTGGGAGTATAAAGGACTTGTTCACATCCGTCCTATCAGAACTTCTCTCAGCCTGGCAAGTCCATTGACTCAGCAAACATTTATTGAGTATCTACTCTACCTGCCCAGTGCATCAATGAGACACTCCTTAGTATCAAATAGTGTCACTTTCAAATAAGCCTCTTGATGAACCTTAGGAACTCGTTCTTCATCTTAAAATTTTGAAGTTTCTATGGTACTTTTGAATGCTTCTGCCATTTTTACTGAGGGGCATTAACTGCAGTTTTGCTTAGGCGCCTCTCTACATCATGTTCGTTTTGTTATCTGTTTGACAGTTCAACTGCAAAAAGCCAGAGATATTGACTTACAAGTGACTTACAGATTTTTTAAAATGAGGTTTTTCTTCTCACTGTGCATGATAAGAGTTTGAGAAAGTCGTTTTGTCATCCACATCTCAGACAAGCATTTACAAGCACTCATTGATATATGAGTCTCTCACACAGCCTGAACATGAGCACGGTGTACCCGCAACCATCGTATTTCAGAACAGTGGTACCTCCTTTCAAATTCATTTTTACATTTCCCTTCGCAGGGCCACAGTTCCTGTTAGAATTAATATAATAACTTCAGTGACCTAGTTTTGTTGTTGTTGTTGTTGTTGTTTGGAGGTCTCTCTGTTCCTTATCTCATTTCCTAGTTGTCCTGGCAACAGCCATCAAATTGAAATTACAGGAAGTGAAAGGTCTTTTTTGTTTATCACTAAGGAGAAGGGAGGAGAGCTGCTGACTTAGATGCAGATTCTGACTCTTGGTATCCACAGGGTGGCAGCATTTCATTGAGGGAGATCACGCTGTCTATACCCCTGGGTCCCCTGGCCCCTGCCCGCCGCCCCCCACCCGCCCCCATCATGAAATGTCTCCCTACTTTTAGGTTAACCACACTTCTTCGTGTCCTTTCTTTTCTGGACGTTTTGAAACACATGCAGTTATATTAACATGCATATAAGTTACTTAAGTGAAGATTACAGCATCTGCTTGCTCATTTTACTGGTTACATGTCAGGCTCACCTAGAGTTAATTCTCAGTATAAGTTGGTCAGGCCTGCATATTCAATCAAGAAAGCCACACAACCCACTGTAGAATATTTCTATATATTTTTTTGGCAATACCTCCACAGAACATGTGGAATCATTGCAGACCTTAGCAAGTGAAGAACATAAAGAAAGCTAGGGAATTTCTGCCAAAATCAAGGTGTTAGGCAGTGACTTGGGAGAAAAGGTAAGCTCTTACTGATTCCCATGCCTGGAATACTATTAAAAGCAGATGCTTAATAGTTCCCTTATACCTTTAATTACTGAATGGGATTCCACTGACTACACATGATGCATGCTCTTTAAACTATTAAAGGGAAAACTGATTTGTAAAGGAATATACTAAAAGGGGGAAACTTGGAAAGGCAAAGCAGTACTGTTTCTCCCTTTTTTAGATTCTTGAGTTGGTATGTATTAAAATCACTTTATGGTAGCATTAAATACATGCTACTCTACTGTTTTAGGTATCTGACATTTTTCGCCCTTGTTCAAAATGTTCACTCACCCAGCAATTTATTGATCACCTGCCACAACAAGGTTGTTTGGGTGTTGGAAGAGTACAGAAATAAATAAGATACAGCCATTACCCTCCAAAAAGCTCACAGTCTATCAGGGATGATACAGCATTTACATGAATAATTGTAATGAAACTTCAAGGTGGGGTTAATATCACAAACGCTATTAACAAACCATGTACACTTTCAGAGATATTTTTTCTAGCTTGATAACTGGGGAGTCCTCATAAAGAGGTGGCTTTTAAGCTGAGACTGAGAATAGGCCATTTTTTCAATGAAGGGAGGTAAGGATTAAGGATATCCCATTCAAAGAATGGTAGAAATAAAGCAATAAAACCAAAAACTGCAGACATTTTCAAAGAAGGTTGAGCCATTCCATTCAGCTGGAGAATGGAAGGCATGATGTCAGCCTCTGTATACATCTTGGAAATGACCTTGACTAACTCAGATTACTTGTTTTTCGAAATTACCTAATAATGATAGCCTGATAATTACTAATTGGATTATATTATCGCAAGAACTTCTTTATATTTAAAATATTCTTATTAAGGCTCCATCTATATTTGCTAATTAAGTAAAATTTCATTAGGGAGAGGCAGGTTTGCTTGCTGGCTTGTTTTACATATTTTACATTTAAGAAAGATTGCGTGTCCAAAACATCTGTTTTGGATAATCCTATAACAAATACAAGGGTCAGTATAATTGAAGTTGTCAGTTCATGCAGTAGGAATTTTTCCATATTGATGGAAAGGAATTGTGTGATTTGTTTTTTAATATTGGCATTTATAAAAGGAAACTATGGTTGCAGCCGATTTTCCATGGAGACAATATTTTTAAAAGATGTTCTAGATGTGACTAATCAAACATTATTTTGCCGATCAGGATTTCTACCACAAGACTTCAAAGCTGTGTATCCACTTGGCTAAAGAGACTTTTTAGCCCAATCTTGCAAAATATTTGTTGGTCTGGTACAGTTGAGAACAAGTCTGAATAAGTGAAGAAATACAGAATTTATACAACATTATCTTTGGCACTCAAGACCCATTGCTGGGTGTAAAATCAAATTAATGGGTCTTCTTCAGCATTAATTTGTAAATATATGTGGCCGAGAGAGCACAGGGAGGATAGAAGCAACGGAGTAGAATAGAGCACATTGCATATTATAGGGAAAAATGTTGTTTCATGAAACTTTAGTTTCAGCTACATGTGTCTATATGTGTGTTACTGGATCCCTGCGTAAACTGTACTTCTTACTATGAGTTGTCATCAGTAGTTAAAAAAATATTTTTAGGGAAATGCCAATTTATTTCTTTGAATTTTGTACACAGTAAGTGGAATTACAGCAACAGTTGTTGGCCTAGAAAATCCTTCCGAGTCCTAGTATTAGCAACCAGGGAAAAAATGATCCACACTTAGCATATATATCATTTATGTCCGTGAATATTTCTAAGTGTCTCAGTTCTCATCAGAAACTTAATCTCATACATATATATTCCTGAGAAACCTAGATAAGAGAAAAGAAAAGATGAGAAGGACCTGCTAACATATTTAAAGCTTCCTGTTTTCCTTGAAAATATTCTGTTACCTAATTAAGGGAGTTACAACAGGTACATTAGGGTGAATGCACAGCACCCTCACTTTGCAAAGGTCTGATTGGCATCAGTTCTTTATTTCTGTACAGATAAACCTCTTCCCCCACAAGGGCCTGGTAATCACTCACATGTTCTGACTGGGGCAGCTAGAGAGAAAGAGAAAATGTCAGAACCAGGTTATAGCAATGAGACCCCGAGGTCAGAGTAGATAATGAAGACCCCATGTCCTTCCCAAATGCTGAGGCTAAAAACACAGAGCATGAAGAAGTGTTGGTTGAATACAGTCAACCACTGGAAATGTCAGAACCCAGGGTCCAAGCAGGACACATACCTTTCTCTCACACCTCCTTCATACCCTGCCCACAGCCCAAATCACTCCATTCATGTGCCCAACTTGTTCACATTGGTGGAATCTGACTAAAAACAGGAGCAGTTCTGATAGAGCAGCTCCTGGGACTGGCACAGGGAGTAGTACCTGGACTTGACTCCCACCCTAATGAGCCAATATCCACCTATTAAACACCTGTCATTTATATTTACTTTGTAACTTATTAAACTTTTGGCATATACATGCTGTGCCACTGTAAGTTAAGTAATTTTTCTTATTACCCAGAGCTTTCAAAGATGTCCAGCCCCAAAGTGATGGATTTTACCATGGAGCCTACTGGGCTAGATTGTTATTTGAAACTGATCTATGCCTGTCACCCTCCACAGCTTTAATGGGTGGCAATTTATGCTCCACATTTACTGTAGCACCTACTTAAGGCATCAGGTCCTTAAAAGTTAATCGAGAGCATTAAGAGAGTGAGTGCTAGGAACACCTACTTTCATTTCTCAGAACAGTACTGAATCCTTTGATCTTTCCAGAGCATTTTAGGAAAGTCTCAGTCATTTACGATCCTGTCATTGCCTTGGTTTTAGATTTTTAGTACCTCGAAATAACAGCTTTTAATTTTTTAAAAAAAATGTTTGAAGTGCAGTGAGATGTAGATTTAAATGTAAGAGTGAATGAATATTAATATATTCTATGTAAAAATAATACCTGAAAATATTTATCCTGTTAGTTTTTCTTTCACTGGATTTTATTTCGTCTCTGGATCAGGAAACTGGAGCCTAGAGAGGTGAAAAGACTTCTCAAGACATGGCCTTGGGGGCTAGGCTAAGAACTAAGCTCTCCTGACTACCCATCTCTATGCCACATTGTCCTGCTAGACAGTGAGACATGAGGAACTTCAGCATCTAAAAATGCATTGCTTTTTTTGAATGAGATACTTTTTAAAAAATTTCTCACCAATTGATATCATCTAATATGGCTTAGTAGAAAAACTATGGACTTTACAGACAGGGAAGTTCAAAATAAAGCCTCAGCTCTCATCATCTGTACAGTGGCAGAAACAAATACTTCATCCCACAAGGTTGCATGAATTAATGGAGGTAAAATATCCACAACCTATCCCAGAGCTGATGCTCAAGAAGTAAGTTCTCATGCAGGAATTATGAACTCTAGGAACATTCCTAGAGTCAACAAGAATGGTCCCTAATTCCTTTCATCACCCTTGCTGTTGTCTAGGAGGTACAATGGATAGATATATAGAGCCTTTGTGTTGTCCTTAGAATACCTCAGGTTTTCCGACTACATGTGAGCAAACTTCCATGCCCCATCCCATTCCATCCCTATTCCCCATCACTATTCAGGATCGTTGGACCCATTCCCTGATGGCCTCGCTAATCGTATAGACTAATGTTCATGAAAATGGTAATAACTGGAACTCGGTTGGTGGATTGCCTTAGAATGACTTGATATTATTTAGAGCAATTAGGGTGGCCTCTTATAATCTTCTTACCAATCTTATTTTCTTCTTACTGATCCTGTCTTTTTCAATATGAAATGTCTTCTCTTTAACAGTATTCAGGAGCAAAGTAGGAGTTAAAAGGTTCTGGTTTTCTGTGACATTTGTCAACTCTGCACTATGTGTCACTCTCAGCAGTGGGCTTGTCTTTTCCTTGGATGTCTTACTTTTTTATTTTTATGTTATTTTTAATATAAAATATATTATTACTATATTAAAATATATTAGTCAATTTTCATCACTTTAATAATCAAGATAATACTTGTTCGTTATTTAAAATTCTAAATATACAGAAGACTATAGAGAGAGTAAAAATGCCTCCATACTCATGCTCTTCCTTTTCCATTCCCAAATTTGAGTAACTACTGCCAACAGTTTTTTGTGTATCTTCCCCGAACTTTTCTTTTGACACATGAACAAGTACATTTTTTTTAAGTTTAAAAATTAATTTGTATTTTATAAATCAAATAATGTGTGAACAAAGCTGAAAAACTAAAAGATATATAGTTTTTAAAATGGCACTTCCTCAACTGCCACCCCTCCACAGTTGTGATGAGAGACTCTCATCTCAACTCTCTCTCTTAGTTTCTGATATTTCCTTCATATCTCTAAACATATCTATGCTACTGTTTTTGTTTGTTTGTTTGTTTTTGGTCAGGTGTATCGTCTTTCCATTATGGTGGATAAAGATCATGGTGTTTTAACACTCCTACTCATTTCTTCTCCCATCCTTTCAACATAGTAATATCGCAATTTTTCTGTAATTCAGTGTTTACCTTATACGACAGTATAAATGTTGCTCACTGATGAGCTAAGTAGTAAATTGTGATTTCAGTCATTTTTTGGTCAACTTTTTTCTCTAGAGTTAATAACTGCCTTTTTTTTCTTTTTCTGTGTGTATATTGCTAGCTGATTCTAATTCATCTAAAGACCTATGAAATCTTTCAAAACACAGTCAACATCAGATTGCATATCTTTTTAATTGGGGGTCTTCCGTTTTGGGGTTTTTTTGTTTGTTTGTTTGTTTTTGCCTTCCTTCTATAATGGACTGATTGTTTTCTTCCATCTTACTTGTTATCCTGAAACCTTGTTTTACCATCATCCTGGAAGCTAATTTCTTTCCTCTGTTGAATTCCCTTTTTCTGGATTCAATATTGTATTCTTTCTTGGTTTATTTCCTTGTTTTACTGGGGCATATCCTCCTATAGCTTTCTGAGTAAGGGTCCAAGAGAGATAGTTTTAAATTTTCATTCAAATATAAAAATGGCCATATTCTGCCTTCAAAGTCGATTGATATTTTGGCCAGGTATAGAACTCTCAGATATAGATAATTCCAAATATATTATTCCATTATCTGCCAATATCCCTCTTCAAAAATTCATGGTTCTGCTTCTTTATTCTTCATATGTGACCCTATTTCCTATGGAAAGTTTTAGAAACTTTTGTTTATCCTAGACATTCTCAAATTTAAAAGAGGATCTGTTTTGGGGTGTGTGTGTGTGTTGTGTGTGTGTGTGTGTGTGTGTGTGTGTGTGTAAATTTTTTACCCTAGCCCTTCTGGGGCCCTTTAACTTAGAGATTTAATCATAAGAAATGTTAATTTTTTATTCATTTAGAAACCTTTTCCTTTCTATATTTTCTTGCTATGACTTTTGGCTGGAGAACTACTTTGATTTTTTTCCCCCATTTTTCTTAACTTTTCTCTCCACTTTTCCATTTTTTTTTTTCCTTCCTAAAAAGTCTGTCCTAGAGTTACCTTTCAAATCATCTTTTTTGTTTATTTGTATTTTGGCTTTCATAGATTTTATTTTTGAAACTCTAAGAGCTCTTTTTATTTTCCAAATAGTCCCCTTTTTAAATCAGTATCCTCTTTTTTTGTTTCAAGGATATCTTTTTGAGGATTTTTCCCCCTTTTCAATATATTTTCAGTTTTCTGCATTGATCTCTCTTTTCTTTTCCTATTTGCCTAGGTTTCTCTTTTTCATGCTGGAAATGATTCTTCAAAGTTTGGAATTTCTGAGTATTTTGCAGTTGTCAATCATTAATCAGCTTTCTTTTCCCTGCCTCCTCTTAGGGAGTTCACTGAGTTAGGAGTCTGGGTGTTGGAGAATATAAAAGTGGTATAACCCAGCTGTTTTCATTAGTCCGCTTCCTGAACAGCTATGAGTTATGGAACTAGACCTCACATTAGCTCTTCCTCAGCCTCTCCAAGGACTAGTTCATACCTCCAGTCCTCCGTGTTCTGAGTAGAAGTTTATCCCTGGAGTGTGTCTGGATCCTACAATTGCAAACATAAATCTCAGCCTGGCTAAAACATGGGAAGGTGTTTAATGGCTTTCAGCATCATTTCTGGGTCAATGCCGATATTACACATTTAGCAGATATTCTTTCACATCTGTGGTCGGAGTTGTTTTCCAATTTCTTCGTTAGGGTTTGTTGTTTCATTTTGTTGAGGTCTCAAACAGAAGAGAGTAAATATGTCTTTTCCTGGAAGTTTCTGAAAATTTCTTTTCAATCCGAGTTGTTCTTGGCATGTTTTAAATTTCGGAGTTATTTACAGTTTTTTCCTTCGTTTATTTTAAAAGTTTTTGAGCATCTACTAAGCATAGAACCTGACAGTAATTTTTATGAGTCCTTGCATTACCTAAGTAACTTCGATTGTGTGATTTTCTTCACAGTTCCTCCCTCCACACCCCATTTTGTCTTGTTAAAAGGTTAGATCATGGGGGAGCTTCCTTTGCAGCCACAATGATTTTGGAAGTTTCTTTTCACTTTCATCAAAATGCATGGATTAAGCTGTCTAATCCAATGTCATGTCTTTGGCTATCTAAATCTTTTTGAGTTAATGTCACTTTTAGAAACACATACTGTGGAATTATACAGTAGAATCATATCAAAAATAGATTTACAAAAATGTAGTTATAGATATTAGCCAAAAAAAGGGGGGGGGAGGACAAAGGGAGAGAAAGAGGAAATAAACAAAAGGCTCTGGGCTGCCTTTCTCCTAGAGAAAGAAAACATTGAAATAATGAGATGGAGAAATGGGATCCGTTGTTCACACAGCTGATCTCCATTCTCACGTGTCTCACCTAGAGCCAGCAGCTCATAGCGCCAAGTGTGAGCCTGGTGTGATACTCTGGTGATACTAATTCTTTGTTTAACAAGGTCCCTAACTGCAAACCCAAACTAGATTTCATCTGGTGCTCCCTAAAGGAACCATGACCTTATAAACACTAGGGGAATAGCAGTCTGCGTTGGACATATGGTACAGCAAGATGGTCTTGTGGGCACCAGTGGGTACTTTTAAGGGCAATTTAGATTCTGTGATTCTCACCTTGCACCCTGATTTTAGTTATTATGAAGTTACATTCGGAAGTCAGCAGAAATATGTTGCATAGATCCTGTGCTCCCTTTCTGTTATCACAGCCATTAAGAACTCATGTCACTGTCACCCAAAATTCCTTCCACTTGCAGTTTCTGAGCTTTTACTGGGTAGTTCAGAGTTAGATCTGGAGCAGCAGTTCCTGAATCCTTTATTCAGTGTTAAAGACTAAAATCTTGGTAGGGGTAGAAAAGACAGATTGGGGAATTTCAGATGCTTTTCTTTGAGTTCAATGAAATTTACAGCTTATAAATGTACAAAGCCTCAGAAACACACTAAATATTTAACAACAGCTATGGCAGCTACCAATCAATCTGCAAACACCATCAACCAAAGTGGACCTCCACAATAAACTGGATGTTAGCCAGCTTCCAACACACATTCATCCTCAGTGGTTAAATTTTTTCTGCCTCACTCTGCCTCTAGCAGTTTGAGATATGAAATGTCCATTTCCCTCAACTGTTCCATTTCAACAGTAGAATTAGTTTTGATCCTTTTTCCTCTTACCTTTATTCAGATATTCTGATCTCCAGCACATTTGTATTTGTGAATTCATGAATTTTCCAACATTTACATTGTCTGGATACCTGAAGTGTTATTTCACCTCACAGGTTTTAAATCAGATTTACTCTTTCAAAGCTGTATGCCAATCATGAGCCCTCTCCCACTGAATCTCCATAAAGTCTAATGATTGTGTCTCTGTGACCACAGGTACAGATCTTTCCAGGTCTTCCTAAGGCCTTTCCAAGTTGTCTGTTTTCTTCATGATCCCTGAATTACACACGAATGTGCTTGCACACACACAAACACACACACACACCACTCCCACCTCATATATTTCACTATAGAAGAAGCTGATTTGTGCGATTTTAGTATTTCTGTTAGTTGTCTTTAAAGATGTTTACTTGTGTTGAACTTATATCTGATCTTACTTAATTATTACCTTCTGGAAGAGATCTTTTATTTCTTGCATAACACTCAGAGTACAACTTTCTGCAGAGTGGAACATTAATACTTTAAAAATATTTTTGTCTGACTCCCCAATTTAGTAATAAGGTTATATTGCAAATGTTTTATAAAAACATTTTGTTAAAAATGTTTAAAAATCATTCAGCAGTTTTTTAAAATATAATTTTATTAGTTTTAAGTATACAGCGCATTGGTTAGACATTTATCTAGTTTATAAAATGATCCCTGTAATTATTCTTTCTCTCCTCTGGCTCTACACCAGCCATTACATTAATGCTAACTGCATGTCCTATGCCATGCTCCCTATCCTCATGACCATCTATCAACTACTAATTTGTACTTCTTTAACCCTTTACCCAATTCTCCTAGCTCCCAAACCCCTTGCCTTCTGGCAGTCACCAAATTGTCCTCTATATTTGTGAGTCTGTTTTTGATTAGTTTGTTCTTTTTCTTCCTTAGATTTTGCATATAAGTGAAATCATATGGTATTTATCTTTCTTTGACTTACTTCACTCAGCATAATAACCTCTGGGTCTATCCATGTCGTTGCAAATGGTAGAATTTCATTTTTTTAAATGGCTGAGTAATATTCCATTGTCTATATGAACCATAATTTTTTTACCCAGTCACTGTTGATGGGCATTTAGGTTGCTTCCATATCTTGACTATTGTAAATTGTGCTACCATGAACATAAAGGTGCATAGATCTTAGTGGATTATTGTTTCGGTTTTCTTTGGAAAAATACCCAGAAGTGCAATTGCTAGGTCAAAAGGTATATCCATTTTTAATTTTTTGAGGAACCTCCATAGGTTTTCCATAGTGGCTGTACCAGTTTGCAGTCCCACCAACAGTGTATAAGAGTTCCCTTTTCTCCACATCCTCACCAACACTTGTTCTTTGTCAGCAATTTTTTTTTAATTTTTATATTTTTATTTTTTTCAGTTATAGGTGACATATAATATTATATTAGTTTCAAGTATACAACACAGAGATTAGATATTTATGTAACATGATCACCCATCTGACACCATACATAGTTATTATAATACTACTATATTCCCCATGCTACACTCTACATCCCCATGATTATTTTGTAACTAACTTGTACCTCTTGATCCCCTCCTCCCTACACTCCCCCCAAATCACCCTCCCAATCTGGCAACCATCAAAATGCTCTCTGATCTATGAGCTTTTTCTGTTGTTTGTTTATCCTGTTCTCTAGATTCCACATATGATATTTGTCTTTCTCTCACTTATTCCACAGTACGATACCCTCTAGGTCCACTCATGTTGCAGATAGCAAGATTTTATTTTATTTTTTATGGCTGAGTAATATTCCATTATACACTCACTCACACACACACACACCACCTCTTCTTTATCCATTCATCTATTGATTGGATACCCAGGATGCCTCCATAACTTAGCTACAGTAAATAATGTTGCAATGAACATATGGATTCATGTGTCTCTTCAAAGTAGCATTTTGAGTTTCTTCATGTAAATATCCAGAAGTAGGGTACCTGGGTCCTTCTTTGTCTCTTACTGTAGCCTTTTCAAGTCTATTTTGTCTGGTATAAATATTGTTAACCAAGCTTTTTTTTGTTTCCATTTTTATGAAACATGCTTTTTCATCCCTTTACTTTCATCTCTTTACACAGTCTGTATATAATATATGTCTTTTGATGTGAAGTGAGTCTCTCGTAGGCAACATATGTAAGGGTCTTGTTTTCTTATCCATTCAGTCACCCTATCTTTGGATTGAATTATTTAACTATTTACATGTAAAGTAATTATTGCTAGATAGGTGCTTATTGCCACTTTATTATTTATCTTTTTAATCTTTTTTTTTTCTTTTTTCTTCTTCTTAAAGAAGTCCTTTTACATTTCCTGTAATATTGACTTGGTGATAATGAATTCCTTTACCTTTTTCTTATCTGGGAAGCTCTTTATCAGTCTGTTCATTCTAAATGATAGTTTTGCTGAGTAATCTTGGTTGTAGGTCCTTGCTTTTCATCACTTTGAACATTTCTTTCCAGTTCCTTCTGGCCTGCAAAGTTTCTGTTGAGAAATCAGCTGACAGTTTTAGGGGAGTGCCCTTGAATATTACTAACTGCTTTTCTCTTGCTACTTTTAAGATTTTCTCATTGTCTTTAATCGTTGACATTTTAATTATGATGTGGGCTTCTTTGGGTTCATCTTTTTTGGGCCTCTGCACTTCTTGGGCTCGTATATCTATTTCCTTCACCACATTAGGGAACTTTTCAGTCATTATTTCTTGAAATAGGTTTTCAGTTCCTTGCTCACTCTCTCTTCTTCTGGTTTCCCTATGATGCAAATGTAGGTACGCTTGATGTTGTCCCAGAGGCTGCTTAAACTGTCCTCCTTTTTTTTCTTCTTGCTGTGCTGATTGGGTGGTTTCTGCTACCTTAGCTTTCAAATTGCTGATTCAGTCCTCCAATTCCTCTAATCTACTGGTAATTCTTCCTAAGGTATTCTTCATTTCAGTTATTATATTCTTCATTTCTGACTGGTTATGTTTTCTATCTCCACTTTTATGTTTTCTCTTTGTTAAAGTTCTCACCGAGTTCATCTACTCTTCCTAAGTTACTAACATTCTTATAACAAGTTTTGAACTCTCTGTCTTGTAGATTGCTTGTCTCTACTTTGTTTACTTCTTTTTCTGGAGCTTTGTCCTGTTCTTTCATTTGGGACATGTTTCTTTGTCTTCCCATTTTGACTGCCTACTTGTGTTTGTTTCTATGTATTAAGTAGCACTGCTTTGTCTCCCACTTTTAGTAGAGTGGCCTTATGTAATAGGTGTGCTGTGGGTCCCAGTGGCACAATCTTCCCTGGTCACCTGAGCTGGGTGCTCTAGGTGTGTCACTTGTATGGGTTGTGTGTGCTCTCCTACTGTAGTTGAGCCTTGGTTGCTGTTTGCTCATCAGTAGGAGGGACTAACCTCAAGCTAATTGGTTGTGATGATTGGCTGTGACCAATGCAGGAGCTGTTATGCAGGGGCTGACCCTACAGAGCTGGGTTCACTTTAGCATAGCTCTGATGCTGGCCCTGTCTGCTTTTTGGGAGTGTTGTCCTCAGGTGTGACTCCAGGTGGTGCTCCAGCTCAGAACAAGGCTGGTGCTGGGTGTGCAGGCTGGGGCCTCCTGGGAGGGGCCTTGCGGGAAGCCCAGTTCATCTGCAGCCTGTACCCTGCCCAGGGCCAACTGGCATGAGCTACCAAGCAATCTGCAGATGGCTACCATCCACACAGGGTTGGAAGTTTGAGAGGCCAAGCCACAGACTGAGGCCAGCTGCTGCTAGTGCCAGACTTAGGGCTGTTCAGCAAGAGGTATAGGGCACACCGAGGCCAGATGCTGTTTGTTTAGGTTTTGTGAACCTTTGAGAGATTTTAGAGAAATCCACAGCATGAACCAAGAAAAGCCATGTGTATGGAAAATCTACCATGGAGATGGTTTGGATGAGCACACAAGTTGGGGGTGGGATCTCAGGGAATCAACAAATGGGGCCACCAGTGTCAGCTTCGTTGCCAAAGATTCAGATATGGTGGCCACCTGGGTCTCCACTCTGGGCAGGGGAGGGCTCAACAAAGGAAAAATGTCCTCTGCCAGCTCTTCTGTCTGAGAGAAACCTGCCCCTCCAGGCCTTACCTTGAAGCCAGACAACTCAGTTCCTCCTCATATATCTCTGGCACGTTTCAAGCTGCTGTCCCAGAGCTGGAGGTCAGAGCAAGTGAGTCTGTCACTGAGTACGTCTTCATAGAGGCCCCTTAAGAGGAACGTCTGACACCCTCAACCCTCCGTCTCACTCATCCACAATTTGCCCTGGTTTTCACAGCTAAAGGTTGTGGAGACTTATCTTCCCGGCACTGGAACCCTGGGCTGGGGAGCCCACTTTGGAGCTGAGACCCTTCGCTCTTTCAGGGATACCTCTGCAGCCAAGACACTTCATTCTCAATTGCCACACACAGGTGTGGGACTAGCCCATTTCAGGTCTCTGCCCTTCCTACCAGTCTCAAGATGCCCTCTTCTGTGTGTCCCCAGTTGTAGGACTTCTGTTCAGCTAGTCTTCAGGTGACTCCCAATGATGGCTCTTCTGTAGTTTAGTTGTAATTTAATGTGGTCATGAGAAGGGGCAGGCACAGCTTTTACATATTCTGCCATCTTAACACTTTATAACCAGTTCTCAGTTTTTCATTGGTGTAGTTAATACTTTCACTGAACAAATATTTAGTCTCTCTGTAAATTTTATAATACTCTTGCATTTTATTAATTATTGTCATGTGCACATTGTACAGAATGCTAAGATTTAAAGAGAGGGTAGTAGTCCATGGTTTTAAAAGCTTGTTAGTAGTGCAAAGCATATTTGAGCACTTTATTGTTTTCCAATGAGAGGGATCATTTGAGTCAGGCCACATGTATTTGAGTGGATTTCTTGTATCTACCAGTAAATCATTCAAGATGGGGTTACTAATTGTTTTAAGCAGACAGTAAACATGGCTTTTAAAAGGTGCCAGGACTTAGTTCTAATGTATACTGTCAAAACCACTGTAATAGAACAAGAGTCAAATAAATTACTGAAGACTGCAAATAATGCATACAAAAGAATTTTAGGCAAAAGTTTACCAAAAAACAAACCAAAACAAAACGATAATCATACCTTTTAGTAGACACGTAAACAGAAGCTGAGTGGTTTGAGTTCATGTGTCTACTAAAAGAGACAATAGAGAGTAAATCAGAGACAGAAAATCCACACAAACTATTAGTGTCTTTTTACCTAAGAATGTAGAATTATGTTTTAAAGGCTATTTAAAGTTACATGAAAAAATATATCTTCAACTTCAAATTAGGACTATTTCACAATAATTTTATTGGTTTAGAATGCCAGATGTGTGGTATTAAACCATCTGGAAAGGCATTTTTACATGTGTGTAACATCTGGGTAAATAGACTTACTGCTCTGACACTAAAAATTAAGCAAATGAATTAAAACATTGATTTCTTTTTCTTATGTTTCATCCTCCAGGCAATGGAGATAAAGAAATGCATGCTTTTTCCTTTAAAAAAAAAAAGAAAGAAAAATAAATATAGAAACTCAGTACTTAAGAATTATGGGAAAAAGATAAATAGGGAGAAAATTAAAGTGCAAAGATATTACAACAAATGTATAGGAGGAAAACTTTATTTTTTCTTTATTCCACATATATGTGCTTCATCATACATTATAAATTCTCTGACCATAAACTAACTCAATATATTGAAACTCATATATATATATATATGTGTATATATATATATGTATACATGTATATGAAATAGCCATCATAGTTATTTAACTGCATATTAGGTGTGTTACTCAACTTGCTTTTTATCAGTCTCCTCACCTAGAAAATAGGAATCACAATAACTACTGCCTAGGGTCAATGTGAGAATTAAATGCTGTCCTACGTCAAGAGTCAGCAGACTATGGCCCCTAGGCCAAATCCACCCACTCCATTACTGTACAGCTCAGAAACTAATATTGGTTTTCACATTTTTAAGTGGTTGAAGAAATTAAAAATAGTAATATTTAGTGACACATAAAATTGTATGAAATGCAAATGTCAGTATCCAAAACAAAGTTTTATTGAAACCTAGCCACACTCATTCATTTGTGTATTATTCATAAATGCTTTCCTGCTACCTTGGCAGAGTTAATAACAACAGAGATAGTGTGGCCTGCAAAGCCTAAAATATTTACTATCTGGTCTTTTACAGAAACGCTTGCCAGCCCCTTTTACATACTAAAGTGCTTCAGACGATCTGGTGTATAATGTTAGTTATTCATATTATTAAATTTCATGTAAAATAAATATAACATTCATATAGCTAAAAATACAGGTCAGAGTCAAAAAAAGTTTAATTATATATTATTCTTGAAAATAAGACTTTAAAAAGCCCAATTAATTTTATGATAAATCATTATGCTCAAAATTGTAAAATATCCTTAGGAATATGATGCACCAAGCTCATTTTACAGGGGGCTTATGTTCAGAATATTTTATATATTCCTTAAAAGCAAACTTTCAAGCCAACAGGTTACACCTCTTTTCTCCTTATTTTTCTTGTCATTTAATCAATTTATCTGCTAATGCCGTCCTTCAGTTCCAAACTTACTCTGATTCCCTATCTTAATTCTTTGTTTTTTACCTATTGTCCTGTCCTTCTCAGTGGGAACTCTAGCCATATACCTGCAGTCTTTGGAGGGTAGAGGAAGAGAGAAAAAATTCAGGAACCAAGAGTTAATAAGAACTTCAGTGTATATGTGATTATAGACATGTCAGGTCAAGCAGTATCCCATTCAATGTAGACAAGTCCTTCAAACTAAATCTCTTTGGACGTAGGCAAACCAAATTGTTTTCCTAACACTGATATTACCCTATTGTGTTAGGCAACCACATGGTTCTGGGCCAAATTAACCCATCCATAAAAAATTTTGAGGCAGTAAAGAAAATGTTTTACAGTATTGCCTTAGTTTATTTCATTTCACCCCTACTTTCCTTAGACTTAGACTTTCCTGGCATAACACACCAGGAATTTGCTCAGATTCAGTGTGATGTACCCATACGTATATGATTGTTTTGTGTAGGTAGAGCAAATCTCCCTTGGACCTTTTCAGGCTATTCAGGCTTGCCACACTCAGTTGTACCATCCAAGCCTGTTTTCTTTTTAATCCCTTACTTCTATATCCCCACAGCCTGTTTCTATATCTCTTTATCCAGGGTCTTCAGTAATTTTGCCAAGTTACTATTCATCAACTGTGCAATCAAAACTGAACAACCAAAACAAAAGCAGCTGACATTCAAACACACTTTGCTCCTTGCTAACAGCAGCCATAGTATAATTTGCAGAGTACTTTTTCAGGTTGAGCTGTGGCTTACATTGACCAAGCTAGCTAGTACAAGAAACCAGATTAGCTTTAAGGAAAATACCCATTGGGAAAATGACATTTGATTTTTGTAATAAAGCAGGACTGTTTTCTAAGATTAAAAATAGGAAAACAATTTAATCTGATTTGAAACACACGCCAGAAAACTTCTTTGAAATACCCAAAATTCAAAATGACAAAAAGCAATAAAAACTAAATCACTTCAGTATATAAAGAGTTCATACAAATCTATAAACATGAGCAAATTAATTTTCATTGGTAAATACATGAATAGGTAATTTACAAAAGAGAAAATACTACAGTATAGCAAATCTTTTGGAAAATGTTCAGCCTCACCTGGTGTTCAAAAAAATTCAAACCAAGACAGCGATAATTTTTCTTTGTCCTATGTGTCATTTCATGCCACATGTAATTTGATACGTAAAAGATTTTGAAGGGAGAGAACTTTCTTGAGAGGGAACAGTAAGATGAGCAAATTCACACATTACGACAGGGTACCTGAGCTAGTTCACCCCTCTGGAAAGCTACTTGGGTAGTCTGTTATCAAGAGCCTTAAATTTTGCAGTATGTTTTGATATGCTGTTATAAAGAAAATTTTACCAATAAAAATCTTTATATAAAAAGTTGTAAATTACAGTGCTGTTTATAATAGTGCAAAAAGGCTATCTTAATTGGAATTTAGTTAAGCTTACTATAACTTTAAAAATCAATTCAAAATATTTGCGAATTTTGAAACAGAAAAATCTTGGGATATAATGTTGAGAGCAAAATACAGGATATAAAATTTTATATACAAGATAATTACAATCCTTTAATACTGCACTAATATAGTAGCCACAGGCCCCATGTGACTAATGACATTTTAATTAATTAAAATTAAATTTAAAAATAATTTTCTCAATTGCTTTAACCACCATTCAACTGCTCAGTAGCTACATGTACATAATGGCTTCTAAATTGGACAGTAGGTATAAAAATGATTTTCTGTTATCTCAGAAAGTTCTTTTAGGCGGCATTGATATAAAATAATCCCCAAAACTATATGTAGTTTAAAAATTGGAAGAAAATAAAAGTTAACAGAAAAACAAAAGTTTTATGTGGGCAATTCAACCATGGGAATTTTTTTCCTCCTTCTGCTTTTTTTTCTTCAATTTTATCATCACCATATATTAATTTTATAATGGAAAATATCATTGAACTTTATTTTAAATAATAAAAAGTTAAAGGATATGAATGTAAGTATAGCTTAAAGAGAGCCAAGTAAAACTTACTCTCTACAATTGAGGGTTTGGTTTGGTTTGTTTTGTTTTGTTGCTGCTGTTAACATTCAGGTCAGATCAGAATTTCAGAAATTCAGGTTCTTAGGGCTGTGGAATTTGTACTCAGTCTTGGAGGAATTTGCATGTATTTGTGATTCAAAATTATACCCTCATTTCTTCTGTTTACTGTTCTTTCAATTCCAAACAAGTGGAGTCTTTGGCCTTAACTTTTGCCCTGGAGCCAACATTAAATGTTTACTATGCCTTACCAGTGATGCTCAAGGAAAAGAAGAATCACTAATATCTGTGGAAATAATCTCTATTTTCATCTTTATTGTCCATTTTAATTTGTATTTGGTTCTGGCTAAATATAGCAAAACCATACTAAATGGACCTCAGTGAATGAGCTTTTTATAAGAAAATAACCTCAATGCAATGGGAACATGTGTTTCTTCAGCCAAGTTGTACCTTTGGACTCTTGACACAGCACTAATGTGTCCATCATAGTTCCTATTAGAGTCTACCCACTCAAGTTTCAGTTATATTCTGTAACTCTACTAGTTGTTTCTGTGGCTTTTTATTTAGCTGGCTCAGTGCATGGCCACCTGGTTGGTTTTTGCTAAAATATTATTTTATGTGATTGAGGACATAACCCAAGGAGTTTCTGGTAGGTTGGAATGCTGAATGAGTATTGTTCTGTGTAAACTCTGAAGGTAAATCTGTATCTTAATTATGTAAAAATTTATATCTTTTCCAATTAGTTCCAGTGGAAACAAAGAGATAATAGTCATCAACGTAGATAAGTTTGAAATATGGGTGGAACTGGTCCTCATGAGATTGAGGGTGGAAGAAACGTCTGATGAACCAGCTAAGGGAAGTTACCTGGTATCTAGATATTTAGTGGAGAAAGAGGAGTTACAGCGAAAGTGATAGCACACGGGATTTAACTTTGCAGTGTGACAGAGCAGTTTTTAGAAGGCGGGGATTGTGTAGGGTCAGGGAAGACAGTTGCATTTGGCTGTGAGCTACCATGTCAGCAGAAAGGTGGCAACCTCTCTTGAGCCACTAGTGGGAGTGCCCTAAGATGATGACACAGAATAGTGAGTGTGGATAGAGTACAGGAAGGATGGAGGGAAGGTCAGTAAGTAGAAAAGTCAATGGTGTGAATACTCAAGGCATTAAACATCTGTCAGTGAGGAGCATTATGAGCAAAAAGAAGGAGTTTATGTATATAAGAAGAAACTTTGGCTCACTGGCATATAAACATAAAATTAGTAGGATATGGAGCATAGGGAACATATTTAAGGTGGTCCTGTCTTCTCTAACTTCTAGGACTGTGGGCTACATCAGAGAAAGTTACCCATTTGTCATGTTTTCTCACTGATGTCGAGGCTCTTCATTCTTAGTCTGAGGGCATATGACTGCCTCTCCTCGACCCTTCCCTCCAGTCTTTCTCTGTCCTTTTTTCCTCCCCCACTCCCTTTCTACAACACACACTGGTTTGCACCAGTTCACTTAGCAAGGCTCTGCTCTGTGATCTCATCTCACTGCCTAGAAACCTTAGACCTGAAGGTAATAGGCAAATGTGTTTTATTTCTTTGCTTCTCTAAACATTCTATGTAAGTAGAGTATGTTGATTCATAGGCAGAAATTTTAATATTTGAACCTTTGGCAGCTGTCTTCAAGCCTAAAGAGTATGCCAAATTTGATCTCAAATAATCACTTGTGAAGATTTGCAAAGATTAAGAAAATGATGGAGGAAATGGTGTCTGTCCAGCTGAGTTTGGTATCCTTATCGTTTCTATTCCTGGTGTCTGATTTGGATGGTAGAAGTGGCATGGCTAGGGAGCACCTTTAATTTCTCATCCTAACTGCTCCATTTATATGTTGTATCAGTTGTTTCTTGGTTTGCTCTGGGGTTGAGACTATTGAACTTTTTAAAGATTTTGAAGAAATATTCTAAGTAAACAAAAGTGGCAGAAACCTGGATAATTTTCCTGTTTCTTATAAGTCAGATGTATCTGAACATGAAATCATGATTAACTTTGTGCAATTCCAGGGAATAGAAAGCTTTCACTGGATTTGCATTTTGCCTAGAGATTTGAGGTGAGTGCATTGCCTAAGCCAAGAAGAGGTTCTTATGTAGCAATTTTGCCATCTCTGATAGTGGCTACCAGGGAAAGCTACTGTGTTCTGGGGTCATAGCTAAGTGCTTTACATACATTGCCTCATTCTGTCCTCCCAAACCCTGGGAGATACAAAGAAAGAGGTTCAGTCACTTGCCCAAGGCCACACAGAGTATTTAAGGCAGAGCCTTTGTTTCAAACCAAAGTCTCCAGCTCACAGCTCAGACCCTCCCCCTCCTCCCCTCTCCTTCCAACAACAGGAGCTTGGCACAGAATATGTTTAAATTCTGGAAGTATTGACATCAGACAGGACGCATAACAATGTGATCCTGCTGGAGATATAAAATCAAACACACCAAGCTCTTTTCTAAATAATTGAGGGAGGAAACCCATATGCAGAAGACCAGGCTTGCAAATTTTTTCTCATAAGGCTTCAGAGGTATTTTTATTTTGACTCCTTATTTACCCAGTTGACCTCTGTAAATGAAATAAATACCTGAGAGTCTATGCTCCTAACATACCTAAATTAGTAACATCCGTGTTAGCGATGTATGTGAGTTTTTCAAGTACTCAGTGTTTGATAAGCTACAAATGATCATTTTGATTCAAATTTTACATTACTATGGATCATTACAGAAAAAGTCAACTAGTCTTTGTCTTTTAAAATAATAATGTTCTTTAATAAGGTAATTATAAGATGTTCTTCAATGAGTCATGTCTGAGAGGAAATAGTGAAGCAGAATTTTCACAGAGCTCTTCAAAGGGTTGTAAATTCTTCTTTGCTTTTGTTCTTTCCTTGTAATCCCCCAATCTATCAAGATTCAACTCAAAACTACATTTGGTTTTAAGGCTTCCCCAGTCAAATCTTCCTTCTTATGTGACCCCCTTCTATTTACCACTCTTATCAGCCCATCTGTGGACCTGTAATTATACATTGACACTCCTATCTTCTTCAGTTCTCTGGGACACAAGCCCCATCTGCACCAAACTGTCATTCCCAGCCTCTAACATACCCTCAATGTGTGTCTACAGAATGGCAGGCAAATGAAGACTAGGAGTGCGTGCTGGGGGTATGAGGAAGAAGTCAGCCCAGCGGGGATCAGGAAGGGATTTCTTGGGGAAATCAGGTTGATCTGGGCCTTATAGGATTAGCAGTGGGGACAGCATTGCAGGCCACAGGTCAGGAAAGTACAATCACACTTATGTGACAGTGATGACATAGAGTCCATTTATGTGAAGAGAACATTTATGTAGGTGTTTTGATTGAAGATGGCACAAGGGTCAGTCTATGCTTGACTGTGAATGCCAGACTGAGGATCTTGGGGCTTTACCCCATAGGCAGCATTAGTCACGTGTTGCAGGGGATTGCATAAAATACCAATGATTTCTGCTCATTAGACATCTTGAGAATCAATTTGAGATGTTAAAGATTAGAGATGTATGACCCCCTTGCTGATGGCTTGAATAGGGATTTTTCCAATGACAAGGAAGGACACTCAGTGGTCACACCATTCCATTTGTGGCTACAAAGTTGGGGGGAGCAGGTAGCCTGTCCTCCCAGGACCAGGGGTCAGGGTGAATGCTTCCCGGTTTGGTACTCTACCCTTTCACTGATTCCAGCCCACGGGAGGAAGGTCACGTGATTAGCATTGTCTTAGTCCTTTTGGACTCCTGTAACAAAATACCGTTGACAACAAACATTTATTTCTCACAGTTCTGGAGCCTGGGAAGTCCAATATCAAGGTGCAGGCAGTTTCAGTGTCTGGTGAAGGCCTGCTTCCTAGTGCATGGGTGGTCATCTGTCTTCTCACTGTGTCCTTATGTGGTAGAAGGGGTGAAGGAGCTCTCTGAGGTCGCTTTTATAAGAGCACTAATCCCAGGCACCTCCTGATGGCTCCACCTCCTAATAGTGTTATGGTGAAGGTTAGGATTTCAACATATAAATTCTGGGGAGACACACATTTTCAGTCCATAGTGTGGTCTGGGCAAGGGGACTGCATGGAGACCAACCAGGACACTGCTCACTTGTTCACAGCCTGTCCTCACTCTCTGTGGCCTCTTTGCTTTTTCTATCTCCGTCTCTGTGGAGGGGCAGAGTCCAAGTAGGACATTCTTCTGGCAGGCCCCTCTAGTCGCTGCTCCCTCTGTTACAGCTTTCTCACTTGCATCAGAGCCACCCTTCGTTGGGGAAGACACTTACTTTCAGTCTGAGAGAAGTGGTAGGTGGGGTGACAGGCAATCAAAGCCTTCTTGGGCCTCAGGCATAGGCCAGGCCTGTGCAGTTAACAGAGAGCCTGGTGTTTGGGGTACTAAAACCTTTACTAGTGTTTTCTTTGGATTGACTGGTTAAAACCCAAAGAGAGGAAGGTGTGATAAGCACCACCCGTCAGATTGTCTTAAAAACCTGTTTTCAGAGGTGAGCAAAACTTGTTTTTTATTAACGGCCACACTCATGTCTCATACATCGCCATTTTGCTTTCTGCCTTGAAACCGCATGCCCTGGCACATGACTACATAGCAAGTGCCATGAGGTCTCGGGGTCTGCTGTTCCCTCAAAGATTGCAATTTTTCCTGAGAAAAGTGAATTATGCTTCACACTCTGCATGTTCCACTACTTTGTGAGGCATTGTGAAAATCTCATTTGGTCTATTTAGGATGTAGTTTAGACACTTTGATCGGAGCGTGTTGGTCTGTAAATGTTCTCCGGGGTGGCAGCAGGGAAGCATAAGCGATTTTCACTGTGGAGTGAAAAACAACTAATACAGCATAAAGTTAGAACCTTAACTCCCCTTAATTGGGGAAAACAAAAAGAATGAACCCAGCGTGGTTAGATTTTTATCACAGGACTCAGGCACTCTATTGGATGTGTCCACTTGCACTTCTTATCACAAGAATGGGATAGAGCCTTTTGTGTTGTCTCCGTGGTTCATCAAACTTTCTGCACTTTCCCGCTCTGTGTGCCTGTGAGTCAGCAGCATCAGCCTCACCTGAGAGCTTGTTTGGGAAGAGGATATACCTAGGTATAGCAACTAGAAGTATTTGCTATAATAAGAAACAAAATAAAGACATCAGTTCAAACTAGCTTAAAAACTGAAAGGTACTTATTGGCTGATATTAAAAATCCAGAGGTATAACCAAGTTCAGGCATCAGGGATTTTTTTGTGTTTGTTTGTTTTTATTTTTTAATTATAGTTAACATGCAATATTACAATAGTTTCAGGTGTACAACAGTAATTAGACCTTTATATACTTTATAAAGCGATGACCCTGATAAATCTAGTAACCATCTGACACCATACATAGTTATTGCAATATTATTAACTATATTCCCTATGTTATACTTTACATCCCCGTGACTTTTTCTCATGTTCATTTGCATGAAATATCTTTTTTCATCCGTTTACTTTCAGTCTGTTGTATGTCTTTTGATCTTCAGTTGGTCTCTTGTAGGCAAGTCTTGCTTTTTTTTAGTTTCATCTATTCAGCCACCCTATGTCTTTTCATTGGAACAGTTAATCCACTTACATGTAAAATAATTACTGGTAGGTATGTAATTATTGTCAATTTATTAATTGATTGTTTTTGTCATTCTCTATTCCTTTCTTATTCTCTTGTTCTCTGATATGCTGATGACTTTCTGTCGTGTTGTGTTTGGGTTGCTTTCTCTGTATTGCTTGTATATCATAGATTTGGGGGTTATGATTACCAATGCACTTGATATATATCAAGCTGTGTTTATAGCAGTCTTAAATTGATGGTCACTTAAGTTCAAACACTAAAATATTACAGTTTTCACTCGTCCCCTTCACATGTATTGCTTTTGTCTTTATTTTTTTATTCGTGTGTATTTGTATGTGTCCCTTTATTTATTGTTGTACATGATCTTCCTACTTTCGTCTTCTACTGCCTTTACAGTTGGTCGATCTGCTTATACTGTTTTCTTTTGTCAGTGGGAATTTTCTATACTTTTTTATTCATCTTTTCTTCTTAAAGACATCCCTTTAACATTTCTTATAATACTGGTTTAGTGGTAATGAACTCCTTTAGTTTTTTTGTCTGGGAAACTCTCTCTCCTTCAATTCTAAATGATAGTTTTGCTGGGTATAGTAATCTTGTTTATAGATCTTTGTCTTTCATCACCTTTAGTATTTTATGCCAATCCCTTCTGGCCTGCAGAGTTTCATTTGAGAAATCAGCTGACAGTCTTATGGGAGTTACCTTGTACATAATTATTTTTCTCTTGCTGCTTTTAAGATTTTCTCTTTGTCTTTAACTTTTGGCATTTTAAGTGTGAGGTGTCTTGGTGTGGGCCTTGTTGGATTCATTTTGTTTGGGATTCTCTGTGCTTCCTGGGCTTGTATATCTGTTTCTTTTGCGAGATTAGGAAAGTTTTCAGTCATTATTTCTTCAAGTAGATTTTCAATTCATTGCCCTCTTCTCTTTTTGATGCCCCTATGATGTGAATGTTGGTATGTTTTGTGTTGGACCAGAGGTACCTTAAGTTATCTTCTCTTTTTTTAACTTTTTCTTTCAGCTATTCCAGTTGGGTATTTTCTGCTACCTTGTCTTCCAGATTATTGATTTAGTCCTCTGCTTCATCTGTTTTACTGTTGATTCCCTCTAGTGTATTCTTCATTTCTGACTGTTCTTTGTCATGTTTTCCACCTTTTTTATGTTTTTTATCTTTGTTGAAGTTCTCACTGAATTCATGTATTCTCCGCATAAGTTCATTAAACATCATTAAACAACCAGTATTTTGAACACTGTATCAGATTGCTTGTCTCCATTTCATTTAGTTCTTTTTCTAGAGTTTTGTCTTTTTCTTTTGTTTGGTCATGTTTCTGTGTCTCCTCATTTCAACTGACTCCCTGTGTTTGTTTCTATGTATGAGATAGATCTGCTATGTCTCCTGGTCTTGACAGAACAGCTTTATATAGAAGGTCTCCTGTTGGGCCCACTGGCTCAGTCTCCCCCATCACCTGAGACAGGTGCTCCAAGAGGTCCCTTGTAGGTTGTGTGTGCCCTCCTGTTGTAGTTGAGCCTCAGTGGGCGGCTCAACTCAATTTAGTTAGCACTCCGTGGTAGGGTTGACCCTCAGGCTGACTGGCTCTGAGGACTGGCCATGACTACAGTCGATGAGCAGTTTTGTGCAGGCTGACCCCACAGAGCAGGAGTTGCTTTAGTGGGACTCTTGTGTCAGCTGAGTCTGCCTTTTGGGTGTGTTGTATTGTTTGTGGTACTCTGGTATGGTCTGAAGCCAGCTAATGGCTAATATTAGTTCAGGAGCCTCTTGGGATAGGCTCAGGTAAAGGCCCAGATCAGTGACAGCTTGTGCCAGGCTGGGACCTCTTGATAAGAGCTACAAAGTAATCTGTGTTTGATTGCTGCTTGTGCCGAGCTTAGAGAGGCTACACTTTAAACTGTGACTAGCTTGAGACCCTTTGATGGGCACTACGATGTGAGCTGAAGCCAGCCAACACTTGTGCCAGGCTTGGGGCCACTGGATTAGAGTTACAGTGCAAGTTGAGACTGGTCAACACTTGTGCTTGAGGCCACTTAGCAAAAGCTACAAGGTACATTAAGGCTTGTTGCTGCTTCTTTGGAAGAAGACAAGTACAACAGTTTCCTACCCTGCCATCTAGACCAGAAGCCAGTTCAGGTTTGAACAAGCAGTGAGCAGGACCTCGTTTATTTTTCTGTTTCATGATGACTGTTAGAAGCTCCTGAGGCTACATAATTCCTCTTCCACATTCTTTTTAAGAGTGAGTTTCTCTGTTCCAGTGTTCCCAGCAAAAGTCCTGGGGTTAATTGGACCAATTAAGCTGTTTAGTTAAGCTAAAGACCATAAACCAAGGAAAGGATGTTCTGAGTGTCTAGGACCTAGATTGCCGGGATCCTGAACCAACCAGGAGCCAGGGGAATAGGATGCTTGGCTTAAACCAGAAGCCTCCTGTTAGAAGCAGAGGTGGGCTCAATCCCAGCCAGGCTTTTCCATTGCCCAAAACCTGGTCATAACACATAGAACCAAGTTAGGGGGTTGGAAGGGGGGGGGGGGTGTGGTGTGGTGTGTGTGTGTCCAGGAGTAAGTGTGCCCATTCTCAGGGAAAAGAGTATTCCCCAACTCTGCTGCCTTTGTCTGTGACCTGAGGGTGGGAATGATTTAGGAGTGTGGATGTCGGAGGAAGGCCTGGTAAGGAGATGTGTACGAAGCCAGGAGGCTCTCTAGTTTTTGGCTGAATACATTTTTTTAAGAGATTTGATGCAGGAATAGCCTTGATTTGCATCTTCATTATAGAGCAAGCCGCCAATATCTTGAGAATCCATTGAGTTTCTTTGTTACCAAGGTTGGCTTGATAGTATAGTTCAGGTGGGAACACTGTCACAGATGCTGAAGGTGAGAAATACATTTGTATCTCTAAGTAATGACATAGTCTCCACATAATCTCCACATTTTGTATGAAAATTATAGTAAAACATAGCAAGGAAGGGTGCTCCAATAAATAGGAAATGTATGATGTAAAAATATTTTCACCATGTGTTTTCTTATCAGGAGTTAAATATTAATATAGTAAGTAGTAATTCTAGAAATATGGATGTACTTTGGGCAAAGAATTAACTTTGTTTTCATTGTTTAAAGTTAATCCTGAGGCCCCAAATTAAATATGGTTTAGAAAATTCAAAATGAAGCCTAGTATTTAATTCTTAATTGAGATCTTAAGTATTTGGTCATGAACAGATAATTTCTCATGTAAATTTATGACAGTGTGCCAGATACAATATGATTCTCTAGGATTTGTTTTCTCTTAAGGTTGAAGGAGTTGTCTCAGAAGATTTATTCTCTTCTGCTTGTCAACCTGAGAATTTGCATAATGAAAACAGCCTACTGTCCTGAACCATTCGCATGTAAATTCGGATAAAAGCTACAGTTCAGCCTAAAGCTACAAAAATCAGAAGCATACAAAGATGGGTTGGACTTTTAAAATAAACATAATTCACGGATTGAGTAATTCATGCCTTGTTTTTCTGATGATTTTTTTCAGAACCGAATGGAGGAAAGCAAAGCACTCTTTAGAACAATTATCACATATCCCTGGTTCCAGAACTCCTCAGTTATTCTGTTCTTAAACAAGAAAGATCTTCTAGAGGAAAAAATTATGTATTCCCACCTAGTTGACTACTTCCCGGAATATGATGGTAAGTGAGCAGTCTTTAGCCAGCCCAGTAGCTTGGGAGATGCTTTGCCTCACAAGATCAGTCAGTGCAAAAGCTAATGCATTGCAGTGAACACCTGCTGCCTTTGCCCTCAGAAGCAAGCATGTTGTGATTGAGGAAGTAAGAATTTTTGTTTGCTCTGTCCTTTAATGATATGGAACATTTCATTCCATTACAATGCTGAACATATAACAAAGAAAACAACTTTTTTTATGTTTTGAAGTATATCAGAGGAGGGAACAGTTTTAACCCATGGTCTATCCACCATTATAATTCCCTTTCATTTGGTGACAGTCTGCCTCTACCTCTCTTGACACAGTTTTATGGTCAAGAACCCATGTTCTGAAGTCAGTCTATCCAGGTTCAAATCTCATTCTGATACTTCCTTTTTATAGAACCATGATCAAGTCACTTAATTGCTCTGGGCCTTAGGACCAAACTCATGGGATTATTTTCGTAGACTGTAATAGATATTATATGTGTCACATTTTAGCATGATGACTGACACATAGTGAATTTTCATGAAACATTTACTCTGGGGAGGCTTCATGGGCTGATGAAGTCCCATCCTTAGGGACGGTACCTATAAACACATCTTGCCTCCCCGACTAGACTGAAATCCTGAACAACTGGACATCATACCCAACCCATTCTGAGAAACACATCCAGCCACTCTAAAACAGGAGAGTGACAGCCACTGGCCTGTAAGAGCTTATGTGGCTGGTGGGGAAAGACACATCTTTCGCCCTCCCCATACTACTTGAGTCTAGATAAGGAGTGGCCTGTTGCCTATTTTTATACAGTTTTATTCAAACAGCCACACCCATTCATTTAGGCACTGTCTGTGGCTGCTTTCATGCTACAGCAACAGAATTGAGTAGTTGTGACAGAGATCAAATTACCTAAAATATTTACTCTCTGGTCCTTTATGGAGAAAGTTTGCCAAACCCTGGTCTAGACAGAATAGTAGTTAGAGGACAAGCTTTGATTGTCAGAGTTCCAGTCCTGCCACTTGCTGGCAGTGATGCCGTGGACAAGTTTATTCAACTACTCATTTTCTTCCCAAGTAAAGAATTGAGTGGAATTATATAGTTAAGTCACTTAGCACAGTACCTGCCACTGAAGAGTACAAACCCAAAGGACCTATTATAGAGGGAGAACACATAACAGCAAGAGAACAGGCTGTTTTTAAAATTACCTTATTGACATATCCAGGATGGATATCAGTTCGACAGTGTGTTTGTACTTCTGAAAGCTCCCTCAGAAAGTAATTACTTCAAACCACTAAGATTCAATATGAATATTGAATATTTCTGTGAATAAACACATCAGGGATGAAATTTTATTTGCCCTTTTATCCCACATGCATTGGTCCAGTGCTGGCTCACAGAAGAGAAACATTACATGTTTAATGAACTGAAGGTCCCTTCCCAGATACATGTAAGATTCTGAAGTTTGAACTGAAAATAGAAATGTTCATGGACATTATCAGGTGTTAGAGATAGTATCGTTTTGTTAGCAGTTGGTTTCCATTCTCTGTCCAAGCACATTTTCCTTTGTGCTCTGCTATTGCTTTAAAAACAAATGCTTTCCTGGCCTGAACAGTGTTTTTACATTTACCCCTTTTAATTTGACACCAGCTTGCCCACCAAGTCATAAATGCCTGAGAAGATATTCCTCAGTGTTCCTCAAAGTTAATTTACTCTTCCACAGCAACAGGCTAGTTCTTTAAACATATCTACCCCAATAAGATGGGCACAAAACATCTGCCTTACACTGAAACACATATGCTTGGCTTAGACCCTGAAAAGAGAGATTCCTAATTTTTTTCAGAATTTAATGGGAGTCAGCAGAGAGACACGAACCCTCCCCTCCGCACATAGCACCCACTTATAGACATTCATGTTTTCGTGATGCGCTTATATACAGGAGGATAAAGGACAGATACAGCATTGCCTGCCCTACAGATGCCCAGGCTACTTGGTGTAGCATACACAACCGCACCACACATCGGTTGTATTTTTCTGCACTAATTCTTTTTGCAAGAGGTTTTGGAGAGTACTATTTTTTTCCCTCCCTCTTTATGCAACATCTTCCTGATCGCTTATCTTCTTTGTCCAATGATTTTTCCAGATTCTCCATCATTATGAGCATTTTCCGTCCAACATGTGCCCACTATGAATGTTTTAAAATCTGAAGATGTTATTTATTTTTAATCTCCCCCAGTATACACATAACACACATAGGAAACTTGGCCACAGACAAAAAAGACAGATTGTTAGTCACAAAGCAAATGCAGCTGTCATTTCATCAGACTCAAAGCCATTATAAGATGAGCTAAGACTGAAAAAACCCAGGCCCACTCTAAGTGATTTTTATAATAAACATGTTTATAGTATTATCATTTCACACTTCCACATTTCTGCACTTACAAGGTCTTAATCATAATGAATACCATTTCTGTATTTCTCTTTAGGAAATTCACATGGACTTGAATTTCAGAATTGTTCATAGAGACTGAAATTTTGTTCCTGCTATGATGATAATAATGATTTCTTTATAGTTTATTTTTATTCAAATAATATAATTTATACATAAAAATATAAGTTCACTAAAGAGTACTTGGAGTGTGTTGAGTCTAGTTCTGATATTCTTTGGAATTTTGTTGTTGTTGTTTTTTTAAAGAATAAAAAGGTAGACCCATTTTCCCATATAGGGTAAGTATAAAATCATATAGATGAAGTTCATTCATAAGCTAGCAAGTTAGTGTTTTTATGAAAATGAAAATGAAAATGTTTTTATGAAAACTCCCCAGCTCTAATTATCTATTAATTTTAGTATTAAGTATTTTTTTTATTGCTATGGAATTAGTAACTTAACCACAATATATTGAAAAAGATAGGACAATTTTATATGTTTATATAAAATTATAGCATTTATAATTATGGCATTTTTTTCATTCAATATTGAATGCCAGCCTTCTTAATTACTGACCCAAATTTCAATTCTAAGTACCTTGTATAAGTGAAATCATTCTATATTTGTTCTTTTGTGTCTGGCTTATTTTACTTGGTTTTATGTTGTAAAATCCGTCAGAACTTCATTTTTTATGGCTGAATAGTACTCCTTTGTATGTGTATACTACCTTTGCTTTATCTTTTCCTCTCTTGTTGGAGGACCTTGGCTTGTCTCTACTTTTCATTTGTGAATAATGTAGCAATGAATAGTGACATACAAATATCTGTTAAAGTTTCTTCTTTCAGTTCCTCTAGCTATACCTAAAACAAATTTGCTGAGTCACATGGTAAGTCTGTGCTCAGCTTTTTGAGGAACCATCGAACTGTTTTCCACAACAGCTGCACCATTTTACAGTCCCACGAACAATTCACAAGAGTTCAGATTTCTCCACATCCTCACCAGCACTTATTTTCCACTTTTTTGACTACAGTCATTATAGTAGACAGGAAGTAATATATCATTGTGGTTTTGATTTGCATTTCCCTAATGATTAATGACGTTAGCATCTTTTCATGTGCTTATAGGCCATTTGGAGAAATATGTATTCTTTATATATTCTTGATATTAACTCCTTATCAGATATGTGATTTGCAAATATTTTCTCCCATTCTGTAAGTTATCTTTTCACTTTCCTGAACAGTTTTTAATTTTGATGAAATCTAATTGGTCTGTTTATTTTTTTGTTGCCTGTGAGTTTGGTGTCAGCTAAAAACCCATTGCAAAGTTATTAAATATTTTTAATCTATCCTGATAAATACATCACAGTCTTTCTTAAAAGCAGCTAAGACAGTGCTTGGCACATAAGAGACCCTAAATAAATATACAAAAATATAAACCAATTGTTTTTTACCATCACACAGTGTGATGGTAAACAAGAAGTTTGCAGAAGACAACTGTAGAGGGACCTGACCTTAAAGAATAGGTGTTTTGATTTTGACAGATTTCAGTCTGGAAAATGTAAAGTGATCCATAATGGAGGTACATGTGGGGGCAGATTGACAAGAGAGCTTGAGACAGCAATGCCTGTATGCACACAATATATAGCTGAGACCAACTCAGTCCAATAGAATTCAGCTGTCACTCTCCTAATAAAGAACCTGCAGTGGCTCCCTATCACCCAAGGAATCAAAGCTAAACTTAGCCTGGTCTTTAAGCTATCTGCCTGTTTTCACCTAACCACATTTTGTGGATGGATGGACAGACAGACGGACAAAATAAATTGACAAAGAGGAGCAAGTACACATAGTAGTGTTAGCGAAGGTGATTACAACATATCAGATCTTCAATGCAGAACTCATATGACAACACCAAAAAACAAGCAATCCAATTGAAAAGTGATCAGAGGACCTGAATAGACATTTCTCCAAAGAGTACATACAGATGGCCAATAAAAATGCTCAACATCACTAATCAAGAGAATGCAAATTAAAATCACACCTGTCAGAATGACTGTCACCAATAAATCAACAAACAAGTGTTGGTGAGAATGTGGAGAAAAAGGAATCCTCGTGCACTGTTGGTGGGCTTGTAAATGGATACAGTCACCATGAAAAATGGTATGGAGGTTGCTTGAAAAATTAAAAAGTAGGACTTCTGGGTATTTATCTGAAGAAATCCAAAACACTAATTTGAAAAGACATGTGCCACCCCCTTGTTCATTGCAGCATTATTTACAATAGCCAAGATTTGGAACCAAGGAATGGATAAAGATGTGCTACATATATACAATGAAATATTACTCAGCCATTCAAAAGAATGAAATCTTATCATTTGCAACACCATGGATGGACCTAGAGGGTATTAATGCTGAGTGAAATAAGTCAAACAGAGAAAGACAAAGACAAATGATTTTGCTTACATGTGGAATCTAAAAAACAAAAAAGAAACAAACTCAAATACAGAAAATAAATATGGTTGCCAGATGGGAGGGGGGTTGGGAGGTGGGTGAAAAAAGGTGAAGGATTAGGAAGTCCAAATTGACAGTTATATAAAAAAAAAAAGTCATGGGGATGTAAAGTACAGCATAAGGAATATAGTTAATATTGTATTAACTAAGTATGGTGTCAGATGAGTACTAAACTCATCAGGGTGATCACTTCATAAGTTCTATGTCTTATCACTGAGTTGTACACCCGAAACTAATATAATATTGCATGTCAGCTCTAACTGAAAAAGAATGCAGTCACCTTATAAAATGTGCAGTGCCGATGTCATCTTCATGGGCATTGGCTCAACAAACATTTATTGAAAACATTAATGGATCAGCTGACAAACTGTCCCTCTCTTCCCTTGACCAACAGGACCCCAGAGAGATGCCCAAGCAGCTCGAGAATTCATCCTGAAGATGTTCGTGGACCTGAACCAGACAGTGACAAAATTATCTACTCCCACTTCACATGCGCCACAGATACCGAGAACATCCGCTTTGTCTTTGCTGCTGTCAAGGACATCCTCTCCAGTTGAACCTGAAGGAGTACAATCTGGTCTAATTGTGCCTCCTCAACACCGCCCTTTCCTTCCTTGGTGGGCTTTTGAAGCTATACAAGAGGGACTGTATTTCTGTGGAAAGCAATTTGCATAATACTAATTTATTGCCGTCCTGGACTCTGTGTGAGCGTGTCCACAGAGTTTGTAGTAAATATTATGATTTTATTTAAACTATTCAGAGGAAAAACAGGATGCTGAAGTACAGTCCCAGCACATTTCCTCTCTTTTTTTTAGGCAAAACCTTGTGACTCAATGTATTTTAAATTCTCAGTCATGCACTCACAAAAATAAGAGTTGTTTCTTTCTCTCTCTCTTCTTTTCTATTGAGCAAAATGGAAGCCAATTTCCCTTTTCCTAACCCATACCTCCCTCCTGATTTTTCCCAGGTTACAATGGCCTTTATCCTAGTTCCATTCTTGGTCAGGTTTTTCTCTCGAATGAAAGTCAGGACAACGTCATTTGATTTAAGCCATCAACGTCAGCTTAATTTAAGAGTTTGTAGTTTTTGCTGAAGGATTATAAGTATTAATACTATGGTTTTAAATGTATTGCTCTGGATACACATATAGTTTTTTTTATATATATAAATATATTGTCTTGCCTCACTTTGGGCTGGGACAGTGGATGCCCATATAACAGTTAAGTGTCATTTCTTTTCAATTTCTACCTTCATGCATAGCTTGGTTACTCAGAAAATATGCAGAAGTCAGTAAGGCAAGGGCAAAGACACACAGAAGGAGTCATTTCTTTTGAAATGCCATGTGCCATTGTCCTTCCTCCTTTCCTTTTTTTTTTTTTTTTTTACCCTCTCTTTAAATCGCCGATGCCAAAAAAATATGCCAACAGACACTACATTATCCCAATGGCTGCTACCCAGAGCCGTTTCATAGATGCTTTTAATTTTTTCTCCCTTGGTTAAGACTTTTCCTTTTTTTCTTAGTGTTTGGACCACAATTTCTAGATGACTTTTATTATGGGTATGTGTTGCCAAAACTGGCTTTTTGTAAAGCAGAATAAGAACTTAAAAGATAAAAGCCAGTACCTTAAAATGTAAGAGAATAAGACTGTGAAGCCTAAAATGATTGGCTGTGAACCTGAAACACCAATTGCCAAACAATTGGTAACTGTAAATTTGATTCTCATGGTCCCTTCTTTTCTTTGCCCTTAAATCACATTGTTCAGTGTCCGTGTTCCATGTTGAGTGTCCAAATCAGCAATTTGGATAAGTGTCCTCTGTGATGCAACATGAAATCTGCTTGTGTCTCTTCATTCGAAGCCAATTTTACTCTCTGTATGTTCTTTAAGGTCAAGTAGGTCTGCCAAGAACATTGATAGTATTATTCTGACACCTTTAATTTGCAAAATCTGAAGTTACTGCTAGTTTACCACCTTTGGATCTTTTTAAACTGGTGACTGGTTAAGGTGAACTTAAGGAAGATTTATGGACTTGACTCAAAAGTAACCTCTCAGTGTTCTGTAGAACATGTATTTATGTAACTGAACCTACTAAGAGAGATATTTGGAATTCTATATGTGCAATTTTCAACAAATGCAAAAAATACAGCACATGTATTGATGAGCTTCTGTCAAGCAGACTAAGCTGAAATATGATTTAAGAAAATAAATCATGATTGTTTTAAACCTGCTGGGAAGTTAAAATTAGGCCATGACACTGGTCTCATTTTAACTACAGTACTATTTGGCACTAGTCTAAACTTCCATATAAATCACTCTCTTGGAACAACAAAGGGGAGAGAGAAAATTAATAGCTTATTAGATGAGTACAAGAGTTATTAAATAGTAATGGGATGTTCTCATTCTTTACTCTCCCAGCCTCAAACAACACAGGTTACTTTTTTCCCTTACTCAGAAAGCACCTGTAATTTAAGAAACAGACTGCCTGTAGGTATAGTGCAATTACGATTGCTCTAACCATTGTACATACATCTCTCTCTCTTGATATTGCAGCATCCATACTGGCTTTATAATCATTAATTTTTTGGCAGATTGAATGTGCTGTATTGATATGTATCTATGTAATTGTATGTCTTATAGCTAATTCACATTTTGAATAATGTTATTTTATTTACTTTTTTAAGAGAGGAGAATGTAAATTTGTCAGTTTATTTCTGACTAGGGATATTTTTTTTTTCCATTTAGAAAAGAAGAAAAAAAAAAAAACCTTACTATCGTACAGAGCGGTACTAGCATCGTGCTGTATAAAATCATTTGCACATTCCTGAGTAGAGGTATACTGATTATAAGACCCAAAGGTAATTTCATAGCAAAATACATAAAATCAGTCAGAGCTTTTATACAAACATGGAAACCAACTTTGTAGAACTTTTGCCATTTGACCTAGGATTGGAATATGAGCTTTTATACAATTCATATTCTTATTTGGCAAATGCACAGTTTAGTATTACCTCTCTGGTGGCCTTTATTAGAAAGGCAGTTTTAGAAGCTATTGTGATCCACTAAGGAAATGTTTTAACAGCTAGAGACCACTGCTTGCCTGAAAGGGCAATCTTAAATTTGGTGCAGAAAAAAAAAAAAGTAAACATTTGAAGGCCTACAGTATGTATAGAGAAAACCTCATCACAAGATCATAAGTGTTACAGTTGTAGGGAATCAAGATATTCTGTTTAATAGAGCTATAGTAGATTGTAGTTGATTAAACCTGATCTCAAAGCTCGAAGAAGCTGAGCAAAACAGGGAAAGATTGTTATAATTTGTCTTTATGAAATTGGGATGGAATTGCTATGCAGAATTGAGGTTTGTGGCTTCACTGTTTCTCCTAGGGTGCATGACAAGATCCCTTCTCTTGAGAAAGGAAAAAATTGATCACCCTAGCTGCAGTGATGCATAGAAACCTAGTTGTATCCACACTAGTCAATCGAAGCTAAAGGATTTTCTTTTTTGTTTCTTTGGGGTTTTATTGAAGGGGCTGGGGGTGGGAAGGGATTCTTTTCAGTTTTGTATAAAAACAAAGTTTACTCATGCTTTATATTATATTGTGATTGCAAGCGTTATAAGCGTGTGCCACTGGACTCCTAGTGATGCTCTAGGTAATGGAAGCCTGTGGCGAGTTTTATGGTGACTTGGGCATGTCTTATTCAAAAACAAAAACCTTTCTTCAGCATACCAAGGCAAGCAGCCATTTCATGACTCACTTAACACATTGCAGTGTACCAGTTTACAGATGATTTTTCCCTTTTTTTGCATATTATGGCAGTTATAACCCACAGAGAATTCCTTATTTATAAATTGGAGGTTTGTACTATGCCTTACAGAGCTTAAATTCAGAAGTCTGTGCCTCATAGCTGAAACAAAGGGAAATGACAAACCCGTTCAAAAGTAAATAAATCCCCTCAAAGTTTTTGTTTTTGTTTTAAACATTGCCATATAAAGAGCTCTGTTGAATGTCATGAATGGACTGGGGGGAAAATCTTAGGAACCTGCCTATGTTGTTTACTAGAAGATGACATCTACAAGTTATTTGAAGAACACCTGAAACTTGTATTTTTTTTGTAGATAAACTAGCAGGTCTAATATTTTAAAGGTAATTCAGCTAAAGGACAATTTACTTTTTGTACTTCAGACTATCTTGATTGTCAAGGTGTATGAACTGTAATCTTAAAATTTATACTGCCACATGATTGTAAATTTTAGTTGTCTTAAGTTAGGAATCAGTGAAATGCTATTTATGCTGGATTTGGGTCAAAATGACTATTATTTGCAAAAAAATAAATAATGGGAAGAAAGGGCTGCGTAATGAGATACTGCAAGACTCAGATGTTGGTCGGAAATAACCTTCAAATTACCCTCAATTTCCCTTTGTTTTCAGTTTCTCAAAAAAGAAGGAATGAAATGAAACATAGTAGAAATGTTAACCCATATAAAAATAAAGTGTACCCAAATATTGTAATGTATATTGCTGCTCTTCTTAAAATTAAATAAGGGTTTAAAACCACTTAATTGGTAATTGACAACATTTCAATTGATATAAATAAAGTGTGCTTGGTATACATTCATATTTTCTTCCAAAGATATATCTTTGGTTAGAAACACACACAAATTAAAACAAGTAATATTGTATGTTTATCTATTTCCACATATTTCCAGCATATGTAGTGTTAATAGATCTGTCCTGGTAACTGTCTTCAGGATTTCATTTTGGTTCCATCAAATTAGGAAAAGAAACAGCTTACTTGTATATGATTAGCTAGAGATGTTTGGAGCTAGACACCTGCTATTTAGTAGACACTTAGTACAGAGTCTAAACCTGTCATTTGTTTTATAACAGAACAAACCATTTCCTGCCTTCTTCCCAACTACCAATGTCCTTTCAATAACACTCTTGCCTCTAGAATCATCTGTTCAAAGTATGCATACACACCTAGCACATAGTAGGTGCTCAGATATTTCTTTCTTACCTCCCTTATCTATCACATACCTCCATTTCTCCACATAATTCCAACCCAATAATAAACGACTTTTACATGTTATTAAAACATCTATTGGGTAAAATTGGATTTTACTTGGATAAAGGAATTCTGACTTTCATATAAGCTGTAGTAGACAAAATAACAGGAGGAAGATATTCTTCAGAATATTTTTAAGTTCAGGAAGAAAGAAAAAATTACTATGTACATTTGTTCAGGATACTCTGACTGAAACACATGTTTTTGACGGATTTCTTTTTCTCAGCAAACTCTCAAAATACAACTTCTTGCTGAATTCCTCACCTGTCATCACGTTGGAAGCTCTTACTAGACCTATGTATTTAGGGAGTTTTGTCAGAAAACATTTTTAACTTGCAGTATTTAAAGGAATCATATTTACTGTTCTTAAAATGTCATTCAAATGCATGTATTGTCTATTGTTTGGGGATGGGAACTAGTTTTGCAAAAAACACCTAATGTTGTATAATAATGCCCCAATGATCTTGCTGGTTAAAAATACAGTATTTTTGGCCATAATTTTGTACTACAGTATTCTTCATTCTTTAGTTTTGCTTCTCTTGAAGTTGCCTAAGTTTCTCCCAGTGTTTTTTTTTTTTATTGAGCAGTATTGGAATAAACCTTTGCTTCCTTAAAACACTTTATACTGCACATGCATTTTCCGAAGTATGCAGGTTCAATAGTTTCTAACCCAACCAAAAACAGTTTTTTCCTTTATGTATATAATCAGAAACTTCAGTTTCCTTTAGTAGAAATATTCATATCAGTAGTATGGATCAAATTTGCTTAAAAAAACCTTGCCCCAATTAAAGTTGCAACTGTAAAAATAAATTCATATAGCTGCTCAATAAAGACCTAGAAAGAGCTGCCTATTTTCAATCTGAGGCAGTCTTCTAATGAGAAGAACCTGGCCTGAAGGGGCCATGCTGCTTGGCTTAGGGTTTTCCCAGTTCCGCAGTGGTAGTGAATGGGTCCACTCCAGTGGGAAAAAGGCCCTGGTGTAGGTGTCCTTCATGTCTGTGACTTAGAAACACATATCTAGGCTTTTGAAATCTGCTAAAAACGTAGCTTTTCTTTCACTCGCAATTTTATGAAGTTGGGGTTGATGATGGCAAGTGTTTTTCTAGAAAATCGGCGCTTATATAGGGACTTAAAACCCTAACAAAAGCAAAACTTGTTCCTGCTACCTGTAATCAGGTATTGTCAGCAGCCCAGTCCTTGCTAGTGGAATTTTGTGGGTTTTCAGAATACTGTTCTGCCCAAACACTCTACAGAAGAAAGTGTTATTTTTCCTTAAAAGCCTTTGGTTTAAGGGCTGTCCTGTCCTATCCCTGCACTTTATAGAGGCCATCTCCAGTAGGTGGTGTTCCCTTCTCTCTGGATCTTACTGTTAAGGGAATGGTATGACTTGGGACCGTCACATTATGCAGGCCCGCAGTAATCAGCTGCCACAACCTCTCTGCTGAGGAAGTGGGATGTTAAGCGGCCCGAGCTCTCCCCACTCTGTGGCCTTCTGGCCAGGGCTGAACCACTCTAGGAGTTAGGTCCATTTGCGTTATCACCTTGAAGACCCTCTGTCCACAAAAAAAAAAAAAAAAAAAAAAAAAAAATGAACTTGCTGAACATTTTATGAGCCAAATATTTTAACTTGACCTTTTGACTCATAGAGCAAGGCTGCCTAGTCAGATTTTTTTTTTTTTTTTTTTTTTTTTTTTTTTTTTTGCTGACCTATCCTTAGGGAAGCAGTAAAGTAGTTGAAAGTTTCTCTCCCTGGCTCCTCACCTTCCTCGCCTCCTCCCATCTTGCTCTTAGGTTGTGATAGCCCTGGTGCTGCCTTTTAAGAAACCAATTAAACCCTAGCAAAAAGTGACTGAGGAACTTGATGCTAAGGAACAGCGATGGTTCTTTCAGAATGTGTACAGAGCAATTTCTGATGTTAAGTTAGCCAGTGTCTTGCTTTTCTCTTTTGTCTAAAGTTGAGTCACTATCATGCTCGTTAGTTACTCCGCATTTAAAACCTTCCTGAAATTTTGGTCAGGGTTGGAGAATGGAAGGGAGTGATTAAAGGGTGGGTTTCGGGTTGGTTTGTTTTCTTCTGTTTTAAATTATCTATGAATTACCATTGTTCCTTTGTTGCACTGCCATGGCTAAATAAAATATGGATTCAGCTATTACAAGTAACTACACTCTATTCTTAGGGAGCTTCCCAGGTTTCTGCAAAAAAAGGCCCTGGTTATAAAATGTAAATCTCTTTAAAATCTAAGATGCTCAGAGAGTTCTGAAAAGATTCATTTTTGTTTGAATTCATATGCCTCAAGACGAAATCTGATCTGTGTTGCTTTTCTCTCTTCCTGTTTTCTTCAAGAATGCAAAGGCCAGAGTATTTTTCTGTCTTATTAGCCTGTAGATACAAGAAGGCAACTTACCCTTTTTAATTAAGAGGGTAATTAAACCAAAAGATAACAAAGAGCTGCTGGCAGGCATCCCTTGCTGTGGCCTTCCCCTGCCTTGTTTGGCCTCTGCAGCCTTGGAGGAAGTGTTTTTGCAGCTTAGAGGGCCATGGGCTTGTCCCATCGAGATAGACCTCCATAAAAGTCCCTTCGGACTTCCCCTCTCTTCCCAGTTTGCCCTATATATGCCTATGGTGGATATTTAAAGCAACTTTAGAAATGAGGTGACCACGAACAGACAGACTGGTAGATGAGGTTTGGCAAGTCCTATAAGTCTACAAATGGGAATTCCACACCGTGTACCCAGCTGCCAGGAGGCTAACAGTGGCTGAGCAGATTGTGTTTGCGTCTGCCGAGGGGGCTCTCGGAGGCCATACCTGTTAGGAATCCCACACTGCCTGCCACTCTGGCCAGTTGGGGCACCAGACGGGGCACACCTGAGGTACAGGGCCCGCATTAGGGTTATGGCAGAAATGATTCTATTCCTGGTAAAAGCAGCATTAGCAAAAGCAGCCTGCTTTTTGTGGAATACAAAAGGGCCCACTCTGGTATCCTGGTAAATGGTTCATAATGGGGAAGCGGTTGGGGGATGGTACAGGACTGTGGTACTGATTCGTGATGTGTGCTCATTGCAATGTTGTAAATAATTACTTCCACCATGCCCAGTTTTAAGCTACTGACGAGTGACGTCCCTGAACTCCAAGCTGGAAAGAGGCACTAACAGCGGGCTCTCTTAAGCTGCACCTGCGCATCACCTCAGTCCCTTAAGACAAGGCCTTTCTGTAAAACTGGGAAAATGGCATTTGGACAAGCCTACCCAGCTCATAGCTCCCAGAGCATACACACTCCTATTGTGACCTGGAGCTAATTACCAAAGATGCTCATGATATGCTCAGAGAAGTGGTGGCTTGGCCTGAAGTACAGGATATTTAAACTCCCAAAAGGAATGGCAGAAACGGATAGCCACGTAGCTGGGGAGTTAAGAATGTAAAATCAATTCGGATATCAGATTTACCCAACACTTTGTGTGTGTGCACATGTGTGTAATGTTTCCATATCTCCAAGCAGCTCAATAATCGCTGAACAGAGGAAAAACCTATACAAATGTTCATGTCAGGTGACATGATTAATCTTCTTTCAAAAACTGATCTCTGGATATATGCAGGTATATGCTTAGAATTTAAAAATGGTTTCATTTTAAATTTGTGTAGGCACATATATACATATGCAAATGCATGAGTATATACGGTCAGACTTTCTTATCCTTTGGTTATTAGAAGCATTTTAATAGAAAATAATTCATATCAACATAATCAGGACAGAAGAGATCATAAAGTCCATGGCTAATGTTTTCTTTAATTAGTTTTTTCTCTTGCCAGTCTTTTCAGGTGGCATCTTTAAAGAGTTCTGCTTGTTTAGGGAAGGACACCTAATTGTGGCACAAATTAATGTTCTTAAAAGGGCAGATGAACCTAGGCTGGGGCTTCTGTGTCTGAGAGATAAAGGGCTGTATATCTAGCAGAGACTGGGCGTAAGGATCTTCAAGAAGGTGCAGAAGCTGGATATGATCTTATCTAAATTACAAAGGCCAGGCCTGCATGAATTCATGCACAATCACTGTTGGATGGTATCACTTCCATTCCTGCGTTATTGGTCACTTCCCATGAAGAATGATGAATTCCCAGAACCCCAGACCCATACCATATAAATGCCTGCACAGAACTACAGACAGATTCACAGGGTTTGGAGCTGTGCTCTTAGGTCACTAGTCTCAGACTGGCTGAGGATGACCAGCTTTTCCAGGTTTCCTGATCCACACAGGGTTTAGAGCAGACAATTCTCTTTCAGGTCAGAACTGCCTTTTAGCATTCTCTCGCCACAGACCAGAAACCAAAAGATAATGCTTCAGGAGTGACATAACCTGTGAGATACAGGAGTTGGTGGATACATACTGCACCTTCTGGCCCACAGTAGGCACACCCGAGGCTAGTCTGACACACTCCTTCAGAGGGTCCCCAGTAGGCTGGCCCACCTACTGTTGCGGAACCCATTCAGTCACACTACCTTTATTGATTTTTCTCCCTCCCTGCCTCACTTCCACACTGTCCCTATGCTTTCTGGAGTCACCCCTCAAACCACTTGCACCAAAATCCTTTACACAGATCTGCTGTAGTGGAAATCCCAGTTAAGACCATAAGGCCATCCAGTGGTGGCTTTATGTCGGGCAACAACCACAGTGATTTGTCAAGAACTCCTCACAACTAATAAACACTTTGCCTCCAGTGGACTCCCAACTGCAGCTGATAGCTGCTGTTCAAGTTAGCACTTGGAACCCTAGCATAAAAAATTTGCTAGAAAGACCCGCAGTGTGTGTGTGTGTGTGTGTGTGTGTGTGTGTGTGTGAAAATTCCACCCTTTTCTGGAAGCTAATGCTAGAGCATTTTTAAAGATAATCATTTTTAATTGTTGAAGAAGACATGCAAACATTTTGACCTTATTATCAGTCTGTTCCGAGGGCTTCTTTACTCCTTTCCTCCACCTGCCAGGTCCTGGCCATTGCCTCCAGAATGAGCCCTCACACCAGCCCTGACTAATCAATTCCAGATTTGTCAGGTCGGCTGCCTCCTTGGAGACACAAATGCACTTTTGTTGTGTTCTCCTGGCCAGTGGATGGTGCTGACATAATTAGAGGCAGAGAGGAAAGAGGAAAGAATAGTCCATCAGAGAATTGGTATATACAGTGACATTTAATTATTGGGGGAAAATCAGAGAGGAGGGAATATATACTGAAAACTATAACAAAAACATCGAGGTCATGTTCTGAAAGGGAGGATCTGCCTTCTTTAAAAATAAATAAGTTTTTCTAGTTTTTGATGGTTGGAAAGGTATGTCTTTAGAAAAAATAAGGAAACTGTTTTCAATCTTGATGAAATAGGACTTTAGAATGAGAGGCTCACTGCCAATGCAAAAACTATTATGCCACAATTGTTAGTACTAACGTCTGAATATATTGTTCTAATATATGTTGGAATGTACTTAAATTGTATTTAGATATCTAATTACTTTATTAAGTCCTTGGACAAGATTGTAAAGGATGAGTTTTTGAGTAGTGGTCACATGCCTGTAATTTTTGAGATGGTTCAAAGCTAAATAAAATTGTGTTCAAAATCAACTGCTCTTTTTAGAAGGCATTGCCAAGATTCTAAATCATAAGACTAGATTTCTTGTACCCCAATGCTTGTGGTGGGCATAATTCTATAAAGAGTGAGAAGATATTTCCAGAAAAAAAATCCAGTGATGGCTTAATATATTTAAAGGAACAATTATTCAAAGATATCCATAAAAAGAATATGTGCCAATGTGCCTGGAACTTGGAGGAAAATTCAGATAAACTTGGGGGGGAGGTGAAATTAGGGTGAAGTAAATTGTTGTTGTGAAATTAGGTACCAAGAGACTAATTTAATAGTTCAAAATATGAGTGATTGAGGAAAATCTGACAAGACTGACTTCTCCATTCTAATTAGCTACCAAAAATGTGTTATAATTTCTTATCCTTTTTCATCATTTATAAATTTTTAAAATATGCCTCCATCTCAATTATTCAGATGGTAGTTTGAGAACTTTCATAGTTTATTACCCTTTTATTTTATTGTTACTTATTACCCTTTCCAAGATGCACACTCACACCTCCAGGATTGCCTACTCTGAGGGCAGCCACAGAACCATTGAAGAATGAGAAGATTGTTTTATCTTTTTGACATCCTTTTAGAGTTAGGTTGATTACTTCAAAATGGACATTTCTCCATAAACTCACTTTGTGAATCTGCTGGTGTTAAATTAGCATTAGGGATAAGTTATACTGTGAGTACTATAGATTATATTACATATAATCCACCAAATATGGGGTACTATCCATGGAATAGACTAGGGAGAAAATGATCAATTTCTATGGTTTTAATTCTGGGCATTTTTGACCTGAAGTCTGTCCATACTCTTGCTTAGTTTGGGGTTGGGGGGTCAGGGGCAAAACAGTATGGTGCAGACTGAGGGACACACTTGTGACCATTGGAAGAGGCCAACTCATTACTACAAATTCATATATTTGAGTTTACACCTGCTATTACCATGTGTATTAAGATTTTTTGGACATGAAAGTCTGCTAAAGTGACAGTTAGGCTTTCCCCTCCTTTAGGTATCAGGAAGTTCAAAGTTAGTGCTGCTTACTTTTTGATGACTCAGCTACAACATGGATGATGTCTCTAAGGTTTTTAGGCCATTTCTAAATTGTCACAAGATGGCTGCTGCAGTGCCAAACATCATTATTGCACATAAGGGAATACTGAAGAAAGAGATGGGGTTACCTGCGTCAGGAAAACAAGAGCTTTTCCAGACACTCTGTAGCAAGTTTCTGTTTACATATCGTTGGCCAGCTCTGTATCGTATGGCTGACTCTAGGAAGAGGACTACTAAGGAGAAGGTTTGGAATGGGAGTTGAGTCAGTCACTCAACAGGGCCTTGCATCATGAGTCCAGGTTTTTAAAATCATTAAAACACATACTAAATATGCATAGGTCTTTTTGTAGGAAAACAATCCACATCAGATGGTATCAGTTGACCATTTACGAGAACAGAGGAATTTATAAAGACTTTGCAAGACTTTGATCCATGATCTAGAAAATAAACATGCTTGGTTTCCTCCTGTTTCTACCACCTATCAACCTCCCTGACATTACCCTGGGTGGCTTCAGTATCTATATGAATGACCCATATGGCAGCCTGGACTTTGGATACTCTACATTTTCATCTTCAATGATCAATTCCTCTACTCCACTCTAGCCACCAATTTTCATGATCACTTTTTGAATCTGTAACTTCTCTACTGTCAAAGCACTGAAACATCTGACTGCAACTTCCCTTTCTAATTGTTTTTTTCAATTATTTTTACTCAACTGTCCTGAAAACTAAGAGTTTTCTTCAGGGCTTTTATCACTCTCTCCCAATTCACCAGCCTTCTCTTTTCTTTACTTTCCTTCTTATTCAGCTTAGATTTCATATTCTAGAACGAAATAAGCTTGAAAATGCTCTACGCTTATTATTTTGCAAACTTGTCTATTGGTTGCATACTTGAAGCCAACTTATTTCCCTATGTCTGCACTCATAAAGCTGAAGGAAGCTCGAAGAATGACTAGACAGAGCAGATTATTTCCACTATAACTTCAACCTCAACTTAACACTTAAGACATTTATTTCTTAGAATAACAGACTAGATAATACAGACCAACCATCCCAACAAGGTCAGTTAGAGAAGATAGACAAAATATTAAAAGCAGCTTCTTAATGGACAAGCTGACAAGATATTGAATAATGCCTGGACCAGGATACAGAAGATAACAAAAGCCCAGGAGAATGAGTCCAGTGTGTGGGTCCATTCTTCCTCTGGCAGCATTTATAATTTCCAGAAAGGGCAGAGGAGAAGCTGAGAAGCCTTGTGCCATTTTTTTGTTAGCCTTTCACAATTAAAAGGACAGGTGTTGGAGTTCAGTGCCAACAAGGTAGTGTGGTATAGTTGAACTACTTCACCTGGGGATGGGAATAATAAAGACTACAACCTAAGAGTAATGATGGACCAGAAGTATATGGGGTTTGAAGTTCACCTTCAAAAAGAATTTGGATTAAAATGAGATAAGAGAAGAAGATAGTGAAGTTTCAAAGCCATCTTGTAATTGTGAAGAGGAACTAATGAACACTGAGGGAAAAAATCAGTAATCTAAAGAACTCAGGATGTGACTTATTTACAGATTACAGTAAGTCCTCACTTAATGTCCTCAAGTGCTGGAAAACTGTGACTTAGTGAAATGATGTATAATGAAACCAAGTTTACCATAGGCTAATTGATTTAAACAAAAATTAAAATTTCTATGGCATATTTCTGATCACGAAAACATCACCAACTTTTATATAAAGATTCAAAACACCTGTAATATTAAACAGTGAAATAAATGGGGGCTATACATACATTTAAGGAAGATTCATAAAAACAAGTACAATCATTATTTTCCAACCCATTTATTCCAGTTGAGTCACTGGTGGCCAGAGCCTGTCCCAGCAGCACAAGGAAGAAACTTACCCTGGGCAGGACACCACTGTCACAGGGTGTATGCTCTCTCATGCCTCTCTCCCTCTCTTTCTCTCTCAGACTGGGCCAATTTAGACATACCTAATGTGCACATCTTTGGGATATGGGAAGAAACCTGAATACTCAAAGAGAATCCATGCAGACATGGGGAGGACATGAAAACTCCACACAGACAGTGACTGGGAATCAAATTTCTTTTTCTAATCAAAGTTATAACAAAACGTTGATGAAATATTATTCAAGGGACTGCTTTATGAATACGTGAAGAGAAAAATAGTGAACTTGAAACCAGACCACGAGAACATAAAGAGGATAAAGTGTGGTCAGAAAAAAGAGTGGAAAATATATAGGATAAGAGACATACAGGTGTCAGTGAGAAGATGAAGATTACACACACATACACACAAAATAATCCCAGAAGGAGATGAAGTAGAGAATAGTAAAAGGTAATTTAAATAGAACTTTTCTAAACCGATGAAATGCATCAAGTCACAAATTCAAAATATTTAATGATCCCCAAGAAAAATAAATAAAAGGAAGTGTATACCTACCCATGTATGTCTCTTGCCCTGCAGATTTTCTACTCTCTTTTTTCTTGCCTTACTTTACCCTCTTTACGTTCTCATGGTCTGGCTGTGATGGAGTAAATGCGACCAGGTTTACCTTCCCAGTATAAACAACTAGAACACTGAAAAAAGGTTTTTGGATATTAGACAATAGACAGTATGGAGTTGTGATCTCCAACAGGAAGAAAGCAAATTAGATGAACCCTATAATCATCAGGTTTTCTTTCCAGAAATACATTCTGACTATAGTGAAAAAGTGGGAATCCTAAGTAGAGTACAAAGGTTAGAGTTCAGAAGGCTGAGGTGGCTGGAATTTGTGGGTCATACTACCAGAATGAAGAGAGTGGCACAAAGAAAGAGCTCCAAAAACCTGCAGAAAGGTCACAGATCTTGAGTTTGTTGTTGCTCAATACAAAAGCACACATGCATAGAGTGAAACTGCATGAGACCAGGCAAATAACAGGTCTCCAAACTCATAGAATTGGTAGATGCTTGAGTTCCAACCAACCTGAGAGGGGCATTCTCACTGAGCGTACCTTATAAATAGGGTTAAATTAAGCCTAAAGTAAGGGCTACTCTAAACCCACCATAGCAAATGTGGAAAAAAAAAAAACTTGAAAAAATTAAGCTTATCCACAAATAACTGCTAGAGTAAAGTCTAACACTCCTGAAATACAACAAATCCAGCACTCAAAAACATAAAATATATAATGTCTAATTAAAAATTAGTAGACCGGTGAACAAGCAGAAAATGTGACCCGTATCCAGGAAAAAAAAAAAAAATTAGCTCTTGGAAAGGCAAATGATAAAGGTGATGGAATTTATAAATACATTAGAATAGCTATTATAAATATGCTCACAGATTTAACAAAAACTTGGTCACATTCTTCTCAAGTGAACATGAAACATTCTCCAGATAGACAATACGTTAGGCTATAAAATCATATCAAGCATCTTTTCTGACCACGATGGTATGAAACTAGAAATAAATTACATGAAGAAAACTGAAAATATTACAAATATGTAAAGATTAAACAATGTGCTACTGAACAACAAATGGGTCAACAAAGAAACTCAAAAAGAAATATAAAATATCTGAGACATATGAAAATCAAAATACAAATACCAGCACTTATGGGATGCAGCAAAAGCAGCTCTAAAAGCGAAGTTCATAGCAATAAATGCCTACCTCCAGAAACAAGAAAAATTCTCAAATAAACAGCCTAACTTTAAACCTCAAGGAACTAGAAATATAAGAACAAATAAAGGCCAAACTTAAGAAAATAACAAAGACCATAGCAGAAATAAGTGAAATATATACTAAAAAGACAATAGAAAAAAAATCAATAAAACCAAGGACTGGCTCTTTGAAAAGATAAATAAAATTGATAAACCTTTAGCTAAACTCACCAAGAAAAAAAAAGGACTCAAATAAATGAAATAAAGGAGGTGAAGTTACAACTGATACAAAAATACAAAGGATCATAACCGACTACTATGAACAATTACATGCCAATAAATTGGACATCTTAAAATGAATTGGATAAATTCTTAGAAACATGCAAACTTTCAAGACTAAATCATGAAGAAATAATGAAAATGAACAGACCAAATACTAGTAAGGAAATTAAATCAGTAATCAAAAACCTCCCAAGACACAATTCAGGAATAAATGATTTCACTTGTGAATTCTACCAAACATTTAAAGAATACCAATCTTCCTCGAACTTTTTAAAAACAGAGAGGAGAGGACACTTCCAACTCATTGTATGAGCCTAGCATTATCCTTATACCAAAATCAGATAAGGACACAATAAGAAAAAAAGTTACAAGCCAACATCCCCGATGAACATAAATCCTCAACAAAATATTAACAAACAAAATTTAACAATACATTAAAATGATTACACACTATGATCAAGTGGGATTTATTTCAAGGATTCAAAGATGGTTCAACATTTGCAAATCAACAAAATATACTACACCAACAAAATAAAGGATAAAAATCTTTTGACTGTCTTGATAGATGCAGAAAAAGCATTTGACAAAATTTAACATCCATTTATGATAAAAACTCTCAACAAAGTGGGTAGAGGAAACGTATTATAATAAAGGCCGTATATCACAAGCCCACAGCTAACATTATACTTAACAGTGAAAAGCTAAAAGTTGCTCCTCTAAGATCAGAAACAAGACAAAGATGTTCACTTGGCCACTTTTATTCAATATATTATTAGAAGTCCTAGCAAGAGCAATTAGGGAAGAAAAAAAATTATAAAAGACATCTAAATTAGAAATTACTATTTACAGATGACATATTATATATGAAAAATCCTAAAGACTTCACCCCAAAACTATTAGAATAAATGAATTCAGTAAAGTTGAATACAAAAATCAATGTACAGAAATATGCTACATATATACACACTAATAAAAAACTATCATAAAGGGAAATTTAAAAAACAATCCCATTTACAATTGCATCAAAAAGAATAAAGTACTGAGAAATAAATTTAACCAAGGAAGTAAAAGATCTATACTTGGAAACTATAAGACATTGATGAAAGAAAGCGAAGACACAAATACATAAAAAAACGTTTTGTGCTCATTACCTGGAAGAATTAATATTGTTAAAATATCTATACTAGCCAAAGCAATCTACAGATTCAGTGAAATAGAAATAGAACAAACAATCCTCAAATGTGTATGGAACACCAAAAGACCCTGAATAGACAAAGCAATCTTGTGAAAGAACAGAACTGGAGGTAACGGACTGACACCAAGATTTCAAACTGTATGACAAATCTATAGTAATCAAAACTTTATGGTATTGGCACAAAAGCAGACACAGATCAGTGGAACACAATAGAGAGCCCAGTATAAATCCATGCATGTAGCAATTAATTTTCCACAAAGGGGCCAAGAACATACAATGAGAAATGAATAGTCTCTTCAATAAATGGTGTTAAGAATACTGGACAGCTGCATGCAAAAGAAACTGGAATACAATTTTACACCATGCACAAAAATTAACTCAAATGAATTAAAGACTTGAATGTAATACCTGAAACCATAAAACTCCTGGAAGAAAACAGGGGGTAAGCTCCTTGACATAAGGCTTCGTGATGGTATTTTTGGATTTGACATCAAGAGCAAAGGCAACAAAAGAAAAAAAAACAAGCAGGACTATACAGAACCAAAAAGCTTCTGCATAGCAAAGGAAGCCATCAGCAAAATGAAAAGGCAACCTATTGAATGGGAGAAAATATTTGCAAGTCATATATTTGATAAGGGGCTAATATTCAAAATATATAAAGAACTCATATAACTCAACAGCAAAAAACACAATCTGATTAAGCAGTGGTCAGAGGATCTAAAGAAACATTTTTCTAAAGACACATAGATGCCAAATGTGAAAAGATGATCAACATCACTAACGATCGAGGAAATGCAAAACAAAACCACAATGATATATCACCTCACATATGTTAGAATGGCTATTAACAAAAAGAAAAGAGATAACAAGTGTTGGTGAGGATGTAGAGAAAAGTGAGACCTTGTGCTTTGTTGGTGGGATTGTAAATTGGTATTGCCACTATGGAAAACGGTATGGAGAGTCCTCAAAAATTTAAAAATAGAACTAACATGATCCAGAAATTTCGCTTCTGGGTATTTATCTGAAGAAAATGAAAACACTAATTGGAAAAGATATCCACACATCCATGTTTATTTCAGCATTATTTACAGTAGCCAAGATATGGAAATAATCTAAGTGTTTATTGATACATGAATGGATAAAGAGAAAATTATATAAGTATATGAATATTATTCAGCTATAAAAAAGAATGAAAACTTGTCATTTGCAACAACATGGATGGACCTTGAAACCACTATGCTAAGTGAAATACTTCAGACAGAGAAAGACAAACACTGTATGTTCTCGCTTACATGTGGAATCTTTAAAAAAATCTCATAGATACAGAGAGTGGATTGATCTTACTGGAAAAGGCAGTCGGGGGTGGGTGAAATGGGTAAAAAGTGTCAAAAGTACAAACTTCCAGATGTAAATAAATCATGGGGACATAATACGCAGCATGATGACTGTAGTTAATACTGCATTGCATATTTTAAAGTTGCTAAGAGTAGATCTCATCACGAGATAAACAAATTCTGTAGCTATGTACTCTATTAACTAGATATATTGCGGTGATCGTTTCACAATATTTACACATATAGAATCATGTTGTACACCAAAAATTAATATATGTCAATTATTCCCCTATTTAAAAAAAGACAAGGGCTGACGATGGCACCTCCCACTGGCTCTGAGCCTCACCAGCCCCTTCCTGGAGACCTTTGTAAGCCACCAACCCCTGCTTCACTGGGAAACCGAAAGTATGTGATCAAAAATGTCAATATGTCAGAGAAAATGCAACAGCACCCCATTTAGTGTGTTACTCTGTTGTTGGAGAAATAAGACACAGAAGGACATCATGGCCCATATTAAGGAGGAGTTTAACAAGAAGTAGAATCCCACCTGGAACTACATCATGAGGCGGAACTTTGGTAGTTACCAACACACGAAACCAAATACTTCATCTACTTCTATGTAAGCCAAGTGGCCATTCTTCTGTTCAAATCTAGTTAAAGCATGGACTGCGCCACCCAGTGATTCATCCAGAAACAAGAGCTACAGCCTAAATCCAAAGAGCAGAAACAGAAGTCTTTGGCCTTGCCTAAGAAAACACCTTGATCTTTGAACTTTGTGTTCATTCTCTGTACTCATTTGTTGTAGTTATGAAATAACTAGTAAAACAGCTTGCATTTGTACTATTTTCTATTCCATCTCTCTATCCCATGTTTTTTCTCCTCAAAAATCCATTCCTTTTCAAAAAATAAAATCCATTGGAGAAGTAAAAGCAAAAACAACCTTTGAAGTAATAAGGGAAAAAAATGGAAGAATCAAATAAAATGACTAGATATAAAATATACAATATGTGAAGTTAAAAATTCACAGATGATATTTAGAGTAAATTGACATAGATTTCCAGAATGAAAATTCCAGAGTGAGAAAAGGGGAAGTTGGGAAAAAAGAAAGATGAAAAAAATATGAAGAAATAATGGCATTCTTTTTTTAGTTTTATGAACACTGTAAACCCATAGTATTAAAAGTTCAACAAACCCAAATATGATAAATACAAAACCACACTAAGACCTATCATAATCAAGTTACTGGAAACCAGTGATAAATGGGGGGAAAAAAAAAAAAGACTTAAAAGTAGCCAAAGAAATAAGACAGAGCATATCCAGAGGGACAAAGATAAAAATTAACAGATGTCTTATCTAAAACTATTATGACAACAATATGTTGTGTTTAAAGAGCTTGAAGAAAAAAATATTAGCGGATATCCTTATCCAACAGGAGAAGTTCTTTAAAAATTGAAGACATATTTTTTGAGGGGAAAAAAAGGTGAGAGAATGTGCTACAAGTAGACCTGCACTATAATAAATGTTAAAGGAATTTCTTCAGACAAAGAAATAAACTAGAGACACACTTGGATCTCTTTCTTGCAAAGAACTGCAAAAACTGGAAGTAATGAATATGTGAGTAAACATGAGATTTTTTTTCATTTTTTTGTTTCTTTAAAAGATAACTTAAAAGCAAAAAATATATAGAGTGGAATTTATAACATGTAGAAATAATAGGTCTGACAGCAATAACAAAAGAGAATGGAAGTATATTATTTAATGTTCTTACAAGGGAAGTAGTTTGTTGTATTTGAAGGTAAGCTGTGATAAGTTAAAGATGCATGTTGTAAACCCTAGAGCAACCACTACAAAACGAAGAGGTTCAGCTAATAAGGCAAGAGAAAAGACAAAGTAATGTCAAAATACTCCATTAATTAAAAATAAGGCAGAAAACAAGGGACATTAGAACAAATAGTTTCAATAGAAAGAAAATAGCAAGATGATAGATTTAAACCTAACCATATAAGTAATCACACTAAATATAAATGCCAGTCAAAATAAAAGGCAGTGATTACCAAACTGAAAAACAAAGCAACACCAAATAAATGCTGTTTGCAGGAAACACTATAAACACATGGATATGGATACTAAAGGTGAAAAGAGACGTCTCTTTCCTAGTCCAGCGTGTAAGGAGCTTGGACGCTGTCACTCTCTCCCAGAAACAAATAAAATGCTGAACAATGTGAAATATTAACAACTCTTCTTAGATCTATCGAGAAGTGGGATCACAGGGCAAACTGCTGCTCCCCCAAATTGAAGAGACAGAGAATCACAACTTACTGGATCTGAAATCTGTAAACAGAAGCCTCTGTGGGAATAATTATAATTGATGAACTACTGGATGTTCAGTGTGGACAAATCTATGAGTTAAAAATTCCAGGGAGACCCACACTTTTGTGAGTTTTACCTATAGAAGAGGAAAGATAAGAATTACATCCAATTTCTTATCCTAAACCACATAAGCAAAAAAAAGAGTGCAGTGATAAAGGGTTGAGAGAAAAAAAAAAAAAAACCCTGTATTCTTTGAAATTATCCTTCATGGGTGAAAAAGAATGACCTTGTCAGACAAAGAAATACAGAGAGAAGCTGTTGACAGTACATTTGATTTGCAAGAAATGTTAAAAATTCTTCAGAGAGAAAGCAATGATATAAGTCAGGAACTCGGATCTTTATAAATAAAGGAATAACAACAGAAAAGGAATAAATGAAGATAAATAAAAACTTTATTTTTCTTATTCTTAATTGCTCTAACAGATAGCCATTTACTCAAAATAACAGCAGCAAAATGTATTTGACTATGTATGTATATATATATGCTTATGTATAAGGGAAGTTAATGACAGCACAGACACAAGGGATGGGAGGGAGGAACTAGGAATATATTGCTATAAGGAATTATATAAACGGAGAGATATTTCATGTTCACGAATAGGAAGACTTGATATTTTCAAGGTGTCAATATTTCCCAGTTTGATTATAGATTCAATGCAGTCCCAAGCAAAACCACCACAAGTTATTTTTGGATATCAAAAAACAAATTCTAAAGTTTATATGGCAAGGTAAAAGGCCCAGAATAGTCAATACATATTGAAAGAGAAGAACAAAGTTGGAGAACCGACACCACCTGACTTCAAGATTTACTAAAGCTACAATAATCAAAACAGTGTGGTATTGGTAAAATAGACAGATCAATGGAACAGAATATAGAGCCAAGAAGCAGACCCAAACAAATATAATCAACAGATCTTTAGCAAAGGAGCAAAGGCAATACATTGGAGAAACGAGAGTCTGTTGAGCAAACACTGGTGGAACAACTGGATATGTACATGCAGAAAAAAAAATCTACATACAAACCTTATAACCATCACAAAAATTAACTAAAATGGATCACAGACCTAAATATAAAGTATAAAACAATAAAACTCCTGGAAAATAACATAGGAAAAAATCTAGATGATCTTGGGCATGGTGATGCAACACCGAAGGCAGAATCCAAGAAAGAAATAATTGATAAGCCGAACTCATTAAAATTAAAAACTGCTCTGGGAAAGGCACTTCCAAGAGAATAAAAAGACAAGCCACACATTGGGAATAAATATTTGCAAAAGATATAATGGATAAAGGAAAAAATATTCCAAGAACTCTTAAAATTCAGTAAGAAGACGAGTAGTCCACTTGAAAAATTAGTCAAAGGTCTGAACAGATATTTCATCAGAGAAGATAAACAGGACAAATAAGCATATGGAAAAAAATGCACCATGTCATGTGTCATTATGGAAATGCAAATCAAAATGAGATGCCATTCCATACCTATTAGAATGGCCAAATCCAGAACACTGACATCACCAACTGCTGGCAAGGATGCAAACAACAGGAATTCTTATTCATTGTTAGTGGGAATGCAAAATGGTACAACCACTTTGGAAGACAGTTTGGCAGTTTCTTACAAACTTAACATACTGTTACCATAAGATTCAGCAATAGCACTCATTGGAATTTACCTAAATGAGTTGAAAACTGAGGTCCACACAAAAACCTGCACACGAATGTTTATAACAGCTTTCTTCATAATTGCCTAAACTTGAAAGCAGCCAAGATACCCTTCCGTAGGTGAATGGATAAACTGTGCTACATCTAGACAATGGAATATTATTCAGCTCTAATAAGAAATAAATAATCAAGCCATGAAAAGGCATAGAGGAATCTTAAATGCATATTACCAAGTAAAAGAAGCCGATCTGAAAGGCTATATACTGTATGATTCCAACTATATGACATTCTGGAAAAGGCAAAACTATGGAGACAGTAAAAAAAGTCATTGATTGCCAAGGGGAAGGAGAAAGGGAGGGATGAATGGGCAGAGCATAGAGGATTTTTAGAGCAGTGAAACTCTCCTGTATGTTATAACGGTAGATATGTGTCTTTATATACAAGAGTGAACCCCAAAGTAAATTATGAACTTTGAGTGATAATGATATATCAGTGGAGGTTCATCAGTTGTAACAAATGTACCTCTCTAGAGGTGGATGTTGAGAGTGGTGAATGCTGTGCATATTTGGAGGCAGAGAGATATGGGAAATCTCTGTACCTCTGCTCAATTTTGCTGTGAACCTAAAACTGCCCTAAAATAAAAGATAAAGTCAATTGTTTTACAAAAAGTTAAATGATAGGAAAACATACATAAATAAGAAAAAACTTGCTCTTGTTAATAGTTGACAAAATAGACTTTAGGAATATTACCAGACATAAATAGGAACATTTTATAATGATAAGTCAATTCATCAAGAAGATATTATCATAAACATATATGCATCTAATAATGGCTTCGAAATACATGAAGCACAAACTGACACAATTGAAAGGAGAAATGGACAAAAAAAAATAGTTGCTGGAGATTTCAACACCCCTCTCTCAGTAACTGGTAGAACAACTAACAGAAAATAAGTCAACGATATAGAAGACTGCACAACACCATTGCAAACTTAACCTAATTCCTTTATCCCCTCATTCTCCTTTAATTACCTCCCCACTTTTTTCTCTTCATACCATCAGTCAAAAGAATTATCAACACTCCTCATCTTTATTCCTCACTTTATCCTCCTCCAGTTTGACTTCTCACTCTATCAGTGCTTTGCAAGAGCTCCAAGCTTAGTAGTGATCACTGTGTCACCCCCAGATATTCTTCAGACCTTATCTCACATTTCAGAAGTATGAACACCATGGACTACAATTTGCTTTGTGAAATAAACTCTTTACTTCTGTTATGAAACTCTCCTCGCTATTCTTGTTTCCTTAGTCTTTTATTTTCTTTGCAGGTTTACCAAGCCATTAAATGTTGGAAAACTTGGAGGCGTATTACTAGGCCCTTTTCTCTTCTTTCAGCTCTGAGGAGAGTTCAATGACCACTATGTGCCAGTGATTCCTAAATTAATATCTATAAGTCTAATGACAGACTCATATATTCAAATAAATACATGACATGTCAGTAGATAAAAGATAGCTCAAAGTTAACAAGGACATAATCTACTCTTGTCCTTCTGCCCAATGTTCCTTTTATCATCTCTTTCATACTAACTGAACCTAATCCATCATCATGTCAGGATTTTACCTGCTCGATACTTCTTTAATGTGCATCTGTCTATCATTATGACCCTAGTTTAAGATGCCAATACTTCTCACCTTACCTATGGCAAAAACCTCCTAACTTGTCTGTGTTGACTTGACATCCATTAGGCGGCCCCCTTAAAATGTTTTCTTCAAAGCAGCTAGACAAATTTTCATTACACATATAACATAATCCCCTCTCCTCAATTTAAAACTCTTCAATGACTTCTGAGGATAAAGACAAAGCTTTTAATATAATCTGCGTGGCCAGGCTCACCTGGCAGCAAGCTCACCTTATTTAGGTTCCTGCTGTATTAGCCTTCTTTACGTCACATCCCTTATCCTGCTATAGGACATTTGCATATGCTAGCCCCTTCTCCCTGAGTATTCTTGTTTTATTTATGTCATCAAGTTAACTCCTCACTTTGAGCTCAGATTTATTTTGCTATCCTCAGGGAAGCCTTCCCTGGCCTCTCTGGCTAGCTCCGATCCCCATATTATGGTCTATTGTGGTGCCATACACTTATCTATTGTAGCACTACTTAAACACAAGCCTTATATTTGGTTGCATGACTATGACTATTTGATTAATATTTGTATTTTCCACTAGACTGCAGGGAACCGACCACCAGTTTTGCTCACCAATGCATTCCCAGTGCTTATTACATTTCCAGGCACATGGCAAGTATACAATAAATACTTGTTGATTGAAATAAATACACACATTTGGATGAATGGAAGGCCTTCATAAACAGATGTTCAGTTCTTATTCCTTCTCTTTCACTAGTGCTTATTTCTTTTCTGAAGTGAAATAGGACTTGTGTGATACATTGTGCCCAGCTTGTCAAGCCTCAGAAACAAAACTGTATGTCACATAAGGAATTCCTTCCAAAGTTCCAGATAAAACAAGAGGTCCAGACAATGATAAAGAGATTTGGGGAATCGAACTAGACTGTTAAAAGTGCCTCGGGAGGGTTTCTCACAGCCTGCATGACAAGTGAAAATACACTACGAACTATTAAACTTTGGTGACAAGAATTTGTCAAGGCAATGGGGTTCTGCAGTAGATGTTATAATGCTCCCTCAAAAATGTCTACAACCTCATCTCCAGAACTTGTGAATATGTCAAACTACATGCAATGGGAATTAAGGTTATAGATGAAATTAAGGTTGCTAATCATAAGCCCTTAAAAGAGAGAGATTATCCTGGATTATCTGAGTGAGCTCAATGTAATCGCAAGTGTTCTTAAAAGTGGAAGTGGAAGGCAGCAGAGTCAGCAGTATTGGAGTGATGTGAGAATTCAACTGGCCATTGCTGGCTTTGAAGGTGGAAGGGGACCATGAGCCAAGGAAAGCAGGCGGCCTCTAAAAGCTGGAAAAGAAAACAGATTTCTCCCTAGAGCCTGCAGAAAGGGATGCATCCCTGTTCACATTTTGATTTTAGCTCAGTGAGACCTGCATCGGCCCTCTGACCTCCAGAACTATAAGATAATAAACTAATATTGTTTCAAGCCACTAAATTTGTGCTAATTTGTTATAGCGGCAATAAGAAAGTGATACAAGATCAATAGCCTTTTCCAATTAGCATAGTTGGACACAGCTTGAAAATACCAGCTGATGAGATACCTCTCAGAACAGAGATGGCATGAATCAGTCAGAGTTGTGTCACATGGCACATTCTTAGAGCCTTCTAGATAATTGCTATAGTAAGAGAGTCAGACAGGAGTTAATTGTTTCATTAAAGAAGCCTCCAGGTTCAGAGCCATTAACGTACACTTCTCTGCATTCCTTGACTCCTACTGGGCCCTAACCTTGATATTTTTTCAGTCAGATATTCTTTCAAGCTGAAAGCTCACAAGCAGAGCTGACCTTGAGACTTCTCCCAAGTGCTACACTGAGAATTCCCTCCTTTCTCATAGCCCAGCTAGATCAGTGTGCAAACTGGGTGGCTGGCCCAAGAGTAGATCACTCCGTCCTTGAGGTCACTTGGCACAATGTCAGTCAGAACTCAGAGCAGGCATTGTGCCTTAGCCTGAATCTTCTGCAGATGGAGTCATGGTTGCCAAATAGCTCAAGACTTTCCAAAAGTAAAAGCTGGAAGCCATGAACCCTGCAAGAGATAGATATTTGGGGCGGATGATGGGGGGGGAATAAAATGATGTGGAAAGCAAACTATGTGAAGCACATTCTTTGAGCATTAGTACATTTGAGCTACGATGAAACACCAGCTGGACAAAGTGTACACTGATTTCTTCTTATTGGCTTGTTGTTCCACTGTGACACAGGGTTAACTTGTAAACTGCTCTTATAACTCTTTCCTTCCTGATGTCAGTTAGTTAATAAAATAAAACTCAAGTGAATAGCAGAATTAATACTTTCTTTCCTTGGGCATATTAATTTTATTCTGTTTTGCCTCTTGAAATCAGTTATCTTGAACATAAAATATTAAAGATTCTCTCCCTAGACCATTTGTTCTCTGACATAGCCAACAATCTAGCCCTTTGAGAAGGAAAACCCAGCCTCATCAACCAATTTTTTTTGTTACTCCTAGTCGCCTACAGAATATAAAGTTGGATTTTTATTATTGTAAAATTTGTGCTGAACATGTGTTTCACATATGCAACTCACATTATTAACTTCCCAAACTGGGCCTAATCTAGAGAGCATATGGAGGCTAGGCATAGGTCAGAGAAAGAATCAGGAATATATTTATGGTGATGGCAAAGTTTCACTCTTTATCCTAATGCCTCCATGGACAGAGGACCCATGATATTGAGAATTTTTAGGCTGAGAGCACAAATATAATAGAGAATCTGGAAATGGAATGTAGATATGTTTCCTTCCTGTCTCAAATCCTTTCCTGTATTTGTTTCATGTAGATTATATCTTTGAAGTTGTTAGCGTCTCTTCTTGTGAGTGCACAATTTAAGGAGATTAAATGAACTTATTAAAATTTCTTCTTATAACCCATTTTGCTGCATTTAGATTACTTTGGGGTACACTGTGAGCCTTTCAGTCCACACATAAAAAATATACTCTCTGGGCTACTTCTAGCATTCTTGTGAGTGTTGGGAATGGATCTGTGACATATGTCACTTTTCTCTGCCATCAAGCTGGTAAAATCCTATAATAGATATCATAATACACAAGGAAAAGTCACATCTTTGGCAACCTCAGGAAAATAGAATACAGTCTTAAATGTGAAAGAAAAAGACATCTCTGAAGCCAAAAGAGAAATCACAAAAGAAATGTACTAAAACTCTCTTTCTTAGGGTTCTCAATCCTATTGACTTTTACTTCACATACAATGCTAATGAAGGTAATTACATTATGGTTTAGAGCTCTGTAATAGCAATGACAACTGAAATATTGGAGCAAAAGACAATAAGCTTCATAATCAGGGTAATTAATAATTAGGAGGATTGGGAGTCCTCAAGAACTTAGATGACCTTCAAGATAGTCATAAGAGGGTAGGAAAGTTAGAAATTTCTTTCAATGTATTATTTTTATCAAAAAATAAACCCAACTGGAGTAAAAAAAGCATATGAATGAATTTAGAGGAAGTATTTAAGACAATTATATTTTAAATGGGGAGAGTAAAAAACCATAAAGGAAGGTTTCTATATTTTATTCAAATTGGTAAGTAATAATCCCAGTAGACTGGGATATGTATATATAATTTACTGCCTAGAGCAACTCTTAAAATGTTAGTTAAAGATACACCCCAAACCACTACAGATAAATTAAAATGAAATTCTAAAATATATATAAGTAACCTACAAAAATGTAAAGAAAAAAAAACAAAGAGAATAAAAAACACAAAAATAACAGAAAACACAAAATAAAATAGTACACTTAATATCTAACATATTGATAATTATGTTTAAATGCAAATTAACTATACCAATTAAAAGAGAGATCGTCAAAGTGGATTAAAAAGCATGACCCAGCCAAATACTCTTTACAAGAAACTCATTTAACATAATATAGGCAAGTTGAATGATAGAATAGGATACATCAATGGAAAACAGCAGTAGCTATATTATTAGTTAGTAAAGTAGACTTCAGAGCAAAGAAAATTACCAGTGACATTATATAATAATAAAAGGGTTAATCTGCCAAGAAGACATAGCGATCCTAAATGTATATGCAAACAAAGCTGCAAAACATGTGAAGTGAAAACAGGACAGAAAGGAGAAATAGGTGTATTCAACACTACATTTGGAGACATCAATACCCTTCTCTCAGTATCTGATAGAAAAACTAGTCAGAAAATCAGCAAGGATACAGAAGAGTTGAACACCATCAGCCAATAGGATCTTGACATTTATAGGCCATTCCACCCAACAAACAGCAGTATACACATTGTTTTTAAGTGCTCCCATATGTATATATACCAAAATTGACCATATCCTGGGCCAGAAAACAAATTCAACAAATTTAGAAGAATTGAAATTATACAATGTACATTCTCTGAACACAAACGGAATCAAACTAGAAATTAATAGAAAGATAATAAGGGAGTCCGTATACACTAATCAGCATACTTCTAAACAATCTATAGGTCAGAGAGGAAATCTCAAGCAAAATTTAAAAGTACATTAGATTGAATGAAAGTGAAAATACAACCTGTTAAAATGTATGGGTGCTGAGAGTGAAATTCGTAACACTAAATGCATACATTAAAAAACAAGAAAAGTCTCAAATCAATAATTTAAGTTCCCACCTCAAGAACCAAGAAAAATAAAAACAGTAAAATAGGAACTAATAAGAGTAGAAATTAATTAAACTGAAAACAGAAAACAATAGAGATGAATCAGTAAAGCAAAGAGCTGGTTCTTTGAAAAGATCAATAAGATTGACAGACCTCTAGGAAGACCAACAGAGAATAGAGAAGATACAGATTTCCAATATCTGGAATGAGATGGAATATTACTATAGACACCAAATTATAATTAGGGAATATTGTAAACAATGCTACATACATACAAATTAGGTAACTTCCTCAAAATACACAAACTATCACAACTCACCTAATATAAAACAGATAATATTAATAGCCCTGTAATAATTAAGAAAATTGAATTTATGACTTTAACTGTTCCTAAAATAAATCTCTAGTCCCAGATTGTTTCACTGGATATTCTGTTATATTAATGAATTATCCCAATTGTACACAATCTCATCAAGAAAATAAAAGAGGAAGAAACACTTAATTCATTTTATAGAGCTAGTATTACCTTGATACTAAAATCAGACAAAGCACAAAAAAAGGAAACTACAGACCAATATCCCTCATGAATATATGTCTTAACCTGATTGGGCTGCCATAACAAAATACCATGAACTGGATGGCTTAAACAATGAACATTTATTTCCCACAGTTCTGGAGGCTAGATAGTCTAAGATCAAGGTACCAACCAGTTTGGTTCCTGGTGAAAGCTCCCTTCCTGGTTTGCACCCATCTGTCTTTCTAATATGTTGTCACACGGCTTTTTTGCCCCGTATGTACATGTGGAGAGAAGAGGGGGGAGAAAGAGAAGAGGAAGAGAGGGAGAAAGAAACAGCTATATTTCTACCTTTTCTTTTAAAGCCACTAATGATATCACAAAGCCTTCACCTTCATGACCTAATCTAACTCCAATTACCTCCCCAAAAGCCCCATCTCCAAATACCATCACATTAGGGGTTAGCACTTCAATACATGATTTGGCCGGGGGGGGGGGGCCACCAACATTCAATGCATAACAATACCAATGCAATACTAACATAGAATTCAGCAATATGTAAAAAGATTCAAGTACCATGATCTAGTGGGAATTATTCCAGGGGTACCAAATTCAATTAATATTTGAAAGTCGACCATTCTATCTAACCTGCCAAACTTATAGGTTAAAAAAGAAAAATTGCATTATTATATCAATTCATGCATAAAAAGCACCTGACAAAATTTAGCCTTTATTCATGACAAAAGGTCTCAGAAAAATAGAAGTAGAGAACTTCTTCGACTTGATAAAGTGTATCTACAAAAACCTACAGCTAACATTATACTTTCCTTCTCAGACTGGGAAAAAGTCAAATTTGTCCATTCTCACCACTGGTTTTTTTTTTTTTTTTTTTTTTTTTTTTTTACAACAGTCCTGGAAATTCTAGTCAATGCCATGCTATAAGTAAAGATATACATTGGAAAGTAAGAAATAAAACTCTCCCTATTGGCAGATGACATGATTGTTATTTGAAAATCCTAAGGAATCTATAAAAACTCCTGGGCTAATAAGTGAGTTTATCAAAGCCATAGAATACAAAATAAATATACAAAAAAATTTGTATTTCTATCTACTAGCAATGAACATCATTTTAAAATATAATACCATTTACGATTGCTTAAAAAAAACACTTAGGTGTAAATCTAACAAAATGTACTGAACACATTGTTGAAAATTACAAAATGCTGATGAAAGAAATCAAAGAAGATAAAATAAATGGAGACACACTCTGTGTTTGTGGATTGGAAGGCTCGATGTAGTAAGGATGTCAGTTCTTCCCAAATTGATTTAACTCAATTCCTGCCAAAATCCCAGCTAGATTTTTTAATGTAGTCAGGGTTATTCTATATGGAATGATAGAATGACAAAGTAAATGAAATCACTTAATTTTTTAGAAAGAAAAATAAGGTGGAAAGAATCAGTCTGAAAGATTTCAAGATTATATAGCTACAATAATCGATATCATAGTATAGGTGATATATTAGTATAGGTGAAGGGACAGACACATAGATCAGAATGGAGATCCCAGAAATAGACCCACACAAATATGCCCAACTGATATTTGACAAAGACACAGAAACAAATGAGTGGAGAAAATAAACCCTTTCAACAAATGGTGCTGAAGCAACTGGACGTCCTTAGGCAAAAAAAAAAAACAAAACAAACCAAAAATTCCCCACAAACCTCCAGCTTTAAGTCTCACTCGTTATACAAATATTAATTTTAAATGGATCACAGACTCAAATGTAAACCATGAAACTATAAAATCTTAGAAAAAAACTTAAGAAAACCTTCAGGGTATAGAGTTAGGTTAGAATTTCTTAGAATTGACCCCAAAAACTGTGATTTATAAAAATTGATAAATTAAGCTTCATCAAAAAAAAAATTTATGCTCTAAATACCCTGGTAAAAGCATGAAAAGATTACATATCTGATTAAATAACAAAAACAAAACTAGTATCCGGAAAAGACAGAATTTAAAATTCGACAGTAAAAGAACAAACATTCCAGTTAGAACATAGGCAAAAACCATGAAGAGCTACTTCACAAAGGAGATACATAGATGGAAAATAAACACATAAATAGATGTTTAACACCATTAGGCATTAAGGAAATGCAAATTAATACAGAATGAAATATCATTCAACACCTATCAGAGTGGCTAAAATAAACTGACAACGTCAAATGCTGGGGAAAATGTGGAGGGACTGGATCACTTGTACATTGCTAATGGGAATGTAAAATGGTATAGTCACTTGCAAGACAGTCTGGTAGTTTCTTAGAAGTGAAACATGCAAGCACCATACGACCCAGAAATTGTGCTCCTGGGTATTTATCCCAGAGAAATGAAAACTTAGGTGCACACAAAAACCTGTACATGACTGTTTATAATAGCTTTTTGGGGCTATTTTCAATAGCCCCAAACTGGAAACAACCTAGATGTTTTTTCTCATGGGTAAATGTTTAAACTGTACATCCAGACCATGAAATACTACTCAGCAATAAAAAGGAACCAACTGTTGATACATGCAATAAACTGAATGAATCCCTAGGGAAATATGCTAAGTGAAAAAAGCCAACCCCAAAAGACTATATAAGTGTGATTTCATTTATATCATGTTCTTGAAATAACAATTTATAGAAATGAAGAACAGTGCTGTGGTTGCCAGGAGTTACCAAGAGAGTGGGGGTGCATGGTATCGGGTATGAAGCTGGAAGGGCAACACGGGAGATCATTGCGATGATGGAAATGTTACTTGACTATGCCAGTGTTAATATCCTGGCTGTGATTTTACATTCTAAATTTGCAAGAATTTATGATTGGGGAAAACTGAGTAAAGGGTACAAGGAATCTCTTTGTTTTACTTCTTACAACTGCATGTGAATCTACAGTTGTTTAAAAATGTTGAGCTAATTTCTTGGAAACATGATATTTAAAGGCAGTGCTATCCAATAGAAATATTAAACAAGTCACAAATTTAAGCATTTGTATTTTCTAGTTAGCAAACTAAAAAACGGCAAAATTTATAATTGTGTGCTTTATCTAAGCCAATATACCCAAAATATTATCTCGACATGTAATCAGCTTATTAGATATTTTATCTTCTCTCTCAGCTCAAGCTGCTATAGGAAATACCATAAACCAGGTGGCTTAAACAACAAATTACTTCTCACCATTCTGGAGACCGGAAATCCAAAACCAAGAGGCAAGTAGAGTTGTGTCTGGTGAGGACCCTGGCTTCCAAGTTTGCAGACGGCTGGCTTCTCACTGTGTCTTCACATGGCCGGGAGAACAAGCTCTAGTTCTTTTTCCTTATAACGACACTATTTGCTTCATAGGCGACTCCACCCACATGACTGCCTATGATCCTAATTACTTCTCAAAAGCCCCACCTATTAATATCATTCCATTGTTATCACATGACCATGCTGGATCTGGGAATAGGATCAACTTCACTCAAAGCACCTGTGCCGAGTGCAGGAGGAGGCATTTCCCACAAGGAAACCATGGTGGATTGTGTGCAAAGATGGTGGGAACAATTTCTCTCATGCTCCTTAGCAGTGTGACTACGCTACTTCTCACATCAACAATTGGAGTCTATTTCTCCTCCCATTGAATCTGGGCTGGTCTTGGAAGTTTTGTGGGTTAATCCAGGTCCTCTGAGAAGCAGAAGCCACGGCAATTGTAAAAAACATACAAGGATTTTATTAGGGGAAACACCTGTGTGAAAGAAGTTTGGGAGAGAAGGTCGAGAGAGCCATAGGACTTGATGCAAGTCCGATCCTGAGTGGAGAGAGGAAGAGAAGGTTGAGTAGAAGTGTCTAAGAAAGGTTTGGCATAGCCATTGAGGAGTCTTCGAGCCAAAGTTGGCTGAAAAAAAAAAGAGTCCCACATCTCCCAGCAATAAGTCTGCCTTAACATCCAGCCTGTGGCTTCTGCACAAATTCCGCAATGGATCTCAAAGCACTGTAGGCGAGGCCCTTGGTCAATTACATTTCTGAGAGTGGGAGGTCTGCAAGATGCATTCTCTTGGCCACTATACCTGCTTTGGCCACTAAAATGCAGCAGGAGTGAAGTAAAGTGATGTAATTTCTAAGGCTTGCCCTTAAGAGACCTTGTAGCTCCACCTTTAGTCTCTTGGAAGGCTGACCTGGACCACCCTGTAAGGAATCGAGGTGCTCCAGCCAACAGCCAACACCAACTGTAGATGTTTGAGTGAGTCTGTCTTGTGTCTGTCGGCCCAGCAAACCCCGCAGCTGAATGTGACTGTGTCACTGAACCCAAGCAAAATCAGCAGAGGAATCACCCAACCACCCCACAGAAACTTTAGAATAGTCACTGCTGGTTTAAGCCACTAAGTTTGAGGGTGATTTCTTACATAGCAGCAGTTAATTGGAAAAAAGGGTGGTCAATACCTGGGTGGCTCAAATTCAGTACATGTCTAGTCTGTCACTATATTGCTACTAATGAAGAACATCAACTATATAAAAGGGAATAATGCCTCATTTTTGACAGCAGCACTCAGAAACTTTAGAGAGTCTCAGCCTCAAAGGATAACCGACATCTGTCATTCCTCTACTGGGCCTGTACTAGATTCATCAAGAGCAACTGTTCTCAATTTTGGACATACATTGAGACAACCTTGAAAACACACAGCTGAAATTGGTTTGGGATATAACCTGGGTATTCAGGGTCTTAAAAGCTCCCCAGGTGATTACAAAGTAGCAAAGATTAAGAGCCACTGACCTAAAGCCTTTTTGGCCTTTTTATACAGGTGTATCTGATTTTATTGCACTCCACGTTATTGTGCTTCAATAGATGTCTTTTTACAAATTGAACACAATATCTCTGAGGTAATCCTATCATTTGAGGGATCAAGTAATGCCAGGATCCAGCAGATCCTGTTGGCACCTATGTGGTGTGCTCCCTATTCCCTCTCTGCCACTCTGGGGATACTGCCGGTCCTTCTTCCTCTTCTTACTGTGAACAATTAACACGCTTTCCTCCCTTCATTATATAAGGCTTTGTACGTATCCATTAATCTGAGTGCTGACCTGCTTCAGATGGCATAAAAGACCAGCTCCCTTCCATATGGGATCTGGTGATCAATCACGCAGTGAAATGAATATGATGCCCCCTCCATGAACACTCTTAACCTCTGTGACCTTAGGCAAGTCACTTTAACCTCTCTCAGCTTCAGTTTCCTCATCTCTAAAATACAAGTGCTCCACCATTCTATAATTCCATTAGTTTCCCCTGGTGTCTTTTATTTGACAATTGTTTTGGTTTCCATGATATGAAAAGAAATGACAACATTAAAATACCAAGTTTGTTTAGCTTTATAGAAATAGCAGAGAACCAAAAGTCACTTTCATCAAAATTCTATAAGGGCATTAAATATATTCCTGCTGGAATTTATTGTCAACCCCGGTGAATGACTGGCAATTTAAAATGTTTGCTCAGTGCCAGGAGAAGATGTATGGAAAAGCAATTGTGTGGGAAGTCTGTTTGAAACACTCTGTTCTAAGAATCTCCCTGCTGTCAATTTGCAAATGCTTTCACCCCCTGAAGAGCGACGGGTCTGCTGTATTTTTACACCTGTTTGTATACATTAAAAACAGCCTTCCTTTAACTCATTGAAACATGTAATCCCAGGAGATAAACGGCATGGTGCCTATCTGTCTACAAAGAAGTCAAGCTCACTTGGAAACATGCTAGGGAATAAGGGATAAAACATATAAGCACGAATTGTCTTTCTGGAAAGATTCATTAGGCAAAATAGATGGTGATCGTCAATAAATGGGTGGGGGAGGCTGCTATTCAATGATAACAAACATATCAAACTATTTTTATCCCTCACCCCCAGGCACATGCCACTCCTCAAGTCTTTGTTTTGGCTCAGCAACTTGTGTTAGAATGAACATTTTTTATTCAGCAGCCACTGAGGGGCTTGCACTTGAAGTTTCCCCACTGGTGAACACTGGGTGAGTCTCCAGTCCTGGTCACTGGTGTGAACTTTATACTTTCTAAACAAGCTCCTGATTTTCTTTCGTTCTTTCTTTCTTTCTTTCTTTCTTTCTTTCTTTCTTTCTTTTTTCTTTCTTTCTTTCTTTCTTTCTTTCTTTCTTTCTTTCTTTCTCTCTCTCTGTCTCTCTCTCTCTCTCTCTCTCTCTGTCTCTCTCTCTCTCTCTCTCTCTCTCTCTCTGTCTCTGTCTCTCTGTCTCTCTCTCTCTCTCTCTCTCTCTCTCTCTCTCTCTCTCTCTCTCTTTTTCCTTTCTTTCTTTTCTGCCTAGCTCACTTCTCTTTACCTCTTTCTCCAATGAAAGGGAGGCTGGATTACTGGCCACCAATGAGGCAGTGAAAGAAATTCAAGGCATATACAGGAAGACGCCTCTAAATGTTTGAAAAATCCATAGACAGGGAAATGGAAATTCTGGTGTTGAAAAGTGTCAAGTGGTGTTTCTAAACTCTGGCAAAGAACTAGAGTTTCTGGTGCATTTTAGCAGTGTTTGGTGGTTGAAGTTCAAGGAAAACTGGTTTGAAACATAGTCCAAATAATCATTCTTAAGTTTATATAACAGGGAAAGGGACCAGCTGAAATGCATCAATGAAGCACAATTGGAAATCTACTAAAGAGAAATTCATTGCCAAATATGGGGAAATTTAAGACAGATTTTACATTCTGCCAATATAGTACCTCTTGTAAATCCAAGTCTGTGTTTTGCAGAAAGAAAGAGATAACCAGCACATTTAATATACAATATAGGGACCCTTCTGGTGATTCCCAAAGCAGCTAATCTTTGAAACACAAGGAAATCTTGAGAGCTTTCAAAGTAGGCAGAGTATGAACAAAGTGTACAGGTCAAAAAGACTTTGACAGCACAATTTCATCCAAGCTGAGTGCCCAGAGCTATGAGCTGGATTCACAAATCTACAGGCTGGCTTTCAGATAAAAACCCCAGACAAATGAGTATTTTAAAAAACTGGCAGGTGCAGGGGAAGTTGTATCATTTAACACCCATAGCCTTTAATGAAATGATCCAGCCATCCTGCCCCCCACAAAGAGAGCCTTTGATAGAATAGAGGAGACATGATGAGTAATTGCTTCATTAAAACATGTATTTCAGGATATTGGAGAAACCAGGCACTGTCTGCCTGTTTTCAATAAATGATCTTTACTATAAATGCTATAACAACAAAAACAAAACACATAATTAAAGAATAAGCCAAAAGTTTAAGCCCAAAGCTTTTGGATCAGATAGATCTGGATTTGATTCCCAGCTCTACAAACTCCTAGGTACTACGTAATGCTGAGCAGATAATATCTTCTGGAGCCTCGATTTCTTCATCTGTACAGTGGGATAATAATATGTACCTAATAGTATTGTTGAGATAATTAAATAATATAATGAACAACTGGCACATTGCTGTTATTAAATAAAAGTTATTTGTGTTTGCTATTAACATTAGAAGATAGAGTAATGAACCAGAACAGCAATGGTTCCTATCAGTTGTTCTCATTTTAACAACTTTATCGAGATATGATTTAGAAGGCATAAACTTCAGTTTAAAGTACACAATTCAATGTTTTGTTTTGTTTTTGTTTTTGTTTGTATATTTAGAGTTGTGCAATCACTGTAATCTCATCTTAGAACATTACATAACCTCCAAAAGGAACCCATACTTACTGTCACTTCCCATTTTCCCTTTCCCCAGCTCCTGGTAAGCACTAATCTACTTTCTGTCTCTCTGGATTTCCCTATTCTAGACCTTTTATACAAATGGAATCATAAGTAATATGAGGTCATTTGTGACTGGTGTTATGACTTGTTCTTAATTTATTTTTGTATGAACAGTAGCGAGTGAAAATCAAAAGAATTCTCTTGTTAGATTGCCTCCTTGGTTGAATTTAAAAGGATCACACAAGATTTAAGAAGCGAATGGTTACATGCTATATTCCTTCTCAGCTACCACTAAGCAAATAAATCATGCAGTTTGATCACATTAGGAAATAACAGCCTTTCTTTGTTCATTTATTTTCTTTGGATCCTGTCCTCAGCGTTTGGCTGCATGATGAGGGTACTACTTCCAGCATTGAGGGTGTCCTTGACTTTGGCCAAGGCCTGACACATTTGTTCCTACAGCAAAGCCTACCACTGCTTCCATGAGGCTATGCAACCCAGCAAAAGGGGGCCTAGTAGGGAGGTAGGAGATCTCCTTTGAACTCTCACTCTGCCACTGCCCTCAGGTCCTGTGAGATTTAAAAGAGGTAATAAACATAAACGTGCTTTGGGAAGTGTTCATGTATTATCGGTTAGGACTCTCAGGTCATAGGAGTAAAACTTCTGGGTCATAAGACAATTCTATTTTTGAGTTTCTGAGGAACTGCCAACTTGTTTGCCACAGTGGTTGCACCATTTTACTTTCCCACCAGGAGTGCAAGTTCTCCACATCCTCGCCAACACTGATTTTCCTTTGTTTTGTTTGTTTGTTTTTTTTTTTAATTATAACTATCTTAGATGTGAAGTGGTATCTCATTGTGGCTTCGATTTGCATTCCCTAATAACTAATGATGTTGAGCATCTTTTCATGTGCATGTTAGCCATTTGTAAATCTTCTTTGGAGAAATGTCTATTTAAGTCCTTTGCCCATTTAAAAATTCTAGTTGGATTATTTGTCTTGTTGTTGGCTTGCAGCAGTTCTTTATATGTTCTGGATATCAAACTCTTATCAGCTATTTGATTTGCAGATACTTCTCCCATTCTGTAGATTGCCTTTTTACTTTTTTAAATAGTTTCCTTTGATTCAGAAAAGTTTTCAATTTTGGTGAAATCCAATTTATTTTTCTTTTTTTTCCAATTTATCTATTTTTTTCCTTTTGCTCCTCTTGCTTTTGGTGTTATATCTAAGAGACCATTGCCTAATTCAAGGTCATAAAGAAATATATCTATGTTTTCTTCTAAGAGTTTTATAGTTTTAGCTCATATTTGTCTTTGTTCATTTTGAGTTAATTTTTGTGTATGGTGTAAAGTAAGTGTAGTTTTTACATTTTCAATGGTTATATTTTAAATGGTTATATGAGTGCCTACATAGTGTACTTACTTTTGTCTCTTGATGTGTAAAGCCTAAAATACTTACTATCTGGCCCTTTACAGAAAAGCTTGCCAACCTGTGGCCAGATATAGCCCTTTCAAATAGAGTGCTTAACAAATGTTTAACAAATAGATTCATTAAACAAATATTTAACCCTTCTTTTGAGTACAAGGCACTTACCAATATATGGGGTGGGGAGAGGGTTTCAAAGATGAGTGAGAACTCATTATATCCAAGCAGAAATTAATTATATCCAGTTGAGAAGAAGCCAAGTACTGGAGATTAAAAATTCTTCTGTGCAAAGGTCAGTCCTGAATGGTGATGAAAGCTGAGATGAAAGAATTAACTCCAATTGTTTTTAAAATAAGATACAGAATAATTTGGAAAAATATATGCCATAATGTGCACATGCACGCACATATATACATACACACATTTCCTTTTCTTTGGTAAAATCTAAAGAAATTAACAGATAGTGGGCCACCAAAGAGGACTGGAATTGTTATCATATGAGAAGGAAAAACATCTGTAACATAGCATGAGTCTTTGTTCATGCATTTTCATTCATGGGAGATAGTCTTCATATTCAGCAAAAGGCACGTATTATTGCCTATCTGTAGATCCAAGAATTTAAATGAAAATGCTTTTACAGCAGGACTTTGTCTCCCTATGACAGCCCTCTGGAGGAGGTCCAGCTGTTTCTGTTCACAAGTAGGAAAGCAATACATTTCACATTTCAGTCTCTCTTAATGGACAAAATTATAAATAAAGCAAAAAATCAAGAAAGTATCTGCCTCCATTTTTATTTATGCCTCGATACCAGTGGTTTCCCAAAATCTTCTGCCAAGAAATCCTTTGAATGGTGTATCAGTTAGCATCACACCTATTATCTCCACCTTTACCTTCATATTCATGTACCAGGAAGAAAGAAGGGGAAGGGCAAAATGTGTCTGCTAGGTTAATCTGTGCTTTTTTCTTAAGTCTTCCCCCGGTAACTTTCATTTCCATCTTATTGGTCAGAACCATGTCAGATAGCAATGTCTAACTTTAAGAGATTAAAAATATAGATTTTCACTTAGGTATAAATTTTTCCTATTAGTTAGAAAAAAGAGGAAATAGATATTATGTCCTAAGAATGTCTGCCACAAATAACCCTTTGATTTGGAAAATCCAATATTGCAGACACCCATCTTCTAGTTCAGGGGTCTCCAACTAGTTGTAACATGGGTGGTACCAGTCCATTGCCTATTAGGAACTGGGCCACACAGCAGCAGCTGAATGGCCGGCGAGCAAAGCTTAATCTGTGTTCGTGGCCATTCCTCAGCACTAACATCACTGCCTCAACTCCACTTCAGATCACAGGCATTAGATTCTCAGAGGACCACAGGCCTCTGGTGCCAAAAAGGTTAGGGATCACTGCTCTCGTTAGTCCCTTGAATGTTACTTCTCCAACTTTAACATGCATATAAATCACCTGGAAATATTGTTTAAAAGTAGGTTTGATATAATACATCTGGGGAGGGGTCTGGATTTTGAATTTCTAAGAAGGTCTACTGACCACACTTTGAATAGTAAGATCTTAAGTAAGATCTTCTCATCAGTCAGAAAAGAAATTGGCTGTTTTCTTGTTTTTGATTTGTTTTGACGTAATAATTTAACATTTGAATCATATTCCCACTACATGTTTACTAGTATAATGGGATAAGAACTACTTAATTGGCCTGTGGTGTTCTTGCCAATATTTTAAAACTGTAATCAAATAATGAAGAACTTCAAATAAATTGAAACTGTAGGATAGTTTACAATTGGCTTGAATTTGTTATAAAATCAATAGCACGAAAAACAACAAAAGGCAGAAGGACGGTTCTAGATTAAGGAGACTAAGGAGATAAAAACAAAATGCAGTGCAGAAACTTTGATTATATCCTGGGTTTTAAGAAAAGCTATAAAAGATGTTTTTGAGATGATTGGGTAAATTTCAATATGTATTGTATACTAAATTATTTATGGAATTGTTAAATTTTTTGGTGTGATGATCATATTGGGTTTTTGTAAGAGAACACTTTATTTTTTAGTCAATATTAGTTGAATTATTTTGGGGAGAAGTGCAATGATATCTGCAACTCATTTTCAAACAGTTTAGCCAATACATATTTCAAGAGAGTAAAAGAGAAGATAAAGCAAATATGGGGGGAAATGTTAATAGTTGGTGAATCTAGGCGAAAGCTTAACAGATGTTCGTTGTATTATTTTTTCAAATTTTCTGTACATTTGAAAAATTTCCAAATAAAAAAGTAAGAAAATTTTAGTCATATTAGAGTTACATAGCACATAGAGCTAGAAATAGATTTTTTATTTTATTTGGAAGTATTCTGAGAAAGGGCTGTTTGCAAGGAAGAGGTTACACACTAGCTACTCATCAAGAAAATGTCTGTAATAGAGAAAATACTCTCTAGCTCCAAACATTCCCCTCCTCAGTGATTGCAGAGCCCAGGGTACACTTCTAAGCACCGTTAGGGTATGCTGTAGGTGCAACGATAGACTTATCTTTGTGACAGTACTAAAAGTTTCATCAAGAGAGAGAGTCTTATTAGAGGGATCATTTTGTAAGTTATATAAATGTCTAACCACTAAGTTGTACACCTGAAACTAATATGATATTGAATGCAACTGTAATTGAAAAAAAACCTAAGTTAAAAAAATAAATTATTAACCTGCCCAAAATACATAAGAAAAATATAATTTTAAATTTAGTTATGTTTATAGAAACAAATAAATCAGAAATGGGATTTTGAATCAATTAGTGGACCGTATTTGAGACAATAAATTTTATTACAGCTGAATTATACTCTGAAAGACAAAATTGCAAAAAAAAAAAAAAAAAAAAGAGAGAGAGAGAGAGGAGAGAGGTGGAGAAAGAGACTCTTACAGACCCTGATAAACATATGTGGAAGAAGGAAGAAAGGCATGAAATGACTGACAGCCTTTCTCAGGGTAGTTTGAAAGATAGCCTTGAAACAAAATTTAGGATTTGAAATCAGAAATAACCCTAGACTTGGTGGCTTGTCATTGGAGAAGAGCTTGTGCCTGGCCGGTTCAGCTCCTTCTGTGTATGGTGGGGTCACTAAACCTGTTAGACATGTTAGCACCGCAAGCAGGTCATTCGGAGCCAGTTCCTTCTAAGGCACTTATCAGTTGCAGTGTCTAAGGCAATGAGAGACACACACAATGATAAACAGCCAAGGAAAATAAAGACAATGCCAGAGGGAAACCATGTCACTTTTAAATAATCATCAAAAGAGACACAAAAAGCACTCAGACTGAAGAGAGGTCTTTTAGTTTGATTATGTAATTTTTTTACTAGGATTCCTTTGCTCTATAAATTCTATGGTGCTAGTGCTAGAATGACCAGCCTTAATGGCAATACTTTTATTTCTTTTTTCTTCAGATTAAGCTAAATAATCTCCATACAGGTACAGAATTTTCTGACAAGTTGGCTTTTACTAATCAGTGTACACCAAATTAAAGAGAGAAAGCTTGTTGTTAGAATTGGTTCAAGAATTTAACAGATAAAGATCCTTCTATATATTCAGAAAATTTTGTAAATTTGTTACACTTGTACCCGAAAAGTTTACTAATACGTGCATTAAAAAAAAATCTATCTGACCACAGATCCTTAATCAATAATTAAAGGCATGATCAGGAAAGAGAGTTTAGCAGAATGTAAAACCAAAAAGCTATTCCCATGCCAGCTCTAAAATGACCTATTTGTGCATTTATATTGACTACTTCCTGGTCCATGTTCAACTTATTTTTGTGACAAAGTAGGAAGAATCTGATGGCCATTTACCTTTTTAGTCTTTCTTACTGAAGATAATAAGTAGATACTGAAATATTATGGTACTGTAAAATAATCATTAATGAAAACCAACGTATTCAATTTTTCCCACCCACTAACAGCTACCTCTTCATTTCTTATAGGTCAGGTACATGAGTCATGATTCTTTTGGTTGCAAGTGATAGAAACCCAATCTGTACTGGCTTAAACAAACAAGGACACTTACTGGTTCAAGTAACTAGGAATCTGGATTCAGGATTCAGATCATGGGAGGAGGATTCTCTTTTTCTCTATCTCTTGGCTGTTGTTCTGGCTATGTTGATATCATACTCAGGTGGAGAGGTTCCATATCTTTGCAAAGATGACCACCAGTGCCCATAGGTTATTTCATATTTTCAAATGAGGTATCCTAGAAAAATGGGAAAATAGGCTTTCAGATGGCTCAAGGAAGTTTCAAGGAGAATTAGCATCCCCTGAACCAGTCTTTGTGGTTAAAGTTTGGAGTGTTTTCATTGGCCAGGCCTGGGTCATGTGCACACCTCTAAACCAATCTCTGTCGTTAAGGAGATGGAATACTCTGATAGGCCAGACCTGGATCATGTGCTCAACCATGGATCTAGAAGCAAGACCATATGGATGGGACTAGATTTTCATAGAATGGTGAATGAGTATCTATCTCTCTAAAAGTTGCTGAGCAAACATGTCTTTCACTCAATACATCTCCTCCTATTTTTTCTTGGACTAAATACATGCTACAAACAATAGTGAATCAGTGTTCACTGCAGATTCAAAGTTATGATTAATCATGCCAGCATTATTGCTAGAAAAACAGTGTGAATCTATTTTAAACACAGAGTTCCGGCATGTAAACTACAGTGAAAACATAAAATATATGCTAAGAAGGCAGAGGATGAAAAATTTCTGCAGCTACTTATCGCCTCAGTTTATCTGCCTCAGCTCCCACCTCAGCCTGAGGGGACACTTCTTTTGAGGGGAAAAGGTGAGGAGAAGGGGGATAAAGGAAGGAAAAGCAAATGTCCTGTGGGGCCTCAGTTTTGGGTCGGGCTCAGCTTATTGTTTTATCCGAGGACTTGTTACTTTGAGACAGGACTCAGTTACCTAAATTACCATAAAAATGACATTATGTGCAGCCCCAGGGCCTGCCTTCCCTTTTATGATAGGCTGACTCTAACATAGAAGGAAAAAACTTGCTTTTCTTCTCTCTACATGCTTCTCAAGAATTTCAAAGTGGAATAGGTTAATCAGCCTCTGCACTACCGACATTTTTGTGCAGGATAATACTATTTTTTTTTTTTTTTTTTTTTGTGGAAAGCTGTGCATTGTAGGATATTTAGCAGCATCTCTGGCATCCTTAGTTCTGACAACCAAAAATGTCTCCAGATATTGCCAAATATCCCCTGGAGGGGCAAAATCCTGGTTCATTGAATTGACTTCCAAACTTCCCCTGCAGGGGAAAGGAACCTGGTTTTATTTGTTGAGCACGCAGGGTTTTTGAGACTTTGTTTTGGGTATTTTCAGACCAATAATCTCAGATATGCAATGTATGTAACTTTATTTTTTTCATATCCAAACTTAATGTCTTTCTTGAGACTTCTCTACAAACCAGTCAATGCAGACTAAACTCAGTCACATCAGCTCTTTCGCAGTCAATTCATGGCTTCTTGTCTTTCTTTCCCCAAATTCCAAAAGAAGAAAGCAAGTGAGAGTCAGGGGGAGGTTGGTCTGCGGTTGTCATCTATCCAAGCTGGCTTCCACTATTACGTCCTCCTCTCACCAAATCTTGGGTCAAGGCATATCTTCTCTATGGCATCTCTTGAAATGCCTAGATTTACTTCCCTAAGTCTAAGTAATGTTTTTCATTCTGGTGTCCTCTAGTAGGTCCCCACGGCCATAACTGAGGCCTTTCCTGCTACATTGCCTACCTCTGTATCTTTTTCAGGGAGACATACCAACTTTCAGATTCCTCCACTAGGCTTCAGGGACCTGAGAACACAGAATTTTTCTCTGAATGTTGCCTTTTTTCCTATTCTATTCTATTCTATTCTATTCTATTCTATTCTATTCTATTCTATTCTATTCTATTCTATTCCATTCCATTCCATTCCATTCCATTCCATTCCATTCCATTCCATTCCATTCCATCCTTATTATACTGCAATGAATCTTTAGAGTTGCCCTGTCCAATGTGGCTAGTGTCTATAGAACAGTGAAATGCAGCTAGTCTCAATGGAGATGGCTGTAAGTACAAAATATGCACTGCAAATTCCAGTTTAATATGAATAAAATTAATTAGAAATTATAACATTGAATAAATGATAAATTGTTAACTATATTGGGTTAAATAAAATACATTACCAAAATTAATTTTACTCTTGAGAGGTTGGACATACTATCTTGGTTTAGTCAGAGTATTCTATTCCCCTGGCCATCGTGAATCAGTTCAGGGAGGAGTCATTGACTCAAACTCACTTAATCAGAGTTGATCTTGGAATTTTTGCAGGATTATTGGGAAGGAAAATTCTTTCTCTATCTAGGTTGCCAATAGATACAGATAAGTGTGGGTTTTCTCACAATCATCGTGCCACCATGCTGGGAGAGACCTACTGGAGACTAGAGTTCAAAGGTAAGTACAGCTAAAAAAAATGGAGCAAGATGACTTCCTTATATCATCTGAGCACCTGTATCCAACAAAGCCTAAAACCATCCCTGAATTTCTCAGTTCTAATTATCAATAAATTCTATTTTTAACTTAAGTCAGTTCATATCAGGTCCCTGTTGCTTGCAATCAACATGTCGTTGCAAACACAGGCAGGGTCCTAGCCTGGCTTCACAAATTAAGGGTCCTCATGAGTGTTTTGTTTTCCATGCTATTAATGTAATATACAACAGACAGATATCAAATCAAAAATCCCATATATGTGAGGCATCACAATTTGCTGATTTTTCTAAGACTTAACTTTATTGTTCAAATGGGATTTGGACAGAGTTCCATAGTACAATTACAGGATTATGTAGCCTTCTCTTCCCCTGCAATCTCTTTCACCAAAATCATTGGGCAAATAATTCTGAATAAATAGCTTCTCCAGTAGATTATGAGATCCATAAGGATAAGCCCTGTTTTTCACAATTGTTATTACATCAGTGCTGGAATACAAGCTCAAAAAAGTTAGTATATGACTATCAATTTTTTTGGATTGCTTGTGTGTGCTGGGTCCTCTAAACCCTAACTGACATGACAGTACCTGCACACTCTAAATAATCAGAAGAAAGAGGTAACATTCCACAAAGTGAAACTGTTGTCATATAGCCTTTATGGCCACCAGACCATTTATTTGTAATGTCCAACTTGCTTCTAGGACTTCCTGTGGCTGTTTTTGGTGCACTCGATTAACCCTGTATCAGTTCAGAAGTAATCTGATTGCAGATTACTGACTATATGAAATTTTACAAGAGGGTTCATGTTACCTGTGCCATCTTTATTATATTTTGGGTTCTGTGGGCCAGAAATTAGGGCAGAGTTGGCTGGTGGTTTTTCTGCTCCATGTGGTATTGACTTGGGGTGACTTGGTGATATTCAGCTGGACTAGGCTGGAGGACCTAGATAACTTGACACATTCCTGGCACCTTGGTTGGTATGGCTGGAAGGATGAGGTTAGCCATATAGTCTCAGAGTCTCTTCTGGTGATCGTTTCAGATTCTTTATGGGGCATTTTAGGGCTCCATGAGCAAGTAAGTCAAAAGAAAGGAAATGGAAGCTGCTAGACTCTTAAGACCTAGACTTGAAAACTGACAGTGTAATTAATTTCCACTACAGTCCATCAGTCAAAACAGCCACATTGCTTTCCCAGCTTCAACAGGAGGGAACACATGCCCCACCTCTTGAAAAAAAGAGTGACCAAGAATTTATGGCCATTGTAACTACATCAATGACATTAACAAGGGGGTGGGTAGACTTTCATGTGTCTAAAGTCATCAAGCTGTGACTCAGGTACTAAAGAGGACAGAAGGTAACTGCGTATTTTCTTTTCAACTCCACATTTCTAACTTACCAAGTTTACAGATTTTAAAATCATGAAGAAAGATTCTGAATTTATATAATATTTAGCAAAGGAGAACCTGGAGTGTCCTCTGCTGTTTGCTCCATTCAGGATGACCTTTAAAAAACTGCATATTTGATTCGGATATTTTAAACTTACATTTACTTTCAAGAGAACTCAATGGCTAAATCCTATCTGGTTCAGACAGGCCAGGCAAGGTGTTTGTCTACTTCTCTGCCTCTGCTGGGAAGCCTTGCAACACGATTCCTGTCTGCCGTCGCTCCCAGTTGGAATTATTCTAAATGACTGTGCAAAGTGTGAACTCTTCCTTCTTCTCCCCATAGTACCAGAGTAATCATGAATAGAGCTGTTGTAAAAAAAAAATGAAGTTTTTGATAATGATGATGATGATGATGATGATGATGATGATGATATTATTTTTAAAATAATACTATCTACTACTAATAAATATTTACTAGTTTCAGGCAAGGAGTCAAAGGTTTTACATATATTATTCCTTCTAATTTTCAACAACAATCCAATGAGGTAGGTGTTTCATTATTTATTCATTAATTTCAATACTCATTAAGCACTAGATGGCTTATTTATGATATTGCTTTAGCACCTGGATCCAGCAGAGTTTCAAACCATTACCATCTCTAAACTCCTCAGTCTTAGGAGCCAATAACTTCTATTTTAACTTAAGTGCATTTACATTGGGTCTCTGTTGTTCATTATCAACATGTTCGGCAAACACAAGCAGGATCTTATCTCCACAGATCAAGAGTCCAGAGCAGTGTTTTGTTTTTCTGGAATTACATAATGTAGTACAAAACAGGAGAATATCAAATCACAAATCCCATACTGATGACTTTTCCAAGACTTAACTTTATTGTTGAGAATGTGATCTGAACAAATTTTGATGGTGCAATTTTAAGATGATGTGGCCTCCTGGATCTAGGCCCTAAGAATACACTGGTGAATAAGATGGTCAGGATCCTCCCTATCAGTTTACCTTCTTTCTCTGGTGAAGAAGAGGATAAACAAGTAAAGAAGGAAGAAATGAGAAATCAGACAGTGACAGAAGCTACAATGAATATGTAAGAGTGTGATGCTATCAAGTGGATGAGGCAGGAAGGAGTGGCTACTTTAGGCCAAGTGGTCAGGGACGTTTGCACTTAATAAGTCACATTTAAGTTGAGACTGACTTAGCAAGTAGAAGCAACCATTTCAAGATCTAAGGGAAGCATGATTCAGGCAGCAGAACAGATAGTGCAAAGGCCCTCAGTTATGGCCAAAGAAAAAAGGTAGAAGTTTTTTTTTTTTAGTTTAAATGCATTTTAGAAACCTACATGACATATACATACTTACATACTCATATATATATATAACACACATATTATATCTATATCTATCTCTCTCTCTCTCTCTCTCTCTCTATATATACATATATACACACACACACACACACATACATATTTTTTTTTCTGAAAAATAATGCCTCTGCTCCAAGATAAAAATAAACAGAGATCTTGGGGTGGCTCATAGTGTAGTGATTAGCATGTCTGCTTTACACGTAGAAGATCCTGGGTTCACACACCAGGTGGGTTCACACACAGACCATACCCCGGGTGCACCAGGCTTCCCCAAGTGCCCTGAGTGTGCCAAGTGCCCTGGGTGCACCAGGCCTCCCAAGTGCACCAGGCCCTTCAAGTGCAGCAGGCCCCCTAGAGCCTGGGTGTGCCAGGCCTCAGGTGCATGCCACAAGCATGTGGGAGGAGACACACTGCCTTCAGAAATCCAGTTCTTATGGGAAAATGGCAACATCATAGGTAGGGGGTGGAAGCGTGTGTGTAGGGTAGGAATTAAAGAGGGGGAAAAAAATAAGTAAACAGAGATCAGTCCCATTTTTCTAAGATCTGCTATTATGCAAATGAACAGCAGCAGCCTTTGGTGAATTTTAATCTTGAGAATAATGGGGTACGTTTTAGACTTTTACAAACTCATCGTGGCTGTCTTATTCTATGGTGAGTGGATTTTAGAGGGTCAAGAGTGGAAACAGGAAGACCAGTGACAAAGCTATTGTTTTATTCCAGGTCAGAAGTGCTATTGGCTGGGTCAGAAGTTGTGGCAGTAAAAGGAGAAATGAACATACCTGAGAGACCACATGTAACATAATACAGGTCAATTCAAGGGAGTCTTATTCACAAAGATTAAATCTGTGTGACATCCTCTGAGCTGCTCAGTACAAAAGCAGGTGGCTGTACCCGGTGGTTCCAAAACAAATTGAAGATGCGACTTAAGGTGCTGAGATGAAAACAATAGCAGGAAGATAAACTGTGGGGAAAAAAAATTCAGAATTTTGTTTTGGACTTGTTAAATTGAGATGGCTATTAGATATCCAATGACTATGTCAAGAGGGCAGTTGAAGTTAGATTTAAAGTTATGCTTTGAAGTTTAGGGGATAAGCCATTGATTGATATATTTCTTATGGAAGAATAAATATCTGAACACAACTAAGAAGAGTTTGATAACACTGACAAGTGATATGTCCTGTCAGATATAAAAATTTTCCATAGAGCCCTATAATCAAAAAAATATGGTATGGATATAGTAATAAACAGCTTGGTGGAACAGTATAGACTCAGAGAAATAGATTTCAGTCAATATGAGAATGTAATACGTGATGAAAATTGAAGTTTAATTTATTGGGAAAAGGATGAAATATTCAATAAATGATGTTGGTACAACTGGCTATCCATCTGGAAGAAAATAAAATTAGTCTTCTATCTTACACATTTTATAAAAATAAACACCAGATGGGTTAAATAAATGTTAAAAACAAAATAATAAAAGTGCTTGCAAGAAAATCTAAGATACTGCATGTACAATCTAGAAATGGGGAGGCCATCCTACAAAAACTGGAACTCTGAAAGCTGTGCAAGGAATTAAAGATATTTGGATATGTAAAAAATAGAATATTTTCTATGGTGAAAGAGTCCATGAAAAATTATAAAAGACAAAAAAGTATTTGAAAATTTGTGATTCAGATGACAAAGTTGATATGTAATTAAAGAGCTCTTACAGATTGCCAAGAAAAAGAAAAGTGACCCAATTTTTTAAAATGAGCAAAAGATGTAAATAGATAATTCACAGTGTGGCAAATGCAAATGCTAACAAGCTATGAAAAAATGTACAAATTCATGAGTATTCAGGAAAATACAAAGGAAAGCAAACTTTAAAATTGTTTGTATCCCTTTAGGCTGCCAAAAATTAATGAGTGATAATATTTATTGCTGGTAGGGACAGTATTCATATTTTTAGTAGAAATATGAATCGTTTTAGTCTTTTTGAACAGGAATATGGCCACACCTATTAATATGAAAAACAGATATAGCCTTCAATTCAGCAGTCTTTTTCTCATGGGAATCTATCCCATAGAAATAAAAGCACTAGTGAATAAGAATTTACTTACAAAAATGCTCTTACAGCTTTGTTTTAGTGGCCAAAAATTGAAAATAAAAATGAATGTTCCTCAAATGAGAAAAGTTGAATAAAATGTCCTTTCATGTCATGGAACACTATGTATGAATGTATGAAAGACTGAATCAGAGCTAGCCAGCCCTTAGAGTTCCATAAAGTATTATTGGATGAGAAAAGCAAAATATAGAGTTCATGTAATATGGTCTCATTTTAACTAATGATGACAGACTCCTGTGTTTTTTATGCTATGGATCATTATAAGAGATAAAAAACAGAGAAGAAAACACAAAGTTGTTAACATTCATTCCTTCAGGAGGAGAGTGATGTAAGTAGAGGGGAAAGACAAGAAAAGAAAAGCATAATAAAATCTCCAAACTTCTTAAAAAGATGTTTACTCCTTAAATTCTTGAGATACTTAACTCCCATGAAAAGTCAGATTTAAAAACAGTCAGCCACTGACCTGTTGCATCCACAGAGGAGCACATATTCAGAGGGCATTACAGCCCTCCCAGATCTAGCTTGATAATCTTCAGAGTACATTGCTGATAATTCTTTATTGAGGACCTAAGATCCTGTACAAGCACAAAGGTCCACAGGTGCTACCTTAACAAGTATTAAGTGCCACTGCCTCTTTGGTCAAAGTTTTCTGTGGTAGTGTGGAGCCAGCCTGTCCCTGTACTTTGGAAATATTTTCAGGTTATAATGACGTAAATCATAGATAAATTTTCTTTTTTCCATCAGTTCAACTCCAGAGAGAGAACTTTGTGCAAGACAAGGTCAATGGAACCAACAACAGATTTCCAAAGTCAAAATCTTGAGTCCTCAGTTCTGCCCCTCTCCATGTTAAATACCATTTTTTTTTTTTTAATGAATACCACAAAGTTTCTTAATCTGACCACTGTTCCAACATGCAATAGCCAAAACCACATTGCCATGACAATCCGTTATATTTCTTTCCTCCCCACCTTGTTTCTTATTTCTATTGATCCTTAGGCCACCTTTTGCTCTTTCCTGACAGTCACTGCGAAGGTGATCTGTGTCTTACCCAGCCAGTTTACCCGTGATATTGGTCCAGCCCACATCCTTGTCCATGAAGCAGCTTTGCAAAGCCCCCACAAATACTGTTCCTGTCAAAGAAAATTTTCATCCTGAACCACATACTTCTCTTCCATTTGTTACAGGACATTCAGCTCCAATATAGCCTTATAGGACCGCTGTCATATGTGCTACCTGTCCTTGACCTAAATGTCATTATGCAGTGCACAACTGTGATTCTAGTCTTTTCAGTAGAGGTTATATAACAAATAGTTTCTGGTTTTCAGGCAGAGAATATTTTAGAGCAACATGGTGACATGTTGACTGCTTTAGGAAAATAGATGTTGAGTATATCTGTCCACTAGCTACAATTATCTAAATATCCATCAATACCCCATCAACTCATCCAAAGTCAATAATAGGCAGACAGTAGAGAGACATGTCAAACTTATCCTGCTCATTACAACCTAAGATGGTTAGATGAAGAAGGTGGGGAGTGGTGAGAGGGGAGAAGGACTCAAAATTTTATAGAAAACACACTGTGCTCAAAAAATTGAATGAAAAATTGGGAACATTTAGTTCAAGCCACCTGGGATATAGACAAGCAAACCTCCGCTGATGGCTGATCTGTTTAAGAGTTGATACTTATGTATATGGCTGAAACAAAAGTTTTATGAAACAATAATACATGCAGCATACTTTGATGTTTTCTATTTCTATTCTATTCCTCTTCTGTAAAAAAAAATGAAAACAAATATTATTTTACTAAGACCTCTTTTCAAAACTACCTCTTCCTGGTAAGATGCTGTAATGAATTAATATTCACATAGCAACTATAAAATATCTCATTGCATGGATCTACCATTATTTGACCTATTCCCAGTTGTGGGGCATTTAGGCTTATTTTGCATTATTGTTATTAGAAATAAAACCTTTGCACATAAGTCATGGCTTCTTAAGGGGATTACTTCTCAAGGGGAGAATTATCCATTTGTTCAAAAGGGATGGATGCATTTAGGGCTTCTGACACTTACTACCACATTGGTCAACCCAGAAACATTCCACACATTTACCATAAGCAACATGTTTTGTATCTTTTTTGAAATCTTAGCAACTTGGGACCTAACAGGTCAGTTATTCCAGTTAAGCTGGAGTTTAAATTTGCCCTAATTTTAATCATTTAAAAAATACTAATAATTATGATGCAATTACTATTTTGAGAAGCTAAGAGGTCTTACTCTCAAATTGTAAATATATCTATAAAGGCTAAGGGAGAAACGTGTGACTGAATGGCCAAGTATCAAACGGGAAATACACAGTTTTCCTGTAGGGGTCACTGTTACTGTCAATTACGCTTGCAAGGAAATGAAAACAGTCGTGAATTTAAGAATGTATGCACATTCATTTTTAATGCCTGATTTGTTTACATTCTCTAAACTGTAAAATAAATAAGACCTTCAGCCAGATAGCATCATTGTGCCAAGTTCTTTATATAATGACACATACCACTCTCTCCACTCAATAAGCTCCTCCGTTTGAATTGATTAAATATATACTACTCATATAAAAGGCACTACTGCTTACTCTTAATAGAAGCATTAGTTAATTACCTAACGCCATAAAGTGGTTTAAGCGGCATAAAAAAAAATTCATTGCTGTGGCTAAGATCCCTTTCTTACACTTTCTCTTTTCTCCTTTTCCCATGGACCTCGTTTTGCGCTCTGCCTCAAAATCTACGCAGAAGACAAAATCAGATATAATCTGAATTCTGTCGTGTCATTTGCGTACATAGAGGTGCTTTTCAACATAAGTTTTTATTAATGCAGCTCAGACATGATCCAACGTTCTAGGAACCAGGCCAAAATGTGGCTGTGTGGACACAACCTTTGCAAGGCAGCTGTCAGGCTTCAGGGCTGGGGCAGGGAAGATGCCAGGTGTTGCTGGAAACGAATCAGCCCTCTCTACAAAGCAGGAGTCTTTCCCATCATAAAATGGAAAGTAGCCAGCCAGCCCTTTCTCATTCTCCCCATGGCCAGCCCTCCTTGTCTGGTGCTGTAAGAAAGGGCTCGGAGGGTATTTACTCTCCGCTCTTGCATTCTCTTATTTAACTGAACCCAGGCAGCTGCTTCTTGAGCTCAGCGCCAGCGGGCTCAGGCCCAGCCGCACCTTTCAGGCCGACTGCCCGGCGGACCAAGAGCTTTGGCCAAGCCCTACTTGGGCTGGGGCATCCGGGAAGCGGAAGGAGCCCGTCTAGGAAACCAGGGTGTGTGGGGTGGTGAGACCGGTGTGCGAGCCTCAACTTCAGGTCGGGGTAGAAAGCTCAGCCTCATCCTTGACATGCTGTGTCCCGCGGCAGCCGTTTGGCTTCCCTCCACTCCTCTTGCAGTTGGGAGGAGTTGAGGCTGGGAGTAGGTGAAACTCTCTCACCTGTCGGAACCCGGATCTGGGCAGGGACTAGGGCCTGGTGGCCAGAGCGCGCGGGTCACAGAAACCTCAGCAAGCGGCTCACCCGCGCGGGTAAGCTACACCCAGGGTGGCAGGTGTTGGGGCTGCTCCTGAAGACGCAAGGTGACCCGACTCCGCACCCCGGCTCCCTGTTCGCCCCTTTTGCCCGCAGGCGCCATCGGCTTGGTGTGCCGCAAGGCCAACTCTGGCAGACGCCAGGGTTGCAGGTTCCAGACGCTCCGCCTCCTTCTGCCACTTAAGAGACTTAAACGCGAGCAGGAACATTTCCACTGGGTCTTAGACTGCGGTCACTGCTGAGGTTTTCGGAACTCTCCGGGCCAGGGCCAGCCAGGCCCTCTGCCTCCCACCAACGCGGTCTCTAGGCCTTCCTCGGCCACCCCCAGGACCCGGAGTGTCCTCTTCCTGGCACCGACGCCCCAACTTTTTCGCGCGGTCTGTCCTCCTGTGCCAAGGGACGCGCATCTCCGGGGGTCGGCAACGCTCCCAACAGCAGCTCGCCTTCTCCTCCCCCGAGCGAGTGCGGGCTGCGTGAGCCCGGATCCCGGGTGTATTTGAGCTTTCTCCACGCTCGGGATTCGCCCCTGCCTTGGAGCCCACCCGCGGAAGGGATTGAATTCCTGAGGTTCAGGCCTCTTACAACGGAACTCAAGTCGGCCCGCATCTGTTCTCTCCGAACCCGGGTGCCCGTCGAGGGTCGGCTCAGCGACCCGCCGGGCGGAGGATCGGGGCGCTCCGAACCGCGTCGCCCCGTCGGTTGCTGCGCGCACCATGGCCGGCTGCTGCTGCCTGTCCGCGGAGGAGAAAGAGTCGCAGCGCATCAGCGCCGAGATCGAGAGGCAGCTTCGGCGGGACAAGAAGGACGCGCGCCGGGAGCTCAAGCTGCTGCTGCTGGGTGAGTGACAGCGTCTCCTTGACACCTTCCCTCCCGCTGCTTCCCTTGCCGGGATCCCCGCCGGTCCTGGAGCCGAGAGAGGTGCACCGAGGTTTCTTCTAAAACCGGGGCTTACCCACGCCTTAGGCGCCTGTCCTTTGTACCTCCAACTGGTCCACTTTCGATTACCTCCAAACAGGGTTGAGACGGAACACTTGACATATGTATGTCAGCCAGCTATTCCAGCTAGCCTTTTCCCCTAAAGCCTCGACCTCCCCACTCCTCACCGCCAGCACCCACAATTTCTGCCGCACCCTATTTTGGATGTTCGGGTCGTTGGTGGGGAGCCGCCTTATCCACCTCTTGGGTTCAGCTTTGGCTTCTGCTCTCTCAGCTTTAAATTGGTACAGTTGACTGAGCGCTTACCAAGTGCCAGGCTGTGTTAAGTTCTGGGTATCACCACCAGTAATGCAGGCAGGTCATGTCCCCATTTTAGAGAATTAAAAATGGAGACGCGGGAAACTGGTGAACTTGCTTTGACTGAGAAAGGGCAGCAGATACCAGGTCAATTGCAGGGGTGAAACTCAGGTCCTAGCCACTCCCCTCACTGTGACCCCCTCTATTTGCTTCCGAGGCACCCGCTGGCAAGGACTTTCTGTTTGCAGCAGGCCCAAACCTCCTTTACCAGTCAATTCAGTGCGTGCTGGTTTCTAGGGTTTGGACTTTGTGGCCTCAGCTGCCTCAGCTAGTTCATTGGACTCTTTTGGTCTCCCTGAACAGGTCTATGTAGAACACCCACTTTCAAAAACGAACATTTAAGGTTTGTCCAATTTATGCCCTAGGGAAAGGAACCTATCTTTCTGACTTTGTAGAACCCTGTTCAATCCATTTGCTCTTTGAGGAATGTTTGTTTGCCTTTTCTGTCTTCTAGACCAGGATATCGGCTGTCAAATCGTCCTAGATAGCTGCAAGTATTTCAGCTTTCTCTTTCATGTCTTCCAGACAGTAAGTCTCTCTTACCAGTTTATTTGTTTTTAATATAAGGAGTCACCCTCCCAGAAAACTTTAAGAGAAGTCCGTCTAGTTAGAATAGAGGTTTTTAGTCAGTGTTGCCTGGGCAAGGAAGCCTTTGCTCTTATTTCCTGGATTTAGAGGGGAAGGGTCTGGCCTTCCCCAACCCCTCCCACTGGGTTGTGTCCGAAGATAAATTGAGCTGCCCACCCAAAGTTCATGCTGCAGCCTGTCCCCCACCCCACTCCAAGAGAATTCCCTGCCCAGAGTCCCCAAGACTGCTTTCAAGACCTGTGCAAGCTGGGAGGGCAGACTCCCACCACCCCACTCCTAGGAGTGCCCAAAGGGACAGCTGTGCTAGATTGTGTAAGAGCTTGGAAATGTGGGCTGAGGGTCCACAGGTGTGCGCAGGAAGCCTCACTGGGGAGAGACGGAGCCTGGGTGGGGAAGGGAAGGGATTCTGCCCGTTGGCCAGGCTGCTCTTTCATGTCTGGTTTGGAACTTTGAGGGGTCTGAGAATATTAAATTGTACTTCAACTTTCAGGTGTTTATAAAGCTACATTTTTCAAGAGAGAAGGATTGTGTGACAATTTGCTCGCTTAATTAGCACTTTAAAGTGGTAATTATGCGGGTCTCTGTATAATTGCTGCAAGCCCCACAGATGATAGGGTGGGCCTGGCTTTGGCTGCATATTTTTTCTCGTCAAGGACAGGCTCTGAATCTTCTTTCATTCTGAAATATTTTGGCTTGTGTCAGTATGAAATACACTGTCTGGAATATACCAGGAGCTTGGCAAATGCTGCCTCTTTGTATGAAAAAAGTAGCAGTAAGCTGAGCTATTACTGTATTAGTTACAAGCCTAGTGATTTGAAATAAAATGCTTACATTTGCATTCAAACTACAGGAAGAATGTTTGCAGGTAACGTGTTTGCCCTGGAAGTCAAATTTAATCCTGGCGACTAGAATCCTTCTTCGCCTGCCTCAGGCCCTTAGCCCATCCTTCTTCCTACATCCTCAAGGCAGGACTGCCTGAGCTCCCAAGACCCCCATTTTCATCGTGCCCAGTTGTAATCAGCTCCTCATGTCAGTGCTAGTGACTCAGAAACTGCTGGAAATAGTTTCCAAACCACATGGAGCTGTCCAGAACCCCAGAAGGATGGACTTTAAAACCTATGATTTCTTTAGCATTTTTTTTAGCTACCAGTGAGGCACCCTTCCATTTTTCCCAAAACAAAGGAGCCAATGACTCAGAAAATACAGGAGTCAGGGAAGGGTCTGTGCTGCTTTGTACGCGGTCATGCAGTTTGAGTGCAAAGTTCATTCACCTGACTATAGTAAATGGATTAGATGAGCCACCACTGCTCAGATGCCTCAGGTGAAAGCTCCATTTTGCAAATGGGAGTTTAAGATCCTGTGTGGAGCATGGAATGAGCTGAACAGCCATCAGTTCTCACCAGGAGGCATACGTTTACAATGAAATTATCTGAGGATGTTTCCAAAGTCAGTCCATATCCCGTTTGTAGTTAATAAAAGAATGGGTCAGTGTCTGTAAGAAAGATAAAAGTTGTCGTGTGTTAGGGCTAGTAATTGCAAGATGTCCGTATGATGCTTTCTCAGCAGGAGATGGGAAATAAAGAAGATGGTGGACTTTAGTAGTAAGAAATTCCTTATCAGTTCCTCAGATAAAAGTAGGATAAAAAGGAGTTCTGATAAGACCCCTGATGCTACTCTTCAGTGTAGGAAGAAAGTGTCTGGACAATGGCAATTAAATGGGGAGAAATGTGATCTTTTATTATTTTAGTATTAAATGAGGCTTGGTGAACTGCTGCTCATTAATTGAGTGTCTCCAGCAACTCTGATGGCTTAATTTTAGATGGAGACCTTATGTTGGAACTGTCTGGCAGGAATGTTTATCGAAGAATTGGAATTTAACATGTCGATGTAAGAGTAAAAAATGTAGGGTTTTTGGCCAGTTCAAACACTAGCTCTATCCTTTCTTCACTGTGGACTAAGTTCTCAGCTTTGTTTGGCAATGAGCTATTGGTGTCAGCTATCAGAGCTTCATTTTTGAGCATTTTTTTAGCTACCAGTGAGGTATCATTTTCCATTTTAGTTGATCAGTTGTAGGTTGCATAACAGTTTGTTTAAACAATCCTGTTAGTCCTTTAACAGAAATGTCTTGCTTTGAGTCTCCCTTATGATTTCTGAGCCATAAGCTGGTTTTAAAGTCTCTCTTCCTGCTTGCACCAAGTGTGGAAAATCCAAGCCCCAGAAAGTTTGACTGCATTGATTATAACAAATAACCAAGAGCTAGCATGTTCTGGGCCGAAGTCTGTTGGAGGAAATGGTGCCAATACTACGGGTTTCTCGGTAGAAGGTGACAGAATTTTCCGGCTGTGTAAAGAGGAAAAGGAGTGAAATGGTTACATATGCTCACGTTCCGTCCTTCCGCTTTGCTTAGTTTAATCTAATGGGCTTTTCCAAAGTGCCAGGCATAGCGCTCAGTTCCGGGGATCATTTCCAAGCATTGAGTTAGAGGTGCGTTTTCACAAGTAACTGTTACTAGGAAGATGGTCATAGATGCTTAAAAGAGACTGCAGGGTAGTGCTGGCAGAGTGTGAAGGGGGAGCTTTTGGAGGAGGGATCCTCTGAGTGGGGCCCGGAAAAATGGGGCGGGTAGGATGCTGAGGTCATCATGTGGGGGCTTGTGCAGGACACATGCAAACTTCTCCCAGCCTACTAAGAGAATTTCTAAGGACACTAAGTAGTGTTCTTGAGATCTGGGATAATATGAAGGACACCCCACCCCCCACCCCAGGGGCAGATTTCATTGAGTTTTGTTGTTTGAACTATTTTTGTGATGATTGTGTTCGCTACGAAAATAGATGTTAATGTAAAAATGCTTAGTTTCTGTGCCATAATGTGCTTCGGGTAGGGGGACCATGGGACCATATCTGTGGCTTATGTCCATCCTGGCTGGAATAGACCAACCTCACCAGATAGCCTCTTCCATCCATGACACAGCACTCCATAGAGGCCTCTCAAAGGACAAATGCAAGCCTTCTCTCTTTATTCTGCCTTTAAATGAACACAGAACTTTTCAGATAATGGACTTTTACCCTTTATGCCTTTTCAAATAAGCTTTATTGAGGCATAATTTACATACAATAAAAGTCACCAATTTAAACTATACAATTTTATGTGTTTTGACAAATGTGAACAGTTGTGTAAGCATTAGCGCAATCATGACACAAAACATTTCCATCATCCCCAAAACTTCCCTGTGCCTCTTTGCAGTCAATCTCCTCCCCTAAATCATTAATTTTTTTTTTTATTTGGGAACAATTGTAAGGATAAGTATAGCACAAGAAACCACAGGTGTACCTTATTCCCAATCTATTGAAATTTTATATATATGGGTTTTTTTTTTTTTTACCCTGGAACATTTCCACAGGCTCTCATTGCTTTTGTGATTTAAAAAAATTCTTAAGCATATCGTCCTCTCTTTCTTTTTAAAAAGATTGTTCCTCATTTGGGGTTAGAGATTCCAACTATGCGTTCTTGGCTGGAACTCTGGGTAGGTGATGTTGTGTCCTCAGGGGTCATCTCTGGAGGCACCTGATGTCCATCTGCCCCTCGTTGTGTTAAATTTGATCACCTAGTTAAGTTTCACCCCCTTTCTCCACTGTCTAATAATTTTATGGGAAATACTTTCAAAGTCCAAGCAGGTACCCTGTTCTTCATCAAAATGTCCCTCTAGATTTAGTATTAGTTGATGATTCCTGATCCAGTTTATAATATGATGGCTACAAAATAATGATTTTCCACTCCAACACTCTCTCCACATTTACCACAGACATTGTACTATAGAGCCTTCCCTTTGCCCCTATTTATTTGTTTATTGTCTGTACAAACTTATGAATTCCGAGGGATTTTTATAAACCAAAGGTTTTACTTCATTACTGTGCCTAATCATTTTGGTGCCTAAATTGTACCGATTTGCATAATGAGGTTCCCTTCACGCTGGTTCCTGTGTTGCTGTGACATGCCCCCATCATTTTTCGGAGCATTTCCTTTCAGGCAGGCTCATCTTGCACCACCCTTCCTTGTCCAGGAATCAGCTGTTTCTTGGTTACTTTTAGTGGACAGCTCTACCTTCTCTTTTAAGATGCTAAGCCACTTGAAACAAAGATCTTAAGTCCACTAACTCAAATTAATCACTAGTGTCTAAGTAACTAAAGAACCACATTTCCGAAGCGTGGAGTTAGAGGCTAAAAGTTTTGAGGCTGTGAGCGGATATGAAATGGAAAAACCTGACAGTGGAGTTTGACAAAAAGCAATGTAAAAAAAATGTTGACCTTCAAAAGGTTCTTTTTCTTTTTTTTAAGATGGCTTCTAGTCTAGATCACCTTTTGTTTTCTCTTTTCCCATGATACCTGAATCATAAGAGAAAAGTTTCTTTGTAAAAACTCCCATGTGTGTGTTGCAGGGAGGGAGATAGTTAGACTGAGAAAACAGAGAGGGATTTTCAGCCAGTCAGTGTAGAAGAGCTACTATGTTACTAATGATCGAGGTTGGAATCAGTCAAACAGGGACTTTATTGGAAAGATTCTCGCCAGGGTAGCTCATGAAGTTAAAGGAACTGACTTTTATTAGACTGGGAAAGAGCAAGTGCCAGGGCAATTGCAAGCACAGCCATCAGCATGACTTGGCGCCACTCCTTTCTAAACTCCTCAGGAGCTCTCTGGAGCCTTCTTCCCCTGTGAAGCCTAAGTCTTGCTGTAGATCAGGGAAACTCGTGGATCAATCACTCTGGCCAGGGTCATACATCACAGACATGGCTGGAGGTGTGGGTCCCTATGAGTCAAGTGAGCTGCTGCAGCAAACACTGGCAAGGGAATCGAAATGCATCAGTGAAAATCTTTATAAAGGTAGAAGTCCCTGCAGGAGCCCTAATTTTTATTATGAGCAATTGTCTCTGCTGATGAGTAAATTTACAGGCTATCATGTTGACCAGGATTCTTAGTTGCAGACCATTAAGCAGAAGAATAATTTATTGGAGGGGAAGCAGGAAGCACATAGAATCAATGGAAATCGGAGAACAGGCTCAGCCAAAGGGCAGGATCCAAGGGAGTCTTGATACTGGTGTCAGACCAGACTGCCAAGTACACAGCCAGTGACTCGCCACCCCAACAGTCACTGAGTCTGTGCTGGATGCTTGTCTCTACAGCAGTGCTGCAGATCACTGCCTCTTGCATCCTTGTGTCACTTTTCAAAACCTTAGGCCATCTGATTGTACCTGTCTGCCAGGGAGCTGGTGGAGAGGCAGCATGGCAGAGTAGTGAGAATAGGTTCTCTGGGGCCAGTTTTCTTGGGTTTAAAAATCTAATTAGAAGTAGTTCCTATTGTGCTGCCAACCCCCTATTTGGGCTCAGGCCATCTGACGACCATTACAAGGTCACTGATAGAACTAGCATGTAGTTTCCAGAGGACATGTGGGTAGGAGGGTCAGCAGCGTGAAGTCTCAGCAGGTGCCCTTTCTTAGAGAGCAGAGTCCTGATGTATGGCAGGGTCATGAAGTGAGCAGATCACTGAGGGTCTGGAGATCTGAGTATCTTTTTTTTTTTTTTTTTGGTGGGGGAGCCTCTGAGTACTGGATATGTGCCATAAGCAAGAGATTCCTTTTGAGCTCCAGGGTCCTCACCTATAAAATGAAAGTTTGGATGTCTCCCCAATTCTGTCATCAGATGTTTTATACCAGTGGTTCTTGAAGTATGTATGTATCAGGACCATTAATATCAGCACCTCCCACGAACTTGTTAGAAATGCAAACCCATTGTGGCCCTCTGAATCAAATTCTGGAGTGGGATCAGCAATCGGTATTAACAAGTCCTGCAGGTGATCCTGATGTATGCTCAAGTTGAGAACCTCTGTCTGACAGCACCGGCCTGGAGCTCAGGACTGGATGGCCTCTGTCACTCTACGCTCTAAGGCAGACATCCTTACCTTTCGGCAGTTATCCAGGAGGCCCCTGTGACTGACCTGCCTAGGGAGTGCTCTGTTTTCTTGAAACAATATCTCCTTCGTCAACTTGATGAAGGGTCTTCAGAATCTGAGGTGGGTAATTTTTAGGGATCTTTTTTTAGCCTTTGTCCCCAGGTTGGTGAACAAAGAGAAAGAGGAAGCACACACATATGTTCTACCTTGGCTAGAGTCCTTAAAAAGCAACAAATGGTCACATTTACATGCATTCTTGCACTTTGAGGTGCTACTCAAAAAATTGTACTCCTTTAAATTGCAATGGCTTTATGCCTAATAACCATTAAGTAGTTATCTTTCTATCATGGACTAAGTCGTCCGAAGGAAGCATATTCTAGAAAGAGCTACTATATATCAGTCTCCTCTTTGAAAATTCACCCTCTGTGGAATATTGGCTGGTATTTCCATCCAAAAGTAATTATGCCTGGTTATCAAGTTTTTTTAAGTGATAAATTCTCACATTTTGTATTTTTTATAACACAAGAGGAAAAGAGAACACTTATTATTTATTATGTTGCCTGAAAGACATCTGTATTGTTGGTAAGTTGTCGGTGACCCACAGATGGATTAACTATGCCGCTGCTTTTGAATCTGTTATGAGTAACACTTTCCTTTTGAATTTTTGTTTCTGTTGCTCAGCTACTAGACAATTGGGAAATATAAGCTAATTGTATTACCGAACAAAAATAAATTAAAGTGGTAAATCATTTGCAGAGCCATCATTTAATCTACACAGTGATGTGTCTTGTAGTCTAAGTCAGTGCCACTTAAAATGCCATGCCAGTCTGTGCACGCAAGACAAGTACAGAAATTGAAATTAATCATCTGGGAACTTTTATAACAATTTAACAATTTGCTGTGGCCTGGAAGGGTATTTCCATTATATTTCATCAATGTATCAGTCTGCAAATGAGGGGAATTTTAAAAACTGGTATCTTACCACAGAGTTTGAGAAACAAAAGTACAAAACTTCATTTTATGGATTGGGGGAGAAGGTTCAAAAGGGTGAAGAGACTCAGCAGATGTCAGAGGGGCTTGGTGATCAGTATTTAATTGGCAGTAGAACCAAGTCCAGTCTCTGAGTTGCTAATTCATTCTTTCATTAAGTAAGTGTTCGTTTCGAATTCCTTTGCTTCTAAGGCAACTTTGATTGTAAGACCTGCCATTAATTTTAAAACAGCTTTTTGGGAGAGCAAAAACCACCATAGCAAATGTACCATTTCAATGAAAAGACATCTCAACCTTAAAAATGTTTAATTGTGTGGCAATAAATCTTGGAATCAAGGATATAAGGTGATTTATGTCTCCTTTTTCCCTAATCTGATAGTAGAAATTGAAAATAAAGCAAAAATGGTTCTGTCCAGTTATTGACATAGTTTTCAATTTTATGAAACCAATTTCAGTTCTCAGATTAGGGAAAAAATGTCTGCGTATTCTGGATTCTATTTTGAGTTATATGAAATTTTGAAAAGAATTGCTTCCTGGATTAGAGGGACTGTCATATATAAAAAAAAGTTAAGAGAAAAATAAAAGTGATCAAATGTTGTGAGAGTTCCAATATCTGCATAGCTGTGGGTGGGCCACATCTAGGCAATTGATGAGTTTAAGAGTTTCAAATGAGACCTTGAACTCCATGAGGGCTCACCACTCATCTCACAGTGTTGAGTACAGAGCTTATACTGGTTAAATGAATATGTATATCTCTATGTGTGGTTTACATGAAATACTAGATGAAAAGCATGAAGAATTTTTTTTATAGGAACTGAAAAATCTCTATTTGGGGTGATCTAAAAACATTTATGAAAAAGGCCTAAGGTTGTTCTTTAAGAAATGCAAATTAGAAAATTTCAGAATTGATTTTTTAAAAATGTTCAATATCTTGGCTAATTACTCATATTGAATATGCATTTATACCTAGATTAGTGGTGTCAAAATAGAAAACTTGAGCCTAGGTCCCAGGAATGAAATACTTGGAAAATATTCCTGTATTTCCCTGAAGACTTTTCTTAGTAACTATACATGATAAAACTTAGACATGTAACTGAAATTATATTGAGAAATTTGCCAGTTCTTTTCTATTGCTTTATTCTAAAATAATTTGAAAAATATCATAACTCATCATGGTCTTTATGCAAATTTTCTAAATATGTATAGAACTGTCTGGAAAATTAAAGGAGTTAGATCTCATGACTTTAGAGGCCCATCTCATACTTAATTTTATGAATAAGAAATTTGGAAGCTCTAAAAGGGCATGCAGTCATTGCAAGGAAGTACACTCCCTGAAGTTTAGGGCCTTAGTTTGGTGTGTTAAGAGCCGTATCATTACCTGAGCAGATTTCGTAGGAAATTGACCTCTTTCTGTGCAGCCGGCAAAAATAATCATGTTATATTGCACTAACTGGGGATATTTGAAGGGTAAGACATTATGTGCTCCACATAGAAATATGTTGCATTTGTTGATATAAATCTTTGTAATTGTTGTTATCATTTCAAACAGTTTTCAGATTTAGGAATTTTGAGTGTTTCAAAAAATTTGGTAAATGGAACAAAATAGGAACATCCATTTAAAAAATTTGCTGAGTAAGAATGTTAAACATTTTAATGTATTCATATAAAAACAGTGACATTAGAAATGATTATAAACTCCTTAACATATCCAAAATTGAACAAATTGAACAAAACTGAAGGGTCTTCCATTCTTTCCCAAAATCATGCATTTCCATCTATCTTATCTTAATAAAGGGTACCTTCAACCACCCAGGTGCCCCCACCAGAATCCAGAGTTTTCTTGATTCTTCTACTATACGTAACACTAGAAATGGAAATAATAATAAAATAGTAACAATTATACATCCAATCATTATTCTAGACACTTTAGATGAAGGATCTTGCCTATTCCTCACCATGCCTTGGGGTGCAGTTAGTATTACCCTCTCCATTCCACAGATGAGGAAACAGGCCACAGGGCAAGGTTCCCCAGCCAGCGCAGAGCTAGGATTTGAACTCAGGCAGTCTGCTTCCAGAGCCCTGGTTCTTAACCACAGTCCTACATCTCTGTCACCCAGAGCAACTCACCAGAAGCTACTCCAAGAGGCCAAATCTCTACTGTGCCCAGTTCTTGTCATCCTCTTTGCTGTTCTACTCCCTCCTACCTTGTCTGGATTACTTCATCATCCACTACTCCTAAGCCTCGAGTCCATTCTCCACACTGTAGCCAATGAACTTTTAAAAATGTAAATCTGATTATTATTTTCCTGCTCAAAACCTTTGTCTTCTCATTGCCCTTGGGTGCAAATCTAATATCTGCATGGCTTGTGAGCCCCTCTCTCTGTCCCCTACCACTGCTCTGCCATTATTCCATGTGATCATTCATTTTTGGCTATAAAACCTTCTTTTAGGGCCTTCACGAGGTCAGTTTCTTCTTAGGCCTCTGCACATGCCGATCTGTGTTCCTACAGCATGCTTCTTACTATTCTATGTAACAACCACTCATTTTTAGACTGTCTTAAATATCCCTTTCTCTTGGAAGCCTTCACTGACTCTCCAATCCACATTGTCTCCCCAGAATATTTTCCCATAGCCCATTCCATATTTCTTTTTTCAAATAGTTATTATCCTAGTTTGAAATGATTTTGTATTTATTATCTGTCTTCCCTACTGGAGTCTGAATTTGATGACTGTAGGTACTGTTGGAACCAGTGAATCCTTTGCATCTTTGGTAGTGCCTGGGTGTTCCAGAAACATTTACTGAAGGAACAAATATGTGGCCATTTACTATTAACATTTTTGCATAAAAAAAGGATATTTTAATTTCAAAGGTAGAGAGGGTTTATTCTTAATGGAAGGTAACACTTTAAATTGAGTGAACATACTTTTATGACCAACTTACTATTCGTTCTTTTTAAACTTTCACTTTTGAATGAATGAAAACTTCATTGCACACTGACATTTTACTGTGGGCTGATGTTCTGGAACCAATGATTTATTTCATGCATCTTATTTATATCCTAAGCTTTCAGATTTTCTTATACATAAAAATGAAGACTCTTAATTAATTTTTTTTTTTTTTTACTTAAAAAGTGGCATATTTGTAGCAGAGACTGCTAGCAGTCTCCCGAATATGTGTTCTTTCCTTCTATAATACTAGAAGTTTTATCTAGGCGTACACACGAGCTAAAGCCTATATATTTCTCAGCTTGCCTGCTGCTATGTGTGGCCATTAAACTAAGTTATAGATGTTGGGATATAAACCATTAGTCATAAGCAATTTCTGAGTTGTGATGTTAAAAGGAAAGGGGGCTTTCTTCTAGAAAATGATGCTGACTTGGTGGTAGGAGCTAGAGCAACTATCTTTTACTGGAGATGCAAATTGGGTGTTGAAGTTGAAAAAGCAACAACATAGAAAAGATGATTGTCCCTGATTCCATGAAGCCGTCATAGTAGCCCCAAACTAAGAATGATGGCATCCTTTTTTTTTTTTTGTGAAACTTTATTTGGTTTCAAAAATGTTTTAATGCTATTCCCAGGCACAATATTCATCTTTTTTTTTTTTTTTTAACAGGAAGGCATATATATATTTACACTGTGTGGTCTCCTCCTATAGTTAGATTTCTTTCTGTCGTCACACACTTGACCCACGTTACCTTGTCTACTATCCCCACTTCCCGCCTAATCTATGATAACCACTAGTCTATTGTTCATGACCATGAGTCTGTGTTTGTCCTGGGCATTTGTTGCTTTTAGGTTTGTATTCCACATATAAGTGTATTATGTGATTTTCAACTTTTTCGGTCTGGTTCATTTCGCTTAGCATGATTATCTCGAGGTCCATCTCTGTTGTTGCAAATGGCAGTATTTCATCTCTTCTTATGGTTGAGTAATATTCCATTGTATATAGGTACCACAATTTCTTTAGCCAGTCATCTATCGTAGGACACTTTGTTACTTCTATGTCCTGCCACTGTGAATACTGCTATGAACATCAGTGTACAAATATTTTTATGGATATGGGTTTTCAAGTCTTTGGAGTAAATACCCAGTAGAGAGATTGCTGGATCATGTGGTAGATCAATTCTTAGTTTTTTGAGGAACCTTCATACTGTTTTCCATAGTGGCTGTACCAATTTGCAGTCCCACCAGCAGTGTATGAGGGCACCTTTTTCTCCATCCTCTCCAACATTTGTTATTAGTTGTCCTGTTGATTATAGCTATTGTACCAGGTATGAGATGGTATCTCATTGTGGTTTTGATTTGCATTTCCCTAATAGCTAGTGATGTTGAGCATCTTTTCATATAGTTGTTGCCCATTTGTATGCCCTCTAAGGAGAAATATTTGTTCAGGTCATCTGCCCGTTTTTTGATTGGATTTTTTTGTTGTTATTGAGTTGTATGAGTTCTTTGTATTTTTTGGATATTCAGGATGATATCCTTTTTAAATGGTAGCTAAACTAGTATCCTAGTTAATAAAATATTATGCATTCTGTTTTGCATTTAGCTTTTTAATATTCAATAATTTATCTGGAGTTCTTTCCAAATCATGCAATTCTAAGAAAAGTCAGAATGTAATATGGGGGAGGGAATCTAATGTGGTGATGTGATTAGTCGGCTGATGGACAGCGCTGTACTTGAGTCTCTCATTCTTACACCATCATCAACATTCTAGTCATATACGACATACTATGCTATATTTGTATAAAAATAACCATACATTTCACTCAATTCTTTAGTTTTTAATTTACTACTAAATTAACTCCATTTATTCAGTGAGTTAAATGATTAAATTTTCTTTAAATATTTTTAAACATATTTACACATTTAAAAAACCTGAGTATCTTCAACTATTTCAAACCCCTGACAAAGCGGCAAGCAAAAGCTAAGCATTTAAGAGACTCCAGTAGATCTCATAAACCTAAAGTTATAGATTAAATTAATCTCATTCTTTTAAACAGTCTCATATAACAAACAGTCTCTAAATGTAATAAAATACTGTTTCTAAATGTAATCAAATCAAGTAATCACATTTATATGATTAACATGTAAATTTATCACAATTCAGATAATTTCAGATTGAAATACCTTAAATAACAACAGCATAAAAAAAAACCCATTGATGCTGACTCTTGGTTACTTATTAAATTTAACTTAAGAGTATTATTACTACATGTATGATTCGAGTATTATTTCTTCATCCTATGGAGCTTGCGAAGTTTAACCCATCCAAGAAAAGACTTATGATGTTGACCTAATAGTTCATATGATTTTTAAAATTCATATGTTTTCTTGAAACCCAGAGCATCACTTATTCTTTTATTGAAATTTTTATTATTTAAGAGAAAACTTTAAAATTGATTGGATTCTGTATCCACTGCCACCTACAATGCAACTAGTTTTTTCATGAACTAATTTGGGTTATAGATTCTATAGTTTCTTAGCTTTTGTAGCTGTCTCATAACTATCATTTCTAATTCTTTAACTGTCATTTTAAAGTAAAGAAGAAAAACTCAGATTCAAGAAATGAGGTAGGAAGTAATTTCTTAATGTTTGTCTATATTCTGCTTTGGGTTTCCCATGTTTGAACACATCTTATCAATGTATTATTGTTCACTCACTTCTTCCATTTCAGTGGAAATGTTAAGCTATTTAAGAATGAGTTAAAGAACAAGGTGTAATAGTGTATTAAATATAAAACTCTAACACCATCCATAAGCTTACTGAAAATTCCACCAGCTGTAAGCCTTTCAAGCAAGCATTTTGGTTTAAATGCTTCTTTTTTGTTCTAAAATGTCTGAAAGTTGACTGAATCACTCCCTTTAATATCTTCTCTTTGCCTTGTATTTGTCATTGTGGAATTGTAGACTGTCTATTGGTAGCTCATGCATGAGAAAACTGGTTGAACTTTCCCTGACCACTTTCAAATTACCATTCACTTAGGGTAATGAGGAAATCTTTCTCCCTTGCCTAATAATTTCATTTGTATCTGCATTAGGGGATGGGCAAGTAGAAGAAATGAAGAGGTGGCTTTGGTTTATTTGACATAAGCGCATCAAGACAAGATTGTACACTAAAGGCAGTGGCTATCAAATAGGCATGGCCTCAATAAAGCCAATTTAGTCTGTACGCACATGCCCACACACACAAACACACACATTATATACTGATTCTATCTACAATGGAGTTTTATATCTTGATGCAAACCAGAAAATGGTCAAAAAGCTCACTGTCCAAGAAAACTATATTTCTTTGTTTAAAGTTTTGAGTATCTGAAATTTTTCTGTTTAAACTCATTTTTCTTTTTAAGGGGAATCATGTTGGCCAAAATAGAAAGGGTTTAGTTTTTAATTATTATGATTAGGAAAACTCAAAGAATACCTTAATTTTATTATGATATCTGTTAGACCTATAATTAGAAATATTTCAAATTTGCATTTTTTCAAAATTCTAAACATTTATTACATTTGCTGCCTTGCCTGTTTAATGAATTGCTTTTCCTTTGAGTACTTTTAAACTTTCAGCTACCTGAAAAAGCTGGATGTTATTTAAAACCATGTGGACAGATTGCCAGAAATCTTTGTTGTGAGTCTCAGTATGGCTTTTAATTTGCAGTGTGACCTTGGGCAAGACACAAAGTCATGGAAGCTCCTTTATTGCTCAAATGAGGAGACTGGATTCAGCAGTCTCTAAATTCTTTATAGCTCTGAGTTTCCAGTGAAAGCGTTAGTTACCTTGATTACTCAGGGGAGAAACTGATGTGCATGTGTGCATGCGTGTGTGTGTGTGAGTGTGTGTGTTGCGTGCCTCTAGCACAAATGAGGAAATACTATCTGTTTGCTGTTTGCCTTGGTGAACATAAATAGAGTTCTTCATATTCTTTTGTTCTCTACCTGTGTTTGAATTATCATGTAATATGAGACTTTACATGTATAATATTCTCAGTGTATTGGAATAGGTTTGTCAGGGACAGAAATGTATTGAATTGGTAATCGACTGGAAGTTCTCATTGTAAAAAATATGTTGACATAAAAATGACTCCTGAGCTAACACTGTCATTAAAAACCTTCTAGTCTTCAATTTACTTTAAAGCATATGAATCTTTAATAATAATAATAGCAGTAAACTTATACAACAATGACTATATGTCAGATGTGATTCTAAGGGATATATATCTACCAATTTATTTCATCCTTATAAGTTATTGGGGTGTGCAATATACTTTTTCCATTTGAAGAGGAAACCAAAGTAAAAGATTGAATGAGCTGCCCAAAGTTATAAACAACTAGCTGTGGAGCTGAGATTGGATTGACCAGGTAGTTTGGTTCCAAGTATTCCTTGTTCTTACTGCTCTTCTCTTTTACCTGGCAAAGAACTACTGTAGGGCATCCATGGCCGGTTTATGTAGTAGAAGAAGCTGAGTGGAGGAAAACATCTGGCGTGTGCTGCTGTGTCTTCCATTACAGTGGGACTTTGGGTAAAACATTTAACCTTACCGAAACCAGCACTGTCCAATGGAAATAGAATGGGAGCCACACATGTAATTAAAAGTTTCCAGGTCTCATTTAAAAAAAAAAACATGAAGAGAAATAGGTGAAGTTAATTTTAATAATATATATTACTTAATATGATATATCAAAATATAATCATTTAACATGTAATTGATAATATTTATCAATGAGTTAAACATTTTTCCTAGTAAATCTTTGAAATCTGGTTTGTATTTTATACTTACAGCACATTTCAATTCAGATTATCTACATTTTAAGTGTTTAATGGCCCCATGTGACTAGTGGCTACCATATTGGATGGCAAAGCTCTAAAAACCCTTGAGAGCTGTAGTAAAATGAGACCATGATGATGGATGATCACTAAAACCTCAGCTCTGAAATTCTAGAAATCTATAATGTGAAGATCTATACTCATTAGGTGGTTACCATGAGATTACTTGTTTCTTTGCTGTTGAAGTAGCATGAAGAATGCATTCCAAGATAATAATTCAACAATGAAATCCTTTAAATATCACAAAAGCAATGTAATGTCAAGATAGATATCTACCAATTCCAAAGAAGAATTTTCAGAAAGTGACCATGTTTTAGTGGGTGGGTTAAAGAAAAATCAGTTATTCCTGTCATAATATCTAAGAGCTAACTGTGGCCCTGGTCCTATTCTAGACCTCTGGGATTCAGAAGAACAATTAAAACTTCTGCCCTTATGGTGCTTATACTGTAGTGGGACAATAAATAGATATGTAGGATGATTTTAGGTTAGGAAAAAAGGAAGGAAAAAGCAGAGGAATTGGCTAGAAATTGGAGACCAGAGAGCTGGGCTATTGGTGAGTCTGATGTCAATAGGAAGGCCTCTTTGAGGAGAGTGACTACCGAGGGGAGATTGGGTTGAGAGGTGGGAAAAACTACAAGAAGACCCAGAGAATAGCATTCCAGGGAGCAGCATAATGTTTTAGGCTAGGGAAATAGCCTGAGGTAGAAATAGGCTCAGTGGATTTCAGGAAGAGCTAAAGGCATTATGTTTTGCTGAGGGAGAGCAGTGTGAAAGAAGATGTACTTAGAGAAGTAGGAGTTTGGATTTCTATTTAAGGGCTCTGGGAGACCAAGGGAGCAATGATTGGCAGAGGGAGGTGATTTGATTATCTTTTTAAAAAGGAACCTCAGACTACTGGACAGAGAATAGACTGTATTTGGTAAGAGTGGAAAGCAGGGGGACCAAGATGCTATTGAATTATCTAGGTGACCTGTCAAGGTGTCTTGGACTAGCATAGGAATGATAGAGGTTGACCGAATTGGTTAGACTGGGTTATGTGTGCTGAAGGTAGGGTTGATTAGATGTATTGATAGCTGTCTCAGGGGTATGCGAGGACAGCATCTGGATGATCCCTGGTTTTTTGACTTGAGCAACTGGGTCAATAGTAATGCCATTTATGGAGATACATGAGAGTGAGGGGAGGGGACAGGAAATCAGCAGTTCTGTTTTTAGACATTTTCTGGTCGATATGTCTATATGAGTGTGGAAACCAGGATTGAAATTGGGGCTACAGAGATTAGTCATCTACATTTCAGATATTTAGAGAGGGGACTTTGCTATGACATAGAGAGCTGAAAATAGAGTTCTGATTTCATCTGGTCACTGACTCTAATTTTTTTTCCCAGGATAAGGATGAGGCCTTTATGATGTTTAAATTTGAATAGTGATGTAAATGACTGGTCTAGACATTGTAAGTTAGATTAAGAAGTATTTTCCCTCTACTGCTACATGGCTTGGTTCTGTGCTTAGGAAAGAGCTGTAGCCATGGCTGGTAATCAGCTGGTCAGTATCAGTATACCAGGTGATATTTAATTAAATATTGAAATATTTATATGCTAATTGGTAAATAATCATTAGCCTGAGTGCCCTTTCCCTCTATTGTTTCTAGACTAGATATCAGGGCTTCACCTCTGGAATAGTTCAACTCTCCCACTCCCTAGCAGCTAATAAGTAATGCCCCTCACTGCAGTTAACTTTCTTCATTCTAGCCCCTACAAGTGGAACAGCATCTGTTCTAATTGGTTAGTGCCATTTCTATGCCATAAATGTTACATCTTTTGAGTGACATCCATGGTTCTATCCCTGGGTAGGCTGTAACAAAGCCATGTGAAGTTAGAAGAGTCATTTAATGGATCAGTCATTCACAAATAATCCAGAATGTTGAGGTCCTCGACATCTTGTATCCCAGCATAAATACCACAGTTTGGGCACTTTTCATCCTACTCTGTGGCTAAAAACTATGATATTCTAGACAAATCTTTTATTCCTTTAATCTACATTTATACCATAAACTATGGCTTCAAGATCAAGATATGAAAAAACCGAGTTACTATGAAACAAGAAAAGATCGTGCTCTCTCTTTGATTCCATGTTCTCTTTTGTACTGTGGACTCTCCGTGATTTTAAAAAAAGTAAACCAGAAGAACTGATGATTCTTTAGCACATTGAAGGCTTGCATGCAAAGTGAAGCCTTGGGTATGATAAAATTCTTCACTTGTTGTTTAAACATACATATATAAACATATATGATATGCAATAATATACATAATTCTATATACATCCTTTTCAACCACCAATACTGAGTAGGGATGTTTTAAGTACAAACTGTATATGATGATAAACAGGTTGATTAAGGGACAAAAGGCCTTGGGACATGTGTCAAGGGAAAGTGTGAATCAGTTCCTGCTTGGTCATCCTACTCTGATGGAGGGTCCCAAGTCCTTTGGAGAGGTGACACAAACATTGAGTGATCTATGGCAGGATAAAGATCACGCTGAGTGCCTGGTGAGGGCAGGACAGAAAGTGCTGTTTCCTGATGGTGAGGGCTTGGAATAGTTTTTCTGGAGGTGGGGAAAACCGATCAGTACATTACCAAATTGGTGCTACTTACCTAAGTAAAGAAAGAAGGCATTTCTTATATTCTAGACTATAAATAAATGCCCCTTAAGATTGATTTTTCTTTAATGGCTTACAAACATTCTCTCCTGACATCCCAATTAATTTGGGATAATTTCTAAGAGGCTTTGGGAAAGTTTATTCTCTAAACAGTTGATGGCTAATTTGGAGACTGATAGAATCAAGTGGCCAGTTGCATTTCTTACTGTGTCAAGGTCCTGTGATAGGGCTCCTGTCACATTTGTTTCAGCAGCAAAATCATTTGTCTTTATTCCTCAGGCAATTGAGAACTTTCTCTGTGCCAAGAACTGAGGATACAGTGGAAAGTAAGATTGACAAATGTAAATGGATTTTTGGTTAAATTAGACCTTTAAACCTTGTCTTTCCAAGTTCACAGCCCTTCACGAGGCAAGCTGGCTTCTGCTGCTTTAAATGCTCTTGGGGTTTACAGTGAATTATGGTCGTGGGAGTATTTGCCATCTACACCTCTGTTTCTTTAAGGACAAGATTCTTTTTCACTAGGTCAATGGGTGCTCTCCATGGGGAGAATTTAGACAGGGGATAATGCAGAGAGAATGCTAAAGAAATGAAGGAGGCCAAGTTGATCTGTATTAGAGAACTGAAGTGGGGAAGAGGAAAGACAAAAGCTGTGGGGCTTTTTTTTTTTTTTTTTTTTTTTGGAGAGAGTGTTGAGATTCAGAGTTTCAGGGAATGTTTTCTCTCTGTGTGGAAAATATTAAGATGAAGAGTGATAGAGGACATTTTGAGGATACATTTTGAAATTTAAGAATTCATCTTTCTTTTGTCATTTTGTAAAGATTGAGAAAGAACTGGAGAATTAAAGACATATTAGTTGCCTCATTGTGTTTATCTGCATGTGACACAGTGTCAAAATTGAGCTGCATGGGGCTCCAGAATTTATTGAGGAAATACAATGAAAACAAAGATACAGGACTCTGATCCAGATAGCCCAGGAACTAAGGACCCAGAGTGGTTTAGTTGACCAGTGGGACGGATATGCAGTATGTCTAGTTTTGGTCATTAGAATGTGGGCGGAAGTGATGTGTACCATTTTCATTTATTCATTGGGATAAAGGAGAGAATGGTTTTAAGGCAGTAGAAGGAAATCGGTCTTAAGGGACATTTATTTATAGTTGAGAATATTAGAAGTGACTTCTCTCTTTTTCTACTTAAGTAAACACCACCTATTTGGCAGTAATAAATCTGGCCCATAATAAATCTCCCATTCACATCCTCTTCATTTCTTATAGTTATATTTGAGCCCATTAGCTAGAGAAGGCAGCGTTACAAGATAAATAATGCCTTGTGGTTTGAGTCACCACTTGGAGGAAAGCTGCCCAGCCATGAACACATTGGATTTTGTATGTGTGAATGAAAAATAAGTTTTCATTGTGTTAAGTCACTGAAATATTGGGATGTATTTGTTACTGCAACAGAGCCTTAGCCTACTCTGACAAAAACTCTATTTCCAAACAAAAAATAAAGCGATAACCTCTTTGCTGCTCGCACTAACTACACTTCTAGCAGCTGTTTATTCCCTTATACTGTAGGAGAAACGGCTGCTAATCTTTAATATGTTCCTCTCATCTCCAACATGTTTTCTAACAGGATTAAAACTTTTAATGATACTGCTTTGGTAAGGAGAAGAGGAGATTAGGTATGAAGAGCTATTTAGTGGCAAATTATCAGTACATACCAAATTATGGGGGACTTTTCCTGAAGCTAGCTCATGTTCTACAAGTCTAGCCCAAATTTAGGACTACAAGTGAGTCCTTGTCTTCCTTTCTTTGGCCCTGTGTCTTTGTATTTGTTTGCTTTTTAGGTTTTAGTATTTGCTTTTCATATTATTTATTTATTACACATTTTTCCTGGTTTCAGACTCAGAGCACAAGAGCCCTCAGGGAGGTATTTTGTCGTGATAGATACAGCTTGTGTCTGGAACTCCCTACCTGCCCAAGTTGGTAGGAATGATGTCTGGGAACAGGATCTTGAAAGAAAATCTTTCCTGTGGTTGTCTCACTGTAGTTACCTGCTACACGGTTTTTGGCGAGCATTTTGATTTTGGTTCTTTGGGCGAGTAGGATCTTACTTTTTATTTCTTGTCAGGGGCAAACTAGTGGACTATGTAAGAACTCCATTTTTGTGTCTACATTCCAACTATCACTCTTAATGAGAACTTAATTTCTTTAGACTCTTATTATTTCTTTATTTTATTTGTAAAATCAAATAGGATTATATATATGTATATGTAATCTTTAGCATAGCATTATGGTTTTTATAACCATTCAATAATAACTTTTTTGTTGATACAGCCATGTGCCACTTAATGACAGGGATATGTTCTGAAAAATGAGTTGTTAGGCAATTTTGTCATTGTGCACACATCATAGAGTACATTTACTCAAACCTAGATGCTGTATAGCTTGCTACATACTAGACTATGTTGTACAGCCTGTTGCTCCAAAACTACACATCTAAACATGGAAAAAATATAGTAAAAATATGATTTAAAAGATAAAATAGGACACTTAACCACGAATGGAACTTGCAGGACTAGAAGTTGCTCTGGGTGAGTCAGTGCGTGAGTAGTGAGTGAATGTGAAGGATGTTACTATACACTACTGTAGACTTTATAAACACTGTACAGTTAAGCTACAATAAATTAATAAGACAACATAAGTTTATATCAGGCACAAGAGAAAATGATACATACAGTTAAGAGACTGGGTAAACACAAAATGTATGAGGCTACTGCTGGTATAACATGGCACACTCTTTAACAGCAAACTTGTTTTTATAAGTAGAGAGAGTGCACACTGAAATAATGATAAAAACTATAGTAAACACATACGCCAGTTATTATTATTATCAAGTATTATGTACTGTATATAATTGTATACTGTACTTTTAAATGACTGGCAGTGAAATAGGTTTGTTTACAGCAGCATCACCACAACCATGTGGGAATTGCATTGTGTTATGACATTATATCACTAGGCAATAGGAATTTTTTAGCTCCATTATAATCTTATGAGACCACTATTGTGTACATGGTTCATTGTTGACTGAAATATTATATGACACATTGATTGTATTATGTGACAGTATTATCTGTTGTTTCCTCTTCAGTTTTTTCTTATGTTGATGTTTTTTAAATTGTGCATTGATCATGAGTCTTCATACTCTGCATTTTTGGGGAACCTGAAGTTTAGCAACTTCCAGATCATGAGAGCATTCTAAGTAGAATTGTGTTCATAATGGAAGCTCAGTGTAGAAATCCAAAGGCTAAATGCTGTTTGGATCACTGAGAATGGTTTTCTTCCATTTTTAAACTTTGGATCAGACTATGATGGGTACAAGAAGGATAAGTTACTCAAATCCACCAATAGCAAAGTTAGATATCACTTTCATTGCCTTTCTTTGCTCCTTATTCTTTTAATCTGTAGATCATGTGTAAGGAAAGGACTGGAAAGGGAGCAGTACAAAAGGAGGACAGTTAAAGCCAAGGGAGATTCATTGTCTGAAATCTCTCCTTTCCACCTCCATGGCTACTGTTGGGAGGTAATTCCCCATGGGGTGCTCATGTTTCTGCATATGTTGCTAGCAAGGCACTAACTGTCTTTCCCTGGAATTTCCAAGATATCATATAACAAACAGCCTTGAAAGATAGAGATGGTGTCTTTCCCCAGAGTAAAGGATCGACGCACTTACAACTCACTATAAAAGATTCACGCTTCCAAAGCTCAGAGTTCCTCTCCTGTAATGTGACCACAGAGCATCAGGCATCCATATAGGCCTGTCCACATAGTCCTCTTGGGACTTTGGGGCAGGAGAACTGATACAAATATGCTGATCCTCATACTTCTTTCTTTGCTATGAGTAATAAAGTTCTTTGTCTCTGACCCTTGGGGTTTCGTGTCTTCTGCCAGCATCCATGAAAACTGGCAGGCAAACTTGTTCACTTTCAAATAGGGTTAAATCATAACCCTTCTTAGTTCTTGGCAGCACCATCTTAGTCATCTTCTGGGTTCCTTAAAACCACTTGAGAATAAGGCAGGGTAAAACAAATGTGGCTAGATTGAATCCATGAGCCTTTGTGGCCCAGTCTCAGAGTTTTTCTTTATCCGCTTATTCTACTCCTCCTTTCCTCTTGATTCTGCATTATTAAAGTCTCAGTTTGACAAGAGCAAAATCATCCTTGAAATGCAGGGAGGGAAAAAAGTGTTAAGTGAAACCAGGATCCATTTTAACACAAGTGAGAAGTGAAGAATTGGTGGCATTTAGACGTTAGCACCCTCTGCAGCAAGAATTAAATCTTATATTTTACAAATATTTCTAATAGATGATTCTTATTTTTCTCTACTCTGGTCTATAACATTATAACAGAAATGTATAACAAAAGTAGTTTATTCTTGCCTGCATTTGATCCAACTCATATAGATATTGGCATTAGTGAATAAGTGACTTATTTCACTTTAGTTTGTGACTATAGAGGAGCATGTTATGAACTGAATGATTGCATCTATCCGAAATTAATAAGCTGAAGCCCTAATCCCCAATGTGATGGTTTTTGGAGATGAACTTTTGCGAAGTAGATAGGGTTAGATGATGTCATGAGAATGGGGCCCTGGTCCAGTGAGATTAGTGTCCTTATAAAGAGACACCAAAGAGCTTTTTCTCTCTCGTTATCATGTGAGGATACAGTGAGAAGGGGCCAACTGCAAGCCTAGAAGAAGAACTCTTACCAAGACTAGAATTGGCCAGCACCTTGATCTTGGACTTCCCAGCCTCTAGTACTATGAGAAGTAACTTTCTGTTGTTCAAGCCACCCAGTCTGTGGTATTTTGTTATGGTAGCCTCAGAAACTAATTCAGGGCAGCATGCAGGCTTTGAAGAAATGTTTGGCAGTCAGAAAAGTTTGTGAGTGTCTTCATAGTTGGTCTTCATAGGAAACCATCTTCTGGTTTCACAGTCATTCTTTATACCATGTTAAGATGTGTGAGGTGCGGGTGATGTCAATCTGCATAAGACACACTGAACATGTTTGACCCAGCGTGCCTTCCTCGGGAAATTTTACTAAGTCATCCCAACTCCCACATATGCTTACTTGAATCATCTGCCTCAAACAGTGGTTCCATCAAGCCATTTTCCTGGCTCATTGATTCATGATGGCTTCTGTGTTCAGAATTCAACAGTATTCACTTATTATTCTGATCTGTTACTTGTGCCTTCTCAAGATGTCACTTGATATCCTTGGTCTATATGAGCCAGTGACTAACTTGAAATTCTTATTCTACTTCTGTGGAAAATCTATCCTTTTAAAAAATTATTATCATAGACTGTTGAAACTCAAAAGAATCTCAAATCGTTCTATTCAAATCCATTATTTTCCAGATAAGGAAAGGGAGGTATCGTAGCTTGAGCTGCTGTTACAAAATAACACAGACTGGGTGGCTTAAACAACAGGCATTCATTTCTCACATTTCTGGAGGCTGGGAAGTCCAAGATCATGATCGTAACATGGTTGAGTTCTGGTGAGGGCCATATTTCCAGCTTGTAGATAGTGGCCTTCTTCCTGTGTCCTCATGTGGTAAAGAGAGTGAGCTCTGGTGTTTCCCTCTCCTTAAAAGGGTACTGATCTTATCATGAGAGTCCCAACAACATGACCTCATCTAAACCTAATTACCTCTCAAAGGCCCCACCTCCTAATATCATATTAGAGATTATGGATTCAACATATGAATTTTGTGGGGACACAAATTCAGTGCAAAACAAAAGGCTTAGGAAGGTTGAAGCTTTTGAGCCATATAGCATTTTTCCTTTTATAACATTGACCCAGAAAATGACAACTCCAAACACTCCAGCTAATTAAGCCCTTTATAGCCCATTTGATGGCAGCATTCATGCAACAATTCTTTTGAGCCTTCGCCAAGACACAATATGCAGGAGACACAGCATCTGAAAACAGAGATCTCAGTTTTGATATTCATTTTACTTGTTTCAATGATATTGACCATCCACCTCCTGAAAGAAGGGAGCTATTCCTATTAATGAAGAAAGTATCTAAGAGGCTGAGATTCTGGTTTTGTATAATCACAGGATAATATTCATAACTAGTTGCTTTCAAAACTAACAACTATCTTAATAGGATTGTAGGGGGAAATGTTGCTTGACTTCAAAGAGATCTGAAAATACTCAACTAGGAAGAGTCAGTAAGAATGAGGGTTTTTATCCTAGTAACTGGAAAATTACCTTCTCAGAATTATTTATCATTTTTTTTTTTTGGTTGGAGAAAGCTTTTTAAAATCTTTTCAGAAAACAATAGCTATTAATTGCTGGTAATTCTTTCCATATCAATTACATTGCCTTCTCCTGGGTCAAGGCCTTAAAAGGGTAGAATAGTAAAAGAATAGTTTTCTTCCTTTTGGGAGAATAATAAAGCACTTACATTGTTTCTGTTTCATTTCATGGCTGCCCACTTAAGAATCTAGCTCATCTTGCTCTGGCAAACATTTCCTGAATTACTTCATTGTTTGAATGGCTCCCTCCCATTAACAGGAAAAGGAGATGTCTTTCAACAGAATATATTAGACTTATCGAGAGTTACTCTTTGCAAGTGGATAGTCTTTTATCTAGTTGTGTTTGGAATGGAAAAATAATGCTGCTTATAATAAGATCTTAGAACTTGGAAGGAATTTAGAATTCGTATAGTTCAACTTCATTATTTCAAGCTGAGGTAACTGGGACTGAGCAGAGAAACTTGCTAATTAGTAAAGAATCAGAAGGAAAACCAAGGTGTCCTTGGCTTCCAGTCAGTGTGGTTTTTGACCTATAATACTGGCCTCCTTTTTTGGTCGCTATATTTCATCTTCATCCATGATAGATGACAGAAACAAAGGGCAAATCTCATGACAATGTTCATGCACTTCTTTGCTCCTTCTCTATGCTGAACGATGTTTGAAACATGTCATCAGAAAGCAGGGATCTTGGCCTCTTGAAAAATCCCACAGATGCTTACTGAGCATTTGTGGGTTCTAAACACCATAGGTTCCACTGTCAAACTTGCATTCACACAGAAGTCAGTGGCTATCATGTGAAGCGAACATTTGTGCTTTGATTCTTCTTGAACAAAAAAAGAAGAATGAAAATTCTGACAGTGACTCCAGTCTACTAGTTCCCTGCTAATCCAGTGGGGAATGGTAGGGACTTAACTATGCCTCAAAGAGATCCAGAACATGAAAGAAGAAAAACATAAGTGAGTCTTTAACTACTTGCTGGGCTGATTTTCCTTTCTGGTTTTTCCATCCCCCTTCATCACCTTTCCACTTTCTGCTTGTTCTTCCTCTCCCTAGAGCCCTGGAATTTCTCTCTCATGCACTTGCTGCTTGTCCCTATCAGTGTTCACGAAGGCTCCATTGCTGTGTGTTTGCAACTTAGTGTGAATTTATGTCAGTCATTCTTGTCCATCAGGGCTATTTATTTTTAAAGCATTATTTCTATAATCTGTGGAATGAACAGCTTTTAAACGGAAAGATAGGGACCCAGGTCTTTAAAAACTGGAGTGGCTGGGATGGCAGCTCTGCATTGACATCTTATTTCAAGCACTTAGAGGTTATGGTAAGGCGTCCTCATGTCCCTCTACCCAAGGATTGGTAATCTCCTTGGTCAGCATAGCTGAGGTGTTGGATGGGCTCTTTCCTATAGAAATTTTGACATTTGTGGACAATATTTTTCTTATTCACCATAGCCCAGTCGGATTTCTACATTTAGATATTTTAATTGAAAAAATAATGTTGAGGTATTTAGGTAATTTTTATAGGGTTAAGTACCAATTTTTATAGGGCTAAATTGGAGTATTGGGTGATGCTAAAATGAACAATAAGGGTTGAAAGAATGATATAATCATTAGCGCTTATAGTTTAAATGTCCTGTCCCCTATTTAGTTTGATGTTTTTAATGACCTCATAGGTAGGCAGGTATTATTATTTCTAGTGTCCCTTTGTAGAAACAGACATAGAAGCCAAAAGTGAATCCATGACTTGATCCCAGGTTTTTGGACTCTGGATTATCTGTTTTTGCTTCATGTTATTCTTCTCCCTTGGTAAGAACTGAAAGGTAAATCAGCAGGAGTGTGGTTAGTTATGTGAGAGACACCAGATGGGGCTTATCTTGCCACATTTTCAGACAATATCCATGAACTTGAGATAATGATGGACTTGAGAGAGTGATCAGCTGGTCCTGTTGTCCATATGGCCAGATTTAGCTCAGTGATGGAGTGTGTAAGGAATAAGAGTAACCCTGGGTCCCGCCCTGCTCTGTTGACTTTGGACCTACATGTAGGATTTTACCAGAATGAGAGAGGCTCAAGCTCAACCTTTGAGGTCTTGACATTTTTATTGGTTTTGAGAACATCTTTCTAGCAGATACATGCTTTCCTCTCAATACGAACCGTGGGACTGTCATCCTTTGAGATCTTGTCATATTTGAGTTTCTTGTCATAGCAGAAAAGAGCTTCTGAAATTTTTTCATCCAAGTCTCCTTAACATCAGAGGAGAATGAAGGAGGAACTTTCAGCATTTGGGTATAAGTTTAAGCAACAGTATCTCAGTAGGAAGTATCTCTTACATCTTATATTTACAAAAATTAATGGAGATTTTACATTAGGCTCTAAAACATTTGTTCCCATATTAAAGATAATGTTTCAGATTAATTACAATGAGTAATATCTACTTTCTAGACTTTTCCTCTGTTGCTTTGTGTACTCAGCATACTGCCAGCTGCTCCTAAGTTCCTCTTCCTCAGTTTAAGAAGCACAGACCCAGGCTAGTACTTGAGTTCCTCATTGCTTCAGGACTGTAGAAATCTCCAGTCATTCCCAAAACCAAGCAGGTGTGGCTGGGCTCTGCATCAGTGGCTCTTAGACATTTATAGTCACCAGACCAAAATGTTTCACACTGACCCATTTTCCATTTCCACACACAAAACCCATCACATTGGTACAGTCGTCTCCCCTTACTACAGTTTTGCCTTCTGTGGTTTTAGTCACTGCAGTCAACTATGGTCTGAAAATATTAAATGGAAAGTTCATGAAATAATGCAAACGTTTTAAATTGTGCTCCATTCAGAGTATCATGATGAAATCTCGTACCATTCTACCTGGGATGTGACTCATCCTTTTGTCCATTGTGTCCACATTGTATGTGCTACCTGCCCAGTTGTCACTTAGTCTGGTTATTAAATCAACTGTTGTGTTAACACAATGCTTATATGCAAGTGACCCTTAGAGTAGCCTAATACTGTGTCACAACCCTACATCATTCACCTAACCTCATCTCATCACGTAGGCATTGTATTACGTCACATCATCACGAGAAGGGTGAGGACGGTACATGAGGCGATTTGAGAGAGGGAGGGAGAGAGAGAGTGCACCCATTCACATAAATTTATTACAGTATATGTTCTATTTTATTATTGTCATTCTCTTATTGTGTCTAATTTATAATTTAAACTTTATCATAGGTATCTACATATAGAAAAAACCACAGTATATATAGGGTTTGGTACTATCTGTGGTTTCAGGCATCCACTGGGTGTCTTGGAATGTGTTTCCCACAGATAAGGGGAGATTGTAAAGCTAGGAGGAAGGACATCACTTTTGTAAGAGTAGGAAGTGATGTCTGGTAATTAGTTCATGGAAGAATATAAGCATGCCCATATTACAGGTAACAGTATGAGCCAACTTCATGGAGAGCTTCATGGGCCAGATTCTGACAACCACTGATTTGTCGGGGGCAAGATGTGACAAGATGTTTGCCCTAGTTTAAAGAAGGCAATGGGGAAGTATAATCCAAATGGGGAAGTAAAATCCATAGGGCATTTATGCATTGGGTGGCAGGTTAAGTAATGTTCAGGACTGGCTATATAATTTGCAGGTCGGTGCAAAATGAAAATAGGTAACTTTGTGCAAAAATTATGAAGAATTTCAAGATGGTGACAGCAGAGCATTAAGCTAAGCACAGGGCCCTTCTAAAAGCATGAAGCCCTGTGTGGTTGCATAGCTCACATGCCCATGTGACTAGCCCTGATAACGTTTCTTAAATTGAGACTGTTCTTTCTGTGTAGAATAAAGCCCTGTTGTTTCATGAATATGTGTTGTTTTCCCATTTGAAAAGATTGGAAATCGTAATTCCTAAAACATTGTGTGTAGGGCCAGAGAGTTTTATTCAAGTAATGTTTATTTCATCAGAATAAATGAGGGTTCTATCTGTGAACACTGATGTTAGTGACTGATTAATCTTGAATAAAAAAGATTCTTCCTTTGGCTTCTCTCTTTTTTTTTTTTTTTTTTTTGCCCAAGATCCCTAGATCTCTTTATCACTTACTCTGTTTTTTACACTCTGGTTTCTCATCTGGTTCTCTGGACTACCCTGAGTCTCTCAAGGGGAACTGCCTGAATGTCTTTTAGCAAGTCTGCAGTGCCATGTGTTAGTGTTAGAGCATTTGCACATTTTGGGCCCCAGGAGGAGCAATTGTAGGCCATAAATTTCCCAGTTGTGTCAGGAAGAACCCTCGCAGGAACCTGTAGACTATGGGTAGCAGTTAAGGGAGAAATTGATTGCTCTCAAATTTCCCTAAGGAAAAAGACTTTAAAAATTGGTTTTACTGGCAAAAGCTCTTTCTTGATGAGAATGCTTGAGCTCTGTTGTTAGGATAGGGGCTTGACCATCATTAAATTCTACTGATTTGAATTGCAAGGATAAAAGGGATGTGTTTTGGCCATCCTCTCTTCTTTTACTCCATTAGGTAGATACGGAATTGGGGCATTATAATGGACCTTCAATACCTTTTTAAAACCAGACAGCTTTGAGAAGACCCCCAAGCAAGGACATCACAATTATTTATAGCTGGATTTGAATTAAAACAGGAAGAGAAAGGTTATTATTTCACTTGTAAAATGGAGATACTTTATGATGCAAACACATACTCTACAGTTACAATTTTTGTTTGGCTAGTTTTTAAATTTTCTTAATTTCTGTCACTAGCCACCATGTCCCAGGATGTGGACACCTGTAATATTAAATTTGATGTTACTTGGTATGATGGTGGATGACAGAGATAGCTCACCAGGAGAAATGCCTTAGACCGAAGGAGGCCTGATGGCATCTGTCAGCTCGTGGTCTAGCACACACTTGACCAGTACGTCTATACTTGACCAACCTGGTGCTGGAAACAGACCACCACGGGTTCGCCTGGGGTTAGCAGATGCTGTTTCCTCGGGACTAAGCTTCTTTAAATTACAAAACTTGTGGCATTTATCGCCACTCACCTCTGTTTTCTCACTGGTGATCCAATTTTGTTTATCAGCAGAGCCACAGTTAGGCTATGTAGTGCCTTTGTGGGAATGGGAAAAGGTTCTCTCTCAGATTAAATTCATTGGGCCAGATTCAGCCCTTACCACCCTTTGTGTGGAGTGTGACCTGCTCAGACTTACAGGGATGCTCAGTATTGCAGCCAAGAGGTCTAGTCTTTCTCCTCCTCAAACCTCTGTTGTGTGACTTTTTCTTCCAGGGCCTTGATTTTACCTAACGACCTAATTAATTACACAATGATTATAGTCAAACCAAGATGTTAATAGCAATGGTTTGTTTCAGCATGTTATTATCTTGCAATGCTGTTTTCATTGTCCAGAATACTCTTTCCTGACTTTACATCTGGTAAAAATCCTATTCATTTTGTAAGGTTTAGCTCCAATATCAATTACTCTGTGAAAAAACTCTTGAGCTCTCAATGGAGTTAATTATTTTTCCTTCTCTGAAGAGTTGTAGTACTTGGTGTGTTCATATTTCTTACATTGTTTAATAAGTATTTACATATCATTCTCCCCTAATGGGAGATCCCCTTGAAGTAAGTGGCAATGTTACTCATTTTTATATGCCTGGCTCATGGTTTATTAGTTAGACATGAATAAGGTGCTCAACAAGTAAATAATGAATCATGGAGTTGAATGAACTGGTCAATTAGACTTTGTACCCACCATGGTTCTTTTCACTTAAATGGGGGGCTCTCAGAGACTACTCATTAAAGCAGCTGATTAAAGCATAGAGAGCCAGAAGGACAGACCCCTCTTGGCTCTTTGCCTGGAGCCCAGTTGGCATTTTGTATTCCATTCATGCTTGAGTCATGAGTTAGTAAGGCCTCTCTATAGAGTGGTTTATCCCTGTTCCTTGGTTCTTCCTCTTTCTACCTGCGTCTCAGGAGCAAAGGAAACCTCCAAATATATGCCGGGAAATCCTTCAGTTTCCTGGATTTGAGGCAGACTTATAGTTTATGTTTATTCAGCAGTGTTCTTAAACAGAATACTGTCTGTGAGGTGACATACACTTTAATTGGGGAGATAAATGTCTAAAGTGATAAACAACACGAAGGGTCAGAAATTACTGCAGGCTTTGGTGAATAGAGAAGTCTTCATCATCAGAGCAGATTTGGAGATGGATCTTGAATATTGAATAGGATTCAATTTGTTTGTTCAACTGAGAAATATTTATTTGATGGCCCCCATTCTGTCAGAGAATATGAGGCTCCAAAGAAGACTCCATCAGGAGTATACTTACATCAGTGCCAAGCTTTTGAGGTGGTGGTGGAGCCCCTAAAAGCAATAAGAGTTCTTTGCCCAGCCCTATGGAATATTGTCAAATTGACACAAAATGACTAAATGGGCTAAGCCACATTTCAGTACAAACAAAAGGAAAAAAAAGTTCCATGTGTTTAAAAAAGTTTTTTTTTTTTTTTAAAGTTGTTGGAGAAAATTAAAAAGGAGAATTTTATCAAGTATCTCATTTTTCTTTTTCTTATACCAAGAAGAGCTCTGAGGATAGAACACCAGGCAAGATCAACATTTAAAAAACTTACTGAGGAACATGGATCAGAAAAAGAATCTTGAATTGAGGTAGAGGCTCTTCATGAAATTTATCAATATGTTTGGATGTGATGCTGTTGATTTTGTTTTAAAACTCAGTTTTATCTTTAAAGTTATACTGTGGCCTGTTCAAGGACACTCTGTTACCTCCATTTTTGCCAGATTTGTTCATTTGTTCTTCAGAGACATTCAGGCCATGAGACCAAAAGGGTTTTATGTGGTACAAATGTGATGTCTTTAGAAGGGACCTAAATGTGGGCAAGACGTTTGGTTTGTCAAGGCAGTTCTGACGGGTCTAATTAGGTCGTGAAGAATGTTACTTGTTTGAAATGCTGCCAATAGCATTAAATTATAGCCAATAGCTATAAAGTTATCCTTCAACAAATTCAACCAGGCTTGCTATTTCAAGACTTGAAATAAGATAGTAAAATGACCAAACTTTTTCTCCTTTTTGGAATATTTTGGGATCAGCTTAATGTCCTATTCCTATTTCTTTCCACTGATGTCACTACCTGAAGTATATCCCAAGGAACATTTAATCTATGGCATATTATACAACAGCATCAGAAGCACTAATTATGGGATGTTTCAAGGAGGAGCCATAGGAGAAAGCAAGAACCTTGGTTAAAAGTGAGCTGTATGATTTCTCAGTCAGGTCTTCATTTCTAATCCTAGGTAAAACAGTCAACACATATCACTTGTGCAATACCATGTTCTATGCAACAGGTCTCTTCGGCCAGAAAGAAATTAATGTAAAATACTGTTATCCTTTGAAAGCTTCTACAATCAGCTTATGAACGTGGCTTTATTTCAGTCAGTAAGAATATCTTTTTATCAATCGTGATGTTTATGTTTATACTTGATGCAGTGAATGACATTTATTTAGGGACACTGTCTATAGAAAAGAGCTGAGGTGTAGCCGGCATTCGGAGAGAAGCATGTCAATGCAGAAGAACACAAAGAGGCTTTGTATTTTTCTGTTCAGAAGCATTCGCGGTGCTGAATATTTTCACTCAGAACACTTAGGCATGTGTTCGTGGACTCTCTGCCTGCAGGGGAGATAACAACTCCCTCCCTGCCGTTCTGAGGGAGCCTCAATATGCCATCCATTCTCCCTGTCCTGGGAGATAAACATAGCCCTGCACTTGGGCAATCTTCCAAAGGACTCATATCTTTTAAAAAAAAACCAAAAAAACAAAAACAAAAAAAACTCAGCCTGGTTCATGAAGAGGCGTTTGTCTTTTGAAAACATCCCTAAAAGCCTTGAATGCTTCTTTCCTATCTTTTTCTTGTCAAAATGGTTGCAGTTTGAATTTTGCCATAGTGAAATTCATTTCCTGTCTATGGCGCTGTCCAGATTTACTTTATCACACTCACATGCCTGTCAAGTGATAGTGTGGGCTAGTTGAGAGCAGCAGGAAGTAAAAAGGAAATGAGAAGTACAGTGTTTTATAATCACACAATCAGCATCTCACTTTGGGAACAACGGTTCGGAAGGGAGTAGTATGATGGGCTGGATAAAAGCAAAAAAAAGGCCAAATCACCCTGCTGTCCCTTCCTAATTGTGTGATCTTAAGCTCAGAGAAGTTAAATAGCAGTTGGCTTCATCTTCTGCAAGATCAGGTGTGTGTGTATTGCATTCAGTATGGTGTATATAGAAAGCCCTGAATGCGTGGTATTTATCATTAATACAAATAAAGAGCTAGGAAGAAGAATTGAAGACATTTGTCACCAAGAATCATCTTTTGTGCTCATGAGCTGTGATAGCCCATTTGGGATAGAAAAAGCACATTCTCATCTGCAATTCATTAGTTTAGCTCCTCAAATTCTTGGTGAGCTAAGCCAAGGAATAAATCCAGACGTTAATTTAACACATAGTCATCAAGCATCAGCCATGTACTCGCAGATCATGCCAAGTGGCATGGAGGATGCAAATATAAAAGATGTAGCAGTAATGGCAGACATTCCAATGGGGGCATGAAAAATGGCAAATAGCTACCTCAGAGAGCATAAGTAGTGCCAAGAGAGGAGTGTAAAGAGTTTAGTAGTTCAACAATAGTCAGAGAAGATTTCTTGCAAAAGGTGTCATTGAATATGGCATTGGATAGTGGTGGAAATTCTGGGGAATGGCATTTCAGGCAGAGAGACAGCAAAAGAGGCTTAATTTAATCCCCCACACTTACACAGAATACTGGTCACTTATTTTCTATTTCCAAGGGCCTTCTGTCTTCTTTATTTTTTAACACATTATTATTAACTTCTTGTTTTAAACAAAAAATTGTTTGCAGTAGGCATGAACTTGCAGAGTGTAGCCAGCTCTCCCACACATACACCATGGTTGAAACTTCAGCAAACCTGGCAGAGCCAAGGTCAAGCCCATTGTCTTCCGTTGTTAGAAAGGAAGTTACAAACTCAAGTTATCACTCAGGAGAGGGTTTTTTGTGACAGTCAACTAGTCCTTTAATTTCTTTCACCTTTTATAGACACCAGCCAAAGTGTTATGTTTTCAAAGTATGAGAGGCCAGGGATGAAGGAGATTTTCCAAGACTGACTAGCTTTATTGCTTTGGTGTTAGCTCAGGTTGTTTAGAACCCAGCAGTCTACATGTGGACACCTAAAACTTTGGGTGTAAGACACATTGTGATTTGGTTTTAGATCTTACCCTGTTTAGGACCAGCTGAAGACCAGAACAGCTGAAGACCAGAACAGAAGGATGATCCATAGAAAGTTACCTTTTCTTTCCACCACCCTGAGCTGATGTAGAGAGGGCTGGAGAATGCTGATCTCTTCTGAAACTCTGATCCCTTCTGAAACTCTGACTCTGCCTTTTTTTTTTTTAAAGTAGAGCAGATGTAATCTCTATCTTGGACTAGAAGAATTGAATATTTGGAAGAACATAAGCCTAGATTCAAGGAATGGGCCTGCCTGTCTCTAAACTCGAGGTTTTTTTTATATTCTGACTCTTTTTGAGGCTGTTGTTCCAACGTGTTGCTGCTGAATTATTTCCTTATCTCTGTAACTGTTTCCAATTCATTTAGTCTTGGCAGTGATTTTATGTTCCCCTCCCCCAACTCCCAGCAAATGGGCTTTTTAGATTCTGATGCATTAGGTCAAAAAAAAAAAGGCAGTTCTATAAAGTACTTTTGAAACATTAAACAACTGTACAATGTAAGGTGGTTTTAGCATTATTAGACCCTATTTGCTCAATAGGAAGGAAAAGTAAAAAAATATTTCAAAGCAAGCTTTTCAAAACTATATACATATTTGACCAGGATTTGTTTTCCCTTCACCCTTTCTTTGCTTTGCCATCTGTAGTTGAACAGCACAGTTGAAAAGGAGAATCTGTGGGAAAGAGAATGATGGTGATTCTTTGCAAGATGTATTATGACAACCCCAATCAGAGCTTAGATGGTGCTGACCAACACATTGTCCTTGGCTTAGACATCTGAGTGCCTGCTGCTCTGGCCTGTGCTGGTCTTTCAAGAACTGTTCAAAGGGGTATTTTGCTCATGCAAAGTACAGCTTTTGACTTCTACCTCTGTTAATTGGAGGTCATAACACTGCTTCATGGTTTTTATGTGATTCTAAAGTGATAATGTCTGTAACAATACCCAGAACAAAATAAAGTGTTAACTAGATATAGAATCACAACATATCCGCCATTAAAGAGTTTAAGGAATATATTTTTTTCCCCTGCAAATGAATCTAGGACATTTGAAATTGCACATCAGGACTTTAAGTACACTTTCCTCTTCTTTCCCAGTGGACTTTTCTCCTCAGTCCTGCCATCTCTTCTCCCCCTACACCAGCTCCCTATTAATTTTTCCTAAGAGGAATAATTGATCATTGAAACTAAGCCCAGCCCAGGAAAAAAAGTCTCATGTCTTGTGAGACATGATTTTCCTGTGCTTAAATACCTATTTTTGTTCAATTAAAATTATTAATCAGGTACCTGCTTGTATTTGGTGCTAAGTCAGGCACAGTTCATGGATTCTATCTCAAGAGGTTTGTACTTCAAGAAGGGCAATAAAGCAAGAATTGAACTATTATATATTATCAAGATATACTGTAGTGTTCATGTTACTGCAGTGACACATACCTTGACAAATATGGCTATGGGAGCTGAAAAAGAAGGAAAAAATATTTCAAATATTTTTGAAGAATCAAGGAAGAACTTATAAAGGGCGTAGGATGCGTGAGATGGTGGACATGAACAAGAAACTCAAGTGGTTCTCATAAAACAAACATTGAGTGCATGAAGGACTTTATGGGAATCTATTTGGAAAGCAGGTCAGAGGACTTTAAGTGTCAGATAGGAAGTTTGAACCTTATCCTCTGAGAATGGGGTGCCAATGAATGTTTTTGAGCAAAGGAGTGGATTTACCAGATGGAAAAAATGATCTGATCCAGCATACAAGAAGCATTAAATCAGAGCTAGGTACTATCCTCCTATATTACATACCACTGTGCTATATGTTTTATACAAATTAAACCATCTTACCCTAACGAATTAAGGTAGAGGTATATATTGTTAATCATATTCATTTAACACATGACAAATGGAGGCTTCTGAGAAGTCCCCAAGATCGTATAGCTAGGGAGGGATGTTTGATTTTAATGCTTGGATAATTAGCCCCTCTGGGGTACCCAGATTTATTTTTAAAGGGAGAGGAAGAAATGTGTTATTTCTTTTCATTTAGTAATTTATCTTCTGTAATTTCACTAGATATTCAAATATCTGAGCGTAAGGATGCGATGTTCAGTTTTACTGGAAATGTTGATATTACCTCAAGGAATTTTATGCAGGAAGTAGAGCACTGGCTGTGGGAAAGGTATGGCCAGTACAGTTCTCCTTGGATATAATGGGTGATTGTCCTGAAAATGCAGTATTTTGGTGTGCCATCTGAGGCTCATCTGTTAGAATATGTTAATATTGCCAGCTACTAAACATGAGATGACTAAGTTTATCAAGGTTGTAACCCATGTTTCCTTATTCCTCAAGAAGAATGTGGGATCACTTACTGCAAAGCCAGGTGTGGCATATTGTCTAGCTCCTGACCTGTACCAGTAGTAATTTCAAATGTTTACAAAATCTTTGGATGCTTGGCCTTGTGGTTTTCTAATTGGAAAGTGAATGAGATAAAGTCTAAGATGCACTTGAGTTCTGGACTTTCTTAGTTATTTGAAAATGAGCTGTTTATCAGGGATGTTTTTACTGATGAGTAATAGTATCTTTCTAACTATTTCGTGCATTATCTTTTTTTTTTTTTTTTTAATGTGTGTGACCCAGGAATTTCCTTTGCTTGTCCCATGGGTGAATGGGTCTTCTGAAAGGTCCCTGCCCTAGCCCTGTGCTATGCTACATCTGCCCAATATCCTGATGCAGGAACTAACATGGTTTGAGTTGGACAACTGTCAGTTGACTTGTGGGACAGTAGGACAGAATGAATGAAATCAGGACTGCCATGAAAAATGTGGGACATCTGGTCACCATACCGTGAAATTTCCCTAGCAGAGAAGCAAAGAAGAGAGGAAGTTCCATGGCTTGTAGAATACATGAAATTGTGCTTCCACGTGTCTTTAGCTCACAATATTTTGTTGTGAATCTTACAGGTGCTCCCTCAGTTGTGCACGCACCAGCTTCTTGCAGTACAAAGCCTGAGGCCGGAAACTTTATTTTGCAAGGAGAAATCTCTTAAGAATTGAGTACAAAGGGTTAGGGAAATAATGGTGAGGTTGGCTGAGTTTAAAATGGCATTGTATTGGTTTCCTATCCTTAGCATTGGTTTTCTCATCCTTTTGGGAGAGAAGGACCATGATAATACAGTTAACCCTTGAACAAGGTGGTTTGAACTGTTCTGGTCCACTTACTTGTGGGTTTTTTCACTAAGTATTTAGTTGACCCTCCATATCACTGGGTTTTATATCCTTAGATTCAACCAGCCACGGATTGGAAACAGTGTTTTGATCCAAAGTTGGGAATCCGTGGATTGAAGGTCCAACTGTATGCATTGTTCTGTGCCATTTTATATAATGGACCTAAGCGTCCACTGATTTGGGTGTTTGCAGGGGTCCTGGAACCCATTCCCTACGGATACTGAGGGACTGTAGTTAAGTTTGGGGGAAGTCAAAAGTTATGTCAATTTTGACTGCATGGGGGTTGGTGCCCCTAACGCCTGCCTCGTTTCAGGGTCAACTATCCTCTTAATGTTTTCCTGACTATAAAAGATATATGTCGTAAAGCATCGTATTAAGAGTTAAGTTCTTGGTACTGAAGGCATTAACTCTTATGATCATATTTAATTAATATCCTGGAGACTGACTTTTCAGGCAACTCTAATTGTCAGTGTTGCTTTAGGTAACCTGGTTCATCCAATGTGTACTGACTAAAGGTTATAACCGAAGTGGAGAGAAAAAAGGCAATATCCAGCCATCCCCAATGCTTTCTCCACCCTGGACGAACAAACACTTCCCTCCCCTTTTGACAAACATATATAAAGGCCAAGCTGACTCATACTATGGCTTTTGAGAATGAAATATAAATGATGTCTGAACCTCAAGATGATACATTGAACAAAGAGTATTCTTTGTTCTTCCAGGAACACTGACCTGCTAATAAAAACCATTCCGTTTTGCATGAATAAAATTTCTAGGTCAAAGTCAAATGAATTGGCTATACCAACAGTTCATTTAAGGCAGAGGCAGGTAAATAGCTTTGCCTTAAAAGTCTCAGGGCCTGTTATATAGTTAGACTGGCCCCACAATTGGTTATTTGCTCATGAGGGCTTGCGAGAAATGCACCCATGGAAACCAATGCCAGGGTTTGGTAAACTGGTCCTGAAAGTTAGTGAACTAAATAGATTCCTGGGGCACTTGAAGGTTCTGTGATCCCATACTTGATTTTTTAGATTTGTTAGCTGGTACTGTGTTTTTCATAATGTGGCTAGCACGTGACCCCCTCACTGCACTCCTGGACACTTTTAGGCAGTGGCTGAGAGAAGACTGAAGCACGTTCCCTCCTCTGTGGGATAGAGAAAGCCGGTCATTCTGTCTGGGGACAGCAGAACTTTCTGAGGCTAAGGCGATCTCTGACTCGTTTTCAGGTTTAACAATGGGTAGGTGTTACCCCATAAAGAAGGGTGGGTAGCAACTTTTATGCTGTATGTGCTGAACAGCACTCTAACTTAGGTTTTATATTGAATTCATTTTCCTGTTTCTAGACGCTTCTCTTCAGTCTTATCCTCGCTTCTGCAACTTCTAATTTAAAGGCTTTTGTTAAACTTTCCATATTTTGTTCTCATCCTTTTCATTCAGCCCTCTGACACTTATTAAATATCTGCTCGTCTGGCTTTCTTGTTCCTGGGCAAAGCACTGTGCCAAATATAGAATTCCTACAGATTTCTTTAGTCATTCTCCTGTGATATCGAGAAATCACCAAATCCTGATTGCTGCTTTCATGTTCCCCATTTATTCAAACTGCAATGCTGAAAATGTAAAGCATTTTATTGGTTGAGGTTCTGTGGTTACAAGCAACAGACACTTGCTTACTTAAGAAAAGGAATTTATTGAAAGGACGGGGGTTTAATAGAATAATGGCCTCCCAAAGATATCCACATCCTAAATTCCAAAACCTGTGGATACATTACCTTAAAAATGACTTTTGCAGTTGGATTAAGGATCTTGAAATAGGGACTGAGATCTTGGATGTTCCAGGTGGGCCAAACGTAATCATGGGGTCCTTATAAGAGGGAGGCAGGAGGGTCAGAGTCAGAGAAGGAGATGAGATGACAGAAGCAGAGGTCAGGGATGCACTGCTATAAGAAGACCACAAGTCTAGGAATGCGGGTAGCTTCTAGAAACTGGAAAAGGCAACGTATGAATTCTTCTCTAGAGACTCCAGAAGAAATGCAGAGCTATAAACTCCTTTATTTTAGGACTTCAGACCTCTAGAATTGTGAGATAATAAATTTGTGTGTGTGCGTGTATGTGTGTGCAAGTTTATTGACATGAAATTTACATAACACAAAATTAACCATTTTAAAGGGAACAAATCCAGTGGCATTTAGTATATTCACAAAGTTATTCAACCATCACCATCTAGTTCCAAGACATTTTCATCACCCCGAAAGAAAACCTTGTACTTGTGAAAAAGTCACATCCCATCCCTTTTCTTCCTGGTAAACACCAACCTGTGTTCTGTCTCAAAGGATTTACCTGTTCTGGGTATTTCATGTAAATGAAATAATACAATGTGTGGCCTTTTGTGTCTGGCTTCTTTCACTTAGCATAATGTTTTTGAAATTCATCCATGTTATAGTATATATCAGTACTACATCCCTTTTTATGGCTGAATAATATTCCATTATATAGATATGCCAGTTTGTTTATTCATTGGGCATTTGAGCGCTTTTGACCTTTTGGCTCCTATGAATGGTACTGCTGTGAACATGCACATGCATATACTTATTCGAGTACCTGTTTTCAATTCTTTTGCATATATACTTAGAAATGAAATTGCTAGATCATGTGGTAACTCAGTTTAACTTTTTGATGAACTGTCAGACTGTTTTCCTTAGTGCCTGAACCAGTTTGTACTCCTACTAGCAATATTCAAGGGTCCCAATTTTTTCACACCCTTATCAACACTTATTATTTTCATTTTTTTAAATATGGCTATCCTAATGGGTATCTCACTGTGGTTTTGATTTGCGTTTCCCTAATGACTAACGATGAGTGTCAATTTTCATGTGTATTTATTGTTTGTAGAAAGATATATTTAAGTCCTTGCCCATTTTTAAATTAGATTTTGTCTTTTTGCTAACTTTCTATACTCTAGACACTAGACCCTTAGATCATGTTTTAAGCCATTAAGTTCATGGTAATTTGTGATAGCTTCAATAAAAAACAAATATGGAAGGACTCACAGAATTCAAGGAAACATTAAATAACCAAATTTTAGAAAATAATGTTCTGGGATTCTGGATAGCAGGAATTAATAGATGATCCATTTAAAGCATTTCTTTAAGTTGTATCTATTCCAGTTACTTTCAATTCTTCTGGCCATGGTTAAAGAGGGGAGAGTGGTTGATATTGCCTGAGTAATGCTCAGTTGCTAGGTCAGAAGGTAGCAGATGTCCTTGATTGCATAGTACCACACTAAGACTGCATGTAAACAAAATAGAAGTGCTATTATGAGAAGAAGGGTAAATGGATGCTGGAAAGGCAAAACAAAAGGGATCCACAAAGGCATACAAAGAAGGTAATACTATAGAATAACAAAATAAATCTAAGGTGATAGACTTAAAAGCTCTAACAGAGCAAGAGATAAATCTGGAATTATAAAACGGAAGATGTAGCAGAAGACAAGCACCAGTAAAAACCATATAGGGTTTAGTGGATAGATTCCATCAATAGAGACATGCCATCTGGGAAAAAGGAGGTGATGATCCTGTTTTGCAGTAGTTATACCCCATGTCAGATAAGGAATTCCATTTTGTGCTCCTACCTTGAGAGTCATAGAGCATGTTCAGAGATGAAAGGCAAGGAGACTGGAATCATGCTATTGAGGAATGATTAAGAAAATGTGCTCTTTAGTTGAAGAAAAGATTCTGGGCAAGAGGAGGTAGGCTGTAAAAAATGTACTCAAAGTGAAGAGGATTAAGACCAAAGTAGCTGGACAAAAAAAAAAAAAAAAAAATCTATTTCTCACTCACATCACAATCCAGATGGGTCTGTGGTGGTGAGAGCTAAGTTCAGTTTCTCAGATCATATGGCTCCACCTTCCTCCAGACCTGTCTCCTCATGCAGTTGAGGAAGAGAGAAGGATCCTATGTGTGTGTTCATGAAGCAGGCCTGGCGCTTCCGCACATCACTTCTCACATTCTGTGGGCTAAAATTCATTCATACATCTACACTTACTGCAAGGAATGCTGGGAAAAGAAGTCTTGTTGCTCAGAAAAAAATGGTGACATGGACATTAGTGAGCACAAGTCACTTTCCCAAGGCCATGCATTGTGGGCCTACAACTCTGGGAAAGCAAGATTGATTAATTATTGACCTGCAGGGAGAAAAAAGGAGGAAGCCAACAGAAATCCCTCTTTGCTTTTTTGTTTTTATTAGCTTGGCCTCTTCTTCTTGCTTTCCCTTGCATTTCTTTCTCTATTCTTTCTCCTTAGCTTTGTGTTAACTCTGAGTTCATGACACATGAATCTTGTTCTTCATTTCCTGCCTCTCTTTGTCTGAATTATGGTTATGCAGTTGCAGTTAAAGGCTTTGCCCTCCACAAAGTACGTAGAGTACACTGATGGTTTATGGTGCAAATGTGCCTTGAAGTCTTGGCAAGTTCAAGTGTGTGTTTGTGTTTGCCTATGTTTTAACATTGTGTGATATCTGGTAAAATTCCAACTGTCTGTTTTCCTTGAAATATCAGAAGATCTGGCAACTCTGGATCTGCATGCCGCCCATACGGGCAAGCAGTTATAAGAACAGAAAGCATTCTACATGCTGCCATAATCTCTACTACTTTCTATTGTCTTCTCAGTGCTGAGACCTAGAGTTAGTTTCCGCTTAGCATCACAATGTGCTGTCATTTCTACACTCATTATGATCTTGTGATTCCTCTCTGACAGTTGCAGCCATTTCAGTTTGAGATCATTGGCTTTTATTACTGCCACTTAAGCTTAAACATTGATTAGAGAGGAACAGGTAGGTCACAGCATCAGAGACTAGGTGAGTTGGGGGCAGGGAATTGACCAAAGGATGCCAGGATATTTATTACATGGTAGAAGGGAGGCTAGCTGGTAGTATAGAGCAGTGGTCTTCAAAGCTTCATTGTGCACCTCATTGATAAAATATTTGCATATGCGCCCCTCAAAGTGAGACTTATTGCTTAAAAATTATTTGAATATACTGCTCTTTTCCAGATGCAATATTCTCTCAAGGTCACAGTTAAAGATGACTGTAAGTCCAAATTCTGAATAATCATTATAATTTTGGATTTCCGGGTCATCTTTTTGGTTGGCAGATGTTGATTCTTGATGTTATCGTTAATTAGCAAGTATTTGGTATTACTTAAGCCTCATCCATTTTGTGAGGGTTAGTTTAACTGAAATTAATGTGTCCCATAAATTCTGTGATATACACATTTCAGCATATTGCAGAGAGCAGCATGGCATTGAACAAATAGGTCTACCTCTGTCAATCTTGGGTTGCAGAATATTATTTCCACCCCTTTCCCATGATTCTTTTCACACAACCTGATGAGAAGCCATCTGACAGATGGACCAAATAAAGGTACCTGTGTTTAGATTTGAAACTTTTAGATAAACATAAGTAGAAGTTTAGTTTGAGATTCTCTTCCTATGGATCAGTGGTCTATCTTGTTTATTCCCTAGATGACCAACGTTGGGTCCAGTGGTAGAGGGTTAGAACCTTGCTACTCAAGGAGTGACCCCCAGGCCAGCAATGGCATCACCTGGAAACAAGATAGAAATGCATATTCCAAACCATCCCTGGCCTATTGAGTCAGAATCTGCATTTTAGCAAGAACCCTGGGAGATTTGTATGCACAGAAAAGTTTCAGAAACACCAGTGAAAAGGACAATCCAGGATATTTTGTGAGGAGGGAAGGTGGAGAGTAGGAGGCATTTAGAGGAGGCTATGGGGTCTCATTATAATCATGTAGACGCTAGACACAGTAGGTATGGTGTTCAGTATCTATCTGCTTAGGTCCATTCTCTTAAGTAGGTCAGTTAGAGCCAATAGAACTAATCTGAAAAGATTTTTTAAAAAATTCCAACCCTTCAACCAACAAGAAGATAAATAAAAAACAATTAAAATCCCAAACAAAAGTTTACTGGAATTCCATGAACTTACAGAAAAAGCATTTGTTTTAGAATCTGCAGTCAGATGAGTCCAGATTCCTTGAATGGCATTTTGTTGCCAGAGCTTTTCCATATTTCCCAGCTGCCTGCAATTTATCTGCCTTCTTAGCTAAAGCACTAATGACTTCAAGCATAAATTTCAGCTTTCTTGTCTCCCTTCATTGTTTTCTTCCTGTCCCTCCAAACCTGAACTCAGCCTTTAAGGCCTTGCCTCCATTTCCTGAACAGATTCACAAAACAAAGGTTTTTCTGTTTCTTAATTTGTTTGGGAATTAGGCCAGTTGGATATGGAATGGAGCTCTTGCTTATCCTGAGACATCTAGGCCTTGCACCCATGAGTACTGCTGGGAGTTCTTTGTGCATCCTTCTGCGTGCAGTTTGACCAAAACAAATTTCAGACACCAGCACTGCAAAAATCAGTGGGGAATCTGATTTAACATGACTTAGCAGATGTGTGAAAACCTAGCCCTGCCAGCCAGGTGGAGGTTTCCATCAATGCAGCCAATGTTTTTGACACCACCTGGGTACTTCTCAGTGCCCTGGGAGTCAAAGATTAGTGAGGTTAGGCCTCTGACCTTACGAAGTCCAGCGCCTTGTGACACATTCAAATTTGTAGACAGATATTTCAGCAACCACAGATACATCATGCAACAACTGAAATATGCAGGCGGTGTCAAGGGATAAGAGGGGAGTGAATGATTAAATTTTGTGGCAGCTGAGATGATGGGGCAAAGGGGACTGTATTTGAAAGTTTTAAATAGTATTTGTTTTGTGGACTGGAGAGAAGAAAAAGAAATCTAGATAGATAAAACAGCTTATGCAAAATGGACACGTGAATTGATGTTGAGTTTTGAACAAATTGCAGGGCCAAGGTTATGGATAGGATTCTCAGAAGAGGCAAATGGGTAATGACTAAGGAGGCTGGATTTTATCCTGGCAGACAGTGTTGCTTAAACCAGGGTGTACTTACCTGGGGTGCAGAAGAGTGAGGGAGGGGAGAACCCATGAGCGGAGGAGTGGGGGGAAAGGTTGGTAAAATTGTAGAGGGCAGTGATGAAGGCGGGAACTCACCAAAGTTGAGGGAAAGCATGGCCCTTGAGGGCCTGCTGAAATTGTAAACTAAAATTGAGTATCAGTACATACCACAAATTTTCTGCAGTTTCTTTGGGCTTTTTATATGCGGGGTAGGATCAGTGTAGGATTGGAAGCTTTGGGTGATATGGGTGGACAGGTACTGGAAAGTTAAGGTAAAGCGTTGGTGAAAGGGTATTAAAATGATAGAACCATGTGATCAGACTGTGTAGAAAGGAAAATGAACCCAGGTGAGAAAATTGAGAAACAATGGGGCCTTCAAGGAGCCCAAGGTATTTGAGCTCCAGGGAGCTGATCTGAAGTTGTGATCAGAGAATAAGATATTAGAATTCACCATTTTACAAGTGGAAGGTTCCAGTGAATGTCAAGGTCTGGGGTCCTAGATTTTCCCTGTACCCCTTTCTCTATGAGTTAAGCTTGGCCTGTTCCCTATATTTATTTAAAGTGGCAGGGGAGAGCCTCCAACAGATGAAGCTGAGTGATGGGAGAGCATGACAGGGGTCCATAGAAATGTGCAATCAAGGCTGATTCTTCCAGGGGTCAGGAACCCTGGGGCCTGAGGAGTCTATAACTGGGCCAAACTATGGGAACAGGAGCGTCTTCATGTCACTTGAGATTCAACTTCAGTGACCTTCCTAGTTCAGCGAGAATTTATTTCCTAAAAGAATCTGATTGGGCTGATATTTGTCAAGACCCAAACCAAAGTCTTTTGCACAAAATCTCCGATAGTGGCCCTCCCTTTTGCTGGACCCACATATAGCTGTGCGGACTGGGGTCTGAATCCAGGGCAGTCACTTGTGGCAAAAAACTGTAACAGTTAGTATGCACAGGGACACTGACTCATGTTATCTTCATAACAACCTCATGACAGAGGTACTATATTATCTTCACTTTGCATATGAGGAAACTCATATGCAAAGGCACAAGGCAGTTATATGACTTACCTATTTGTACACGGCTAGAAAATGTCTGGTTGCAGAGTCTATGCTGTCATCCTCTGTATGTGGCTAGCAGCTTCTGAAAAGAAATTATTCCAAACATATTTTTTTAAAGGTGGCAGTAGGCTTCATGGTTTCCTCCTACAGCAAATATCACAGACTAGCAAATAAGGTTTCATGTGGTCCCTATAAATGTGGGTCCTTTTTTTCCCACACACCTCCACACCCCACCCCAAGCTTATGAAAACTGCAGGTGGATCTAGTTAGCGATAGGGTGACAATATATATGATCAATCAAGCTGGGTCAGTCTAAGAGTAAAAGTGGGAAGTATTAATTATGCCAGCACAGCAGGAATAAACTAGGGCTTTCTGGGGCAAACCAGGGCATTTGATCACTTTAGTTATATATGATAAGCGAAAATTGAAAGAGGACCCAAGTGGACCCATAATATTTCCAGCCTGCCAGAGGAAGACAAAATTCAAATTCTCGAAAGCCTTGTTTATAATAGGTACTTAATAGATTTTAAAAGAACAAATGACAGAGTTTCAGTGTGTCCTAAAGAAGTGTGTGAGAAGGATAGAAATGATTCTTTTGGAGTAAGAAAGGGGCATAAATGGGGTCAATGTAAGAAACATCCATACATGTAGAGGATTTGTATAAGGATTTATTTGAGCCAAACTGATGATAATTGTTAGAAGGCAAGATCTCAAATGCTCCCTAGAAAAATGCTTCCTAGAATAGCAAGCAGTTTGCAGTATCTTTTATGCATCTTGAATTAAGGAGAGAACACAAGGAAGATTACATGAAGGTAAGAGAAAGCAAGGTGGAGATTGGATTACAGGATAGTTAAGATTTGAGGCTCTCTTAATGGTGGCTTCTGAGGGGTCTGAAAAGAAACGTTTCAAAGGTGTGTTAACCTAGACACACAGAAACAATAGATGGGGCTTGCTTAAGGCAAAGATAACCTTTTCCTGAAAAGTTATAGGCCTAGGGCATGACTACCCACCATGACCTGCCCTGTTAGGAATTTATGATCAGATCACCCTGTGAAGTTGTTTTCTGTAGAACCCCGTTTTTATTTACACTGGAAAGTATGAACAGGCCACTCTTAGCAACAATGTCTGTCCAAACACTTGGTCAAACGATGCTTTGCCATTGACTTTAATTAGCAGACCCAAAGGAAACTTAGGCTATCCAGCCTGTTTTTTGCATCTAGGCTGAGAACTTGGGGCCCACTTAGCATTTCCTGCTGCGGAAAGCAACCTTAAATGGCTAAAGGAGAAATAATAGGTCTTTGAAAAGCCCAAGACCAGGGACTTCAGGCATCAAGATTTCCTTTGAATTTGCAAAGCTTACATCGTTTTATGAAACTGGAGAAACTCGATTCTTGGGAAATTTAAAGAATGTGCCCCAGGGTCACCAAACTGTCGTGAAACCAGAACCAGTACCAGCTTGGGAAAGCAGCTGGTTTCTGGCTCCAAATTTTCATTTTTATCTGTTGTTGGGGGAGAGTAGGACCCAGGAACTTCTGATCCCAGTAGTACTTGGGTTTGGGGAAACAGTTGAGGAATGTGAGAAAGATGAGTTGTTCATGTTGGCACGAAGTATTCTCACCTGAAGACAGTTGTCAACCCCATCAACTCTGCTCCTTTGCATTCAATTGTACCCAGCCTTGGAGCAAAGACCCCTAATTTGTTCAGGGTGCCTGAGGGCCAGCCACAAGGTGTGGTACTTGAACTTTGTAGGAGTGGCATAAGGTGGGACCAATGCCACAAATCTCAAAGATCCCTGTGTGGAGGAGGGGGAAATAAACCCTCTTTTACCTCATACTTCTTTTGGCTGCCCTAAGAATTAAATTAACCTAAGATAGATTAATAGAAAAAAAAAACTACCAAATTTAATTATATATACACATACGAGCATTTCTTAAAAGATGGGATCTGGTGGCAAGTTGAGCAGTTGAGGCTTATATACCATCTTGAGCTAAGGACAAAAGGGGAAACAATTCGGACTTCAAAGGGGAGGAAGGCAATTCACATGGATATGGAAAAGCAAATGTTTGGTAAATAAATGTTTGCTGGAGCATCTTTAACAAAGGGACACAGAGAGAACTTTGATCAACCAGGCCTTGCTAGGTTCGTCCTTGTCTGTCACACCTAGTTCATATTAAAATATAATCTATGATAGCTTATTTCCTAGAGCCGGTCCTCTATCTAAATTTTTTTAGGCAGTTAAGGAAAAGATCAAAAGTTCTTCCCGAGTCTTTAGTTTCTTAAAAATAACTGGCTTAAAATAATATCCCTAAAAAAAGCATATTTTGATCTGGCTCGCCTTCACTAGGTGCAGACATCCTCATCTCATCTCTTGCATCTCACTCCCAGCCTCTCAAGTCTCAATGGGTCAAAACATGACTCAGAAGTTGCCCAAGACATCTTAGCTGTTGTCTTCCTTTAGTCTAAGATAAGGCCAGCATTCTCTAGGCTCAAGAGTCTGTGTGTTGGATAAGAGTCAGTTTGGAAAGATTTATCATATATAATAACTATGGCTCTCTAGTTTTACTGAAGTATTTCAGGTGGACTTATAGTCCCTCTGTGCCTCTCACCCAAATGATCCATTCCTTTTCCTGGTAATGAATTTTCTTTGTGTTTGGAGCCTGTTTCTTTAGAAGGGTAAAATTTGTGCAGAGATGAAGTGCTCGAGGGTTTCAATTGGACTGTAATATGGAAAACATTATATGAGGATAAGGTTTTAAATGAGATAAGTGTCGGAAGAACAGACATCACTGTTTCAACTGAAGATCTGGATATATTGTCATGAAAAATTTGTTTCACCCTCATTCAGTTTTTAAAAACTTGTGAATTTTGTGGCCGTCCGTGCTAATCTACATCTTAAGATCGTAGCAGCATGTGACCAAACTTGTTCTTTTCACATTATAAATTAATATTTTTCACCATTGTACCTATTCCAACAATTGAGTCATATTGGAAGCACAACGCAGAACAAGTTTTAAACAAGTTTTTCAATGATATAAAACTGTCTTTGGCCCTAGACTTAATAGAGTTTTCTAGAATTATATGAGAGAATGAAACCAGAGCCACCGATGCAGGGCAGTCCCAAAGGTCCTTGGATAAAAGTGAGGCAAGACTTAATCTCATTACCATGACCATTCACTGTTTCACTCTGTCGCCTTTGGCCTGCTGTTTGTGGCTTCTGATGATGAGCATCCTGACACTACAGTGGTTTGAACCTGTAATGATGAGAGTGGAGTATTTATGATTTCTTTGTTTACTTCCATAAAAAAAACATGACTCCTTGAAGAACAAGAGTTTTGAGATCATTTGATGGGAAGCACAGGTTTACTGCAGAGTTGTGTAAGAGGCAGAGCCAGACACTGAGGTGCTGGGATCCGTCAGAGCCTGAGGAAGTTATGAGTTCATCATCAGAACAATCCCCCAGTGCAATCAGCAATTCCAAAGTACCTTCTTTAATATCTTTTTCTTTCTTCCCACTTCTAAGTTCTACAGAGCCCTCTGAAAGTGGTCAATAGGCAGGTTCCCAGAGTATTTAATTTATAGATGGGGAATATCAGAAATTTAAGGAGGCTATACTAAATTAATTCTAATTATGCTGATGGTAAACTAGCTCCCTCCTGAAAATCCTTTAGCAAAGAGAAGTTGTTATCTGACTGAAGACATCCTTTGGGGGGGAGGGGTGCCCCACCATTGGAAGATGGTTGGACATGTGTGTGTCTGTTTTTTTAAAGTGCCTTGTCTTGCAACAACTAAAAGGCTTGTGGCTACCAGACCCACTCATTAAATATCTGAATAGATGAAGAATAAGCTATTGTTAAAGTCTGAAAACTACACTCTATTTTATTGTTTTACTAACCACATTGGCAAACTTCTGAACTCCCATTTAGGGGAAAATGGGATTTATTTGAAATTCTTCCTTTGAAGTGTGAAGTATTTAAGTAAGTATGCGGCAGATGGTCCCCTTACCCTAAAGCAGTAAATTTGGGTGTTCAAGTTCATATAGCCTGGTAATAAATAAAATAGTTCTTGAGTGATTTTAAGTTAGAATGAGAGATCCCTCCCCCCCACACACACACACCATTAACTCTTCAAACAGCTTATGGATCTGCATTAGTATGTGCAAGTGCCTTCATGTTTAGCCTAAAGCCCTTAATTTCCAATTGCTTGCAGATGACTAGGAACATAACTGTTCCAAAAGACACTTCTGTGTGATTTATTAAATTTATGTGCATGCACGTATGTCTATCATATGGAAAATGCTGGAATTTAGCAAGAAAGGGGCATAAGTTTCTGAGCTGTTGGCTTATTAGGAGGGGTTCATAGGTTAGCAAATGAGGTTCATATTTTCATTTACTCTGGAAAACATTTCTCTATTTCTGAAAACAATCAAATTGAAAAATTTTAAAGTGTTCATCCAACCTTTTTGTTACTGAGTTGTTAATGGATGAAGTTATGGAACATATGACATCTCCATAAAAGTTTGAGGGAATGAGCATAGGTTTTAGAGTATGGTGAATATAAGAAATTACTGACTGGACAACTCAATTGTGATAATGACAAGGAATTTGGAGAGAAAAGTGGGAAACATTAACCTCTAGGCCATGTCTAATTATTGGGATCGTAACACCATGTCAACTTGGTTTTTTATAAAGCTACACAAAAGCATCAACTAGAAATCTTCAGTAGTAGTATCATTAAATAGTATAAGATGAAGATGTTAATTTGTGAAAATAGGCTCTTTCTCAAACTATGTCATGCCCAACTTTTTAAGCAGAAAAATAAAAGCTATAAACGTGTTTTCAAACTTTAAATGGGCAGTAAAGTATTTTATATTTTTTAAAACTGATAATTTAAACTTAAAAAATGTTCAGAACACTATCATCAGCTAAAAATAAATATATGTGCATTCTAAAGGAGCACCAGTCATAATATTTTAATCTATGTTCTGATCTCTGGACAAATAGCAAAGCATTCTCTCTCAGCATTTTCTGTCACCCTTTTCACCCCTCACTATATCCCTCAATCTCATTCCCTTAACAAGCCATAATATAGAACTGAAATCCCACAGAACAATAGCTCTGTGCTAAGCAGAATTTTTATATCTCTCAATTTTTATAAGATTCAACAGAAGATTGTTTTATCATATTAATAAATGCTTGCCACCATTACCAAAGAAAGATTTATTTCAGCACCATGGATAGCACCACATGGTGCTGCTTCCCCCTCCCCAATTTTAGTCATGCCACCTATGGTCTGACGAGAAGGGTTAAGAGATATCTGTGTTGACATAAAATGGCAGTTCTTATAAAATCACCAAAAGATTAAAATCACCTGAAGAATCTTAAATATCCCAAAACCCAGCCCCCACCACTCTAGAGCCAGACATAGGGACCTTCAAATCCACTGAACCCAGGGGGAGAAACCAGAGTCCAAATATAGCCTTAACCCTTTATTCCTCCTGTCTTAAACACTCCCTGAACTGACTCCCATCTTTCTGTACTCTGAAGCGGTCTCCTGTTGAGTTCTTCCTCCCTCTCCAGTCTCTAAACTCCTGGGAAACAGGCCGTGTCCAACTTGTTCACAGCCATTTCACAGGATCTGACATATCATAGGTGCACACAGAACCTGTTGGGCAGGACAGTTCTGGCCCCTCCAGCACTGGAGAGGAGCTGTCAAAGCACTAGCACCTTCCAGGCCATATTTGTTTCCCTACCTGAGTTGTTCCATCTTAGAAGCCCAAGTGCCAATGACCTCTATGCTGCTGTCTTCACAGGACCATGATACTCTTGCTCTCTCTTGTTAGTTGTCACTTCATAGCCAGTATCAAGGAAAGAGCATGCCTGGGTGTTTCAGGTGGTATTAAGAATCAGGCGATGTTAAGAATAAGGTGAAGCCACCTTTTGCAGGGAAGAAACATTTTTTTCTACTCCATTAAAAAAAAAAAAGGCAAAAGAGATACCTTAGGCTGGGTATTCAGCCTAAATGCATCTTGGACAGTAGAACCCTTTTACAAAAGAGAGAGTGAGCCTATGGGACTTGGGTTTCTTGTCAAGGATAGGCTAAATAAAAGATTCTTTATGCCTGGGCATTGAAAAACTCATTTGGAGTTTCACTTGAAACTACTAAGTAGCAGAGAGACCCTTGCTGATCTCAGAAGTGGTGTGACATTCCTTTTTGTGAATTTCATTAAAGTTTTCTGAAGGGTAACTTTGATGCGTAAATTGCATCTTTTCTACCTCCAGTAGGCCAGCCAAAGCAGATTTGCTGGGGGCAGCCATGATTGCTCCATAGCCTGCTGCAATGGACAAGTGGACACAGAACAAGACAGATTCTGAGAGACTGTACCATGCCTTGCCTACCATGTGTGCTGCAGGAAGGCATAGCAGGTGTTTCTTCCTCAAGATGACTATTAGGAAGGGCTCTACCCACCTCCCGTGAGCCTGCCTATCCAGTACATGCAGCTTAGTTAGGTCCTCATTTGTGCTTCTGAATCAAAATTTTGGTCTAACCTGTATACTTTTTTTTTTTACCTGAGTAACTGTTTCTTCCGTCTTACACTCTTTAATTAAGTATTAGAATTATGCTAGATGTTCCAGGACCTGTGCTAGGAGATGCAGGCAGACTGATAAACAAGAAAGACAATTCTCTTTCCTCAGGGGGTTTGCAGTCCAGCTTTTCCTTTTTCTTCCTGGTCATCATCTTCCTCTTCCTCCCCTTCTTTTTTTTTTTTATTATCTAGAATCTTTTAGGTCCAAAATATGAAGGTCAATAAATATCAATTTATACCAAGACATGGTGAAGGTTATCACAGCTTTGCTGGTCATTTGAAAACTTTTACTCCAGAAACTGCCCTACAAACATATTTTTTGAACATGAAGTGGGAAAAGGTGACTAGTCAGGAATAATTGTAATGGTTTCTGGCGCTCACCTTATTTCACATGCTCTCATACTGAGAATGAATTCAGGATTCAAAATCACTGCAGGAAAAAAGTTAAAATTAGTTCTTTATTAGGAGTTCACAAAAGAGGAAGTTTCTAAGAGTCACAATTTTCATAAAAAGCTTTATGGCTTGATATGTAAAATCTTGGAACATGAACCACATTTGCTACAATTTGAATTTTTGTAAATATGAAAATTGAAAATAGAAGGTAAATAATCTTGCTTCCTAAAAAAGACTAGGTAAAATGCAAATATAGGAGCAATGCATTTCATGTAAATTTTACCTCTGGATTTCCATAACATTTAAATCTGTAATGTATTTCTACTTGCTGATTTGTTTGGCGATATCATCTCTAATAAATATATAGTATGTTTTGAAACAAATACCTGGCACATGACTTGTGTTATCAGTGACTACCCATAAAGGTCATGCCAAGGGCAGCCTTTGCTGGGAGAACAGACAGTGCTTTAGGGCCCTGTGTGTAAGATACAGACAAGTACTTAAAAAAAAAATTAGCACAGTATTTGAGACTTGCAGCTCAGTCTCCCAAGATTTAAATTTTGGCCACAGTTGAAAAGCAGAGAGATATACTAGTTAGTTAATTTAGTTAGTTCAAAATTAACAGTGTCAGAACCCCAAGTAAATTATGTCCTGAGGTCAAAGAAGACAATGTTTTAAATGGTGGGAGAGATTCAACTGGTAAATATTATTTAAACTCTGGAGCTTATAGGTCTGTTGTCACTTCTGTTCGATGATAGTAAGAGCTCAGACAATTTAGTGGACATTTTGAGGACTTTCGAACTGGATTTTCCAGACTGGATTTATTCACTCTTTTATGGTTAATTTGAATATTCTCATGTGCTGCTGATGGGAGAGGAAGCTGGAATATCTAGTCTAGAGAGTAGTTGGTGGTATCTACGCAAATTTCAAAAGCACAGGTAATTCCATGAGTTAAGATCTACCTTTGAGAAACTCCCCCATGTGGTCAAAGATTCATGCATAACTGGGTTTCTCGACCTCAGCACTACTGATAACTTAGTCCAAACAATTCTCTGTGATTGGCGGGCTGTGCTGTGCATTGTCAGATGCTTAGCAACACCTTGTCCTATACCCACTAGATGCCAGTAGCACCCCCCCCCCCCACACACACACTGTAACATTTAAAAATGTGTCTAGATATTGCCCGATGTCTTTGGGGGATGGGGCACAAAAATTGCCCCCTGTTAAGAACCACTGATGTATAAGAATGTTCACTGGGGCACTTTTTTTGTAACATCAGATGAACTAGAAATATCCTAAATGCCCATCATTTAGAATACAATGTGAGCCACATGAATAATTTTGTTTTCTAATCATTGCTTTATAAAAGTAGAAACAGGTGAAGTTGGTTTTAGTGTTTTCTTTATTTAGTGTTAATCCCATAATATCATTTCAACATATCTCAAGAATTTTTTATATTGATTATATTTTATATTCTTTTTTTCCCCTAGTAGTAAATATTCAAAATCTGGTGTGTATTTTATACTTGCAGCATATCTAAGTTCATACCAGCCCCACTCAAGTATTTGATAGCTAGTGGCTACCTTATTGGATGGCATGAATTTAGAGGAATGGCTTTTAAAAATATCTATAGTATGTTCCTACTATGCAGGGGTTAAATATAATGAGGCAGAGAAGTACTGCCTAGAAAGAGCTCAAAGGCATATTATTAAATGAAAACAGAGCAGCAGAACAAACTGTGGTATGACACATGTTTAAAATAATTTTGAAAAAATGAAATATACATATATTTTCATAGATCAAAGAAAATACATACGTATATCAAGAAATAAAAAAAGTTCTAGAAGAGCACCTCTCATTGAGAGAGGACTGGGACAGTGGAGGTGGTTGAAACAGAATTTAGCTGTACTATTTTAACTTTTTAAGTAAGGAGAAATGTATTCACATATAACTTGTATAATAAGTGCTTTAAAAGAGAGCTCATTAGGTCTAACCATCTGGACAGCCTCTGGGTAGAGATGGTTCTCAATCCCAACTATATCTTCAAAGCGCCAGGGGAGCTTTTTAAAAATACTCTGCCCCTGCCTAGACCCCACCTTGTACCAATTAATCAGAATCCTGGGTGTGGGGCTTCTGTGTTAGGCTCTTCAGATAATTCTAAATTGTGGCTGAGATTGTGAACCATGAATAGGAAGACTGTGTGTCCTTCAAACAATTACCTGTGGACATTTCTTAAAAGATTTTGATAAGGATCTGATGAAAGGTCCTTTAAGGTGTATTGTCTGGTGAGGGATTTCTGTTGTTGAATAAGGGTAGATCTATATTTTAAAGTTAAAATAGACTAATTGAGCTGAGGGATGGGTTTGATGCAACTTCATGAAAATCGTAGTGCCTGACAAGACCCTTTCTAATCCATGGCCATCCAACCTCATGTCAGGTTTGCCCAAGAGAGTCTGTAAAATATGGTGCTGGTTTTTCTTTAATGAAATTCTAAATAAACTCTTTAAAAACGTACATATCTGATGGCAGGACCCAAAGTTGCACACCATAGAAAATTGCCTTAATAGGTAGTTCACAAAAAAAGGATGATAGAGTTTAAAAAGTACTTACTTAGATTCATGAGCTCATCACCACCATTTGAAAACATGAGATTAACCATTCTTGGTATTTAGAAAGTACCACTTCAATTGGATGGATTGGAAATATCTTGTTAAAGTTTTTCCTATTGCTGTGTTCTGCCTGAATACATGATAGTCACAATGTCAGTGTCATCCTGGGTGAAGCCAACATAATTTCATTTGACAAAATAAGCCTCTCTGACAGCGAAGCTTATTTTACACTTGATCCAGGGTCAATATTGGTTTGGAATGCAGTTCTCTTATATTCTTCCATCATCAGCCTCTGGCTTAGAAATGAAACAAATCAATGTTTTACAAGATGTACAGCCATTAGCTCTCTTTTCCTAGGCTTTGAAAATACCCAGACATTGCCTGGTTTACTGAGTGCTCCATTTATTTGGCCTGGAGTTTAAAGACATGCATTCTTGTCACCATGGAAACACTCGCATCCTAAAGAAACTGATTTGGTACCTCCCTCCTGATTTTATATAGTGTGAACCCTGAAGAGAACAAGGAATCTACATTAGGTTCCATTGTTTAGATGATGGCTTTTCCTAGCTTCATGAATCTCTTCTTCAGTTGGTTTTAATCCCTGGGTTTACATTTGCTGGGCGTAGTATATGGTGAGAAGTTTGATACTTTAAACCCTTTGCCACTGAATTACTGCATTTGTATGAACAACCCAAATGCCAGCTTGTTTTTATACAGACTCTGAAGTTGTTGGACATTTGCTAGAAGGTACACATGATTGTTTCCAGAAGCCTAGAAGTTTGATATTGGGCACTAACTCTGGCTAGGGCTGGAATAAACTAGTTAAGACCTACAGGGGGTCCCATGATCAGATGGCCAATAAGGGAAAATGCTGCTTAAAGTGAGCCCACTTACAGTGGGACTCAGTATTTCAGAGTAAACATACTGGAGATGGGGGCGGCTTAATTGGGATTTTATTTCAAAAATAAAACAAAATAGTCATTTGATCTTACATTTAAAAAATGTTGGTTATAATATCAAGAATGATTGAAAATATAGGTTGAATCAAGCACAAAACAAGAATTGCATTTTTTTTGTTGTAAATTTCCCAGCAGAATAGCTGATGGGTACTTTCTGGCACATGTGACTTTTGGCACACACTAGCAGGCTCTCTTTTATCATCCAGACCATTCCCTCATCACCATCCCACTAGGTTTCAGCCTCTCTTTATTATGTTGCTTGGTAGCTCCCTTTTATGTCCTCCCCCTCATACCTAAGAGTGTTAATAACACTTCTATATTACAGAATATCCTATCTACACTCAAATATCCTCACTTTCTTAAGAATAATTTTTAACAATTAGTTTTCTAACAAGTCTTAAAGACTGGGAAACAGAGACAAATTCAGAGAGTGGAGAATTATGAAGGAAAGAATGAAGTGGTACCATGCAGATAATATGAGACTTGGATTTTGAGTCCTGGGTTGTGGTTCTAAATTGCTATGAGGCCTTAGGGAAAACATTTAGCTTGCTGAGCTCACTGGCAAAATGAGGGTTTGGGTAAGATAAGGTCCCTTCCAATTCCCTCTTCAAAAATGTTATAAATCGCTAATGTAAAAATATGCAAATGGTATCCTGTTTTTTGAGAAATTTTTTTTTTGCCTCTTCATTCTTGATTAGGGATTGTCTAGTGTAGTGATGAAAGCTAAAGGTAACTCTCTGTTCTGCAGAGCCATTCTCCTCCTCAAGGAATCATCTGTTAACCCTTGTACCCTTTGTTCTACTGGAGGAGGAATGGTTTTAAACTTAGCATACTCTTTCGTACCACTTATCCAGGCCACTCTTGTTTTTCCAACATGTTTTTGTTATTCTTCGAAAAGATGATTTTATTCCTGCCAAAAGATTCCCTAATGTGGGCCATTCATATTCCCTGCTAAGCAATATGTTCTTAATGAAACATTGTTTGGGTAATTGTGGAGTGAGATTGCTCACACAATGTCAGTAGTTGCCCCAGAACACAAAACACTAGAAAGAGCAAGGTGATCGGCTCTGATTTTGTTGATATGCACTATGTGTCTGGTTATTTTCCCTGGGACAGAATTGCTCTTGGGCATAATAAATCTGGGAGATGTGGCTAGCTTGCCAACTCATTATAGTCCCACTGAGTTGGTTGCCTCTTTTTATTTCTATTTTTCTGTTTCTCATCCTTCTCTTTCACTCTCCCTTCTTTTTTTCTCATTCATGTGATTCATTCACTTGTACATGTATTTTATGCCTCCCTGCCCTCAGGTACAGGGTGGGCTGTTGTGGGGGGCATCCCCACCCCATTGGTTTATTTCTACATTGGTCATAGCCCACGTCAGAATGAAAGGCCATCAGAGGGTCACTGACTGAAGAGTCTACTTGATGACCATAAGGAAAAAGAAAAGGGAGCCGTGGGATGTATGTGCATATGGCATATTAGTCACTTACAAGGCAATTTCCAAGCCAGCTTCTGATTTGGAAGGCCTGGGATTGGTGGGAGAAAGAAGAGGGAGAGTTCAGAGCACACTGTTGTGACTGGCCTGGGCTGCAAAGAAGAGCAAGGCTGGATTCCCTAGGGTTTTCTAACACAAAAAGAGATGCAGTGTGGTGCCTTGGTGGTGGTCTGGTATGGTTCAGTTTTATGACGAATCAATTTTATCCTGTTCTAAAGCATTTGATCCATTAAGTTCAAAAATAAAATCCTTTCCCAGATGTGCTGCTCAGAATTAGATTGTTTTTATCAATATTTGTAAATTTCGTCAAGGCTCCTCCTTTTCCTTCATGATCCCCTCCCACCAACTCATTGACATTCACTTTCATGGATCTACCATGACTTCTTTGAATCCATTCTCCACATCTTTCATAGCTATGCAACTATGAAACAACACATTTTTGTGTGTGCTTAAAAATGAACATGCAAATATGTAGGATGTAAGACTCATTTGGCGACCTGCATTTATTTATTTTTCATTTTGCACTGCTTTATAATATCCACCTATGTAGCTATAGTCAGAATTAGTGCATGCCTTTTCACTGCTGTAGAACATTTTTATCCAACACATATTTGGTTGGCCATTTGAGCAATTTTCAGTTCTTCACAGTTACAAATGGTGGTGTATGTTGCTTTGTGCACATGTGAATGTGCCACCTTTGTCTCCAACTCTTTCGTTTTTGAAATTTTTCAAACTTATAGGCAGTTGAAAGATCATACAATCATCACTTGCTTTCTGTATACCTAAATTATCCAATTATTTAGTTTCACTGTATATGCTTTCTCATCTCTCTCCCCCATCCCACCACCCCATCTCTCCTTTTTTGGGTTGCTATAACAGAATACCATAGATGACTGGACGGCTTATGAACAAGTTTTTTTCTTGCTGTTTTGGAGACTAGAAAGTCCAGGATCAAGGTGTCAGCAGATTCTGTGTCTAGTGAAGGTCTGATTCCTGGTTCATAGACAGCTGTCTTTCACTGTGTCCTCACATGGCAGAGGGGGAAATCAGGCTCTCTGGAGACTCTCTGTAGGGGCACTCATTAATCATGACCTAAGCTTTGACCTCATGACCTAAGCACCTCCTGGAGGCTCTACTTCCTAATACTATCACCTTGGGGATTAGGTTTCATAATATGAACATGGGAAGCTTGGGAAGACAAACATTCAATCTATAGGATCCTCATTCTCAATAGATAGATAAACAGATACACACACACATATCTACATACATATGTGTGTTTAGGTTTTTTTAAAATTAAGTCTTAAAGTTTTAGAATTCGCTCTTAAATAGTGCATCATTGATCTCTTAATAACAAGGTCATTCTCTTATATAACCATAATACAGTAATATACATCTAAGAAAATTAAATAATAATTTCATAGTATCATATAATACCAACCTAGAATATGCATATTTTATTTTTAAAAAATACTGCTGAAGTCTCTCCAAAGCTTCTGTACTAATTTATTGTTCCCAACAGCAATGCATGAAATTTTCAACTTCCCCACATATTCACCAACATTTATTATTATCTGACTTTAACTTTTGCTACTCAGATGGATGAATAGTAACACTTTAACATTTACATTTTAAAACAGGAAAAGTGGCCATAAAAACATGTAGTTTAAGTTTAAAGTAGAAATGAGATCCCAATTTGGCTTCTAGTACAGGATAATAAGCTCCATGTCTGTGAGCAATTGAGAGTAGGAGGCTCATATTTTTCTGAAGATTCAAGAAGGAAAAATAATGCAGCTCAATTTTTCCTTTTATAAACACAGACCTTTCAGCCAAAAAGTCTTGTCAGAGAACATTTTCACACAATTATCTTGGGGATCTGAACTTTTTTCAGTAAAGTCTTAATAGTTAATATTTTAAAATTCATTTAAAATGGGTAACTTTAGTATTAGAATAGCCTACAGGATATGAACTTTGACATTGAGAATAGAGAAGGAGGAAATGGAACAGACTGTATTCCTGCTTGCCATGACATTAAAACTGATTTGAAAACTTAAAATTTTTAGCAAAATGCTTAGGTTTAAACTTTGACAGCTAATAGATGTAATATGTTCATAACCAAATGGGCATAGAATTTTTTTTTAACTATTTATGCATAAGTAATAAAAATAAACACTGTATCCCTACTACCCAGCAATTACCACTATTAACATTTGATGACCGTAATTTCAACTTAAAACTGTATGTGTGTGTGTGTATGTATGCATGCAGGCATAAAAGTAACCCAGAGCACTTTCACCTAAAGTAACAATTACACTTCTTGAGTGCTATGGGCTAAGGACTGCTCTAAGTGCTTGTATTATGATCATTTCCGGTTTCTGGAGGAGGCCATTGAGGTTCAAGGTTAGGCAGCAGGTGAGTGGCAGACCTAGAATTTGAACACAGGAAACCCTCTTAACCTTTACTGTACGACCTCCTGTCTCATGCATGACTTTCGCATTTACTGTACTGGAAGCATCATTCCATGTCAGTAAGTACTCATCTGCATCAATTTTTATAGTCATATAATATTTTCATTGTGTGGAGTCAACATAACTAATTGAGTTCATCTTCTACTGTTGTGCATTTAATTTTATTATTTTTTTGCTATTATGTACAACACTGATCACTGTCCCATTACATACATCTTTGGCCACCTGTCCATGATATCTTTAGGTTACATATCCTAGAATTGGAATTTCTGGATGATATAATATCACATTTTGAATGATGTTGATACAAACTGTCATATTCTTCCTACTGCAGTGCATAGGTACTGCAGGCAGAAGCTGGAATGGTTCTCTGTTTTCTTATATTCCCACTAATGCTGGAACTTCTGTCAAATTTTTACCTCTAATGGGCAAAATATAGTATCTCAAAGTTTTAATTCATACTCTTTTATTATATTGAGGCCAAATATTTTTCATATGTATAATTGTATTTTCTTTTTGTTAATTGTCTTCTTGTACTTTCCATGCTTTTGCTTCCATTGATGCTTTTTAAAAACTTGCAATAGCTCTTTAAATGAAAAATGTAAATTCTTTGTTGGAATAGTTTTTTTTATTGCAAGGGCTTTGGGTTTTTTTTCACATTTTTTTTATGGTGTATTTTAAAGTTGTTTATATTAAAATAGTCCAAATTTCCCCAATGCAATATTGGACAAATATTCACCTTTACTTTCTTGAAGCATATTGATCATTTAAATTTATTAGCATGTAAATCTTTAACTCATCTTGGATTGAATTTATTGTGATGTGCCATACAGATCTGATTTTTTTTCCCCATATGTTTAAGGTCTAGTGCCTTACTCTTTCCCTGTCTGTCTCTCTCATAGTCTTAGGCAGAGGTGAAAAGTAAAGGGCCTTGCCATATTCAAGAGTTGGGTCAGAGGAGAAACACGGAGTGACACTAATCATTGAAATTTCACTATTTCATTAATGATAAATATGTATGCAGCTCTTCTGAATGATAATATGAGAATTGTTAGTTTCCATAGGCTAGTTCAGGACTTTGATATACCTTTTTTCTTGAGATGTACTTTTCCAGCAGGTCATGTAAATGCTGGGGAAATGGGCAATTTGCTCATCTCTCAACCTCTCAAAGCCTCCAGGTTTCCTTCACTTGTTACCACCAATCCCCCACCAAAATAACCAAAAAAACAAACATGTAGATAAATAATCCCCTGAATTTGGAGATTATAGATCCTTTCTAGTTTATTTGAGAACGTTTTGGAAATAATTGTCTGCTTGTGTTCAGTTTATTTATATTAAGGCTGTATTGCAAATATTGCTGCTCAAAAATTACTGCAGATATTTTCTATAAAATAAGCCAAGTAAACAAACACGATTATTTTTTTTTAAAACACAAAGATCACTTCACCAAACCCTTTTTCTGGTTGTTTCTTGTTTTCCAAGATGCTGCTCAGGCCTGGTAGGACAATAGTTCTTTCCTTGCATTTTCCACTATATTTTTTTCCTGTAGGGCTGGAATTAACCAGACTTTAGGAGCAGGGGAGGGTTCTGTGAAAGAGGGCTTCAGATTCAGTCTTGAAAGCAGCTTTGGTCCCTGCTGGCCTCATAGTTTGGGATCACTGAAAGGGTGGGGTGTGTGTGTGTGTGTGTGTGTGTGTGTGTGTGTGTGTGTCTATGATGAGATCCCAATTGTTCCAGTCCCTTGTCTTGTCTTATGTCTGCCACAGATGTACTTCACAAAGGAAGGAAGAAAGCTGAGGTGGACAGAGAGTTTTATGTCAGCAAGTGGTTAACCAGATATCTTGATCCAGATGCAGAAAGTTAAAGACCTTGCTTATCTGCAGGACAGAGTCTGGATTGTAAATAAATCAGTAGATGAATGGAAATTGAATTTTCCAGGAACATGAGAAGATTCAGAATTTGATACAGAATGAGGAAGGAAGGGAGGAAAAGAACAGCTAGAGAGTGTACAACAAACTATGTCAAACAACATTAGCCAAGGATTCTTGATTTGGGTTGTGGTTCATTTGCAGGCACATTAAGTTCTGCATAAAGTGGAATGATACTTTTTAGCTAGTTTGCCAAAGAGGTTGAATTTTTCCCTTAAGTCTATAATGGAAAAAAAAATATATATCCACACATGTTGAGGTATGGGTAGGGGTAGGGAAATACTAAGCAGACTTCATAAAAATATTCACTGTCTTCATTAGGAAAATCAGAACTGAATTTTCATTTCCATGTAGGATGTAAAGCAGGAATTAAGCCCATAGTATCATAACCAGTAAGGGGAAATCTCAAGTCTGATCTTGAGACCTAATGTAACTAAATTTCCACTATATGAGAGTGAATATGGAAGTGACTGTTTTAATATGCACACTGTAGCCTATAACTAGTCTTGTTTCTCCTGTGGACAACCAGACTTTGGCAAAATCTGCCAAGGCTATCTCATTTTCATCACCCATTAGATTCTGTTTGAACTTCAAAGTGTAGATAATGGTTGGAATAGAGGAGAATATATAAAGTGTGATTTAATAGCCGCTTTGAAGATGTTTTAAATGCATTTTTAATTAGTATTGTTGAATTGATTTCACACTGTAGTGACTAACTTAATGCATTTTATGATAATGCCTGCATTTGGAATCTAGATGTGTATTGTGACAATGGTTCTTTCAGGGTGGACGATGATTTAAATGTGGTCATGTAACATCACTCCTGATTGTCCTGGGTTGGTCCAGAAGCACCAGCTAGCTTAGAAGAATCTTAGCGTATTTAGCCAATAACATGTTCCATTCTTACATGTTTTCAAAATTTTCTTCAGTCCTTAAAGATCCTGGGTGAAAACAAATACTCTCTGTTTCAGTCTGTTGTCCTTTCAGCAAATAGCTAAGTCAGATGTTTCTCTACAAGTAGATCTGTACCAAAATATAGTCAGGCTAGGAAGGCACATCCTGCGTAAAAAGTGAGAAATTAGCAAATTTTACCATTGAGATGGACCTCTTTAATCCTGAGTGCATAACGAGCCAGGGAGGCAAGGCCCAGGAAAGAGTACAAATGGAAGCCCCTAACTGGCGTCCCCTTGTCACTCCCACTCACAACGCAGAGGTCCTAGATGCACTCAGGCCAGCACGTCCAAACTGCTTCCACATTCCCACACAAACATCTGTCTCTCGCCACCCTTTAGGCCTAGGGATGTGCACACCAGTGACATGTTCACCCTCAAGAGGAAGGATTGGGGAAAAAGTTCACATAGGCCCTGGAAGTGGGCTTGGGGCCATTCGAGCAGTGAAATTTCAGGGTCTCAAATGCCTGGAGCATGGTGTTGAAGTTGGGGAGAGGACGTGGACTGTAAGTGGGCATGTCCCCTTGGCCCTGTGGCCTCTTTGCTCTCCATTGGGTGGGGAATGATGAAAGAGGGCCAGAATGAGGTCCTCTAACATCTGAGGCTCCTTTGTTCAACTCTGGGGGTGGCACTGTGTCAAGCCCTGGAAAACAGGAACAATTGCAGGATGTTGTTTCTCTCTGGACCTTTCGTTTTTAGTCGGCACACGTTTGAATGTCTGTTCTGTGCAGATTGTTAGGCTAGGTGTTGTGGGAGGATACAAAATACAAAGCTATTTTTAATTTAGTTGTGAGGGAGACAAAAGCTGAACAGAGGATAATTGCAAAATAACTAATTAATAAGGGAAAATAGCTCATAAGCATTGGATAAGGGAATTGGGGGTGAAATAGAGGAGGGATGGAGGAGGAGGGATGGTTTCAGGCCATAGGGGTTAGAGATTGTGGCGTTCAGGGCTGGCAACACTTTCAAGCCTTAGCAGTTACCGTAAATGTGTGACTAAACCTGATATAAGACGGTGGGGACTAGGGATAGAGTGTGGGAGGGTTTGTGTGGAATTAATGAATCAGAAAATTCAAATTAAAAATAAAAAAAAGTTGAACAATGTACTGACCAAGTAAAATGGGAATGGAATCCCTGAGTCCTAAATTCTGCTGATGAAGTTAAACTGATGTTGCCACGCTGATGCAGAAACTTAATTGCTCACCCATATTTACTCGGAATAAAGTAACTTTATTTTCAAAAACCTTAAAAAGTTTTTCAATTACAGTTGACATGCAATATTATATTAATTTCATGTGTACAACATAGCAATTAGACATTTATATACCCTACAAAGTGATCAAGTCGAAGAGTCTAGCATCCATCTGACACCATCCATAATTATTACAATATTATTGACTGTATTTCCTAAAGAAAGTTACTTTATTTTAGGAAGTTGCTTTACATAGAAAATAAGTGTGAGGGGAAAAGTTGTAAAGAGAAAATTCTTTAGCATCCTAGAAACAGTCCAAATGGTGATTAAGTCAAGTGGAAGCCTCAATCCTCATGTTGGAGTTTTAAAAAGTTTGTTATATTTGTAAAATGTGTAGGAATCCCTTATTCTTTTCATTTCTGTAAAAATCCTAACAAAAGTTATTATATAAAGTTTCTCTGAGTGTTGAGCCTGCAGTTGCCTTCCCAAACAGGCACAGTACCGGGTCGACTAGAGCGGACCCCTCAATTCCTGATGAATTTGAAATCTGTGAATGTGAACGTATTTGGAAATAGGGTCTTTGCAGATGTCATCAAGTCAAGATGTGGTTATACTAGATTAGGGAGGATCCTAAATCCAGTATGACTGGTATCCTTATAAGATGAATGAAATTTGGACACAGATACAGAGGAATGCTGGCCATGTGAACATAAAGGCACGGATTGGAGTTATGTTGCCACAGACCAAGGAGCATTGAGGATTGTCAGCAGCTGCCAGAAGCTAAGAGAGAAGCAAGGAACAGATCCTTGCTCAGAGCCTCAGTGAGAGAATACATTTCTACTGTTTTAAGCCACCCAATTTGTGGTACTTTATTACAGGAGCCTAGGAAGGAAATACAGGCACCACTTCCTAGTGGCCCCATTACTGTTAGAAATGCCACCAAGTTCCTGGTCTCAAAGGTTATTCCTGTTGCTAATGTTGTCTCTCAAATGCATTCAGTCTCCCAAACCATTACCTTCCTGCCTTCCTCTCCATTTCTTCAGGTATCATCCATATCGCTTGTAACAATAATTGATATTTGGATACTGCCATCTACAATTAGTGTGATTTTAATTCTCACAATAAACAGTGACAGTGCTGGTATTATTCTGCCTACTAAATTGATGGGAAACTGAAGGTCAGAGAGTTTAAGTAATTTGTCTAATGTCACCTGGTTGACTAGAATATTGAAAATCTGGGATTCCAACAAGGATAGGTCCTTTAGGTTCAAGAAAAAATAACTCAAGCCCGAATGGAGTGCCTGGCTATAATTATTTGCCATACTGCCTTCTCCATCATTCTTACTTCATACCAGTGGGATAAAGTGAGCATAATGCTCAAGTTATCATCCTGTAGTTGCTGGCATTTGGGCAAAATGTTTCTGTTTCAAAATGTTTACCTCATGTTTCTGCCAGCCCTTATTGAGGCTTAAGGATTATAAGTCCATTGTCTCTTTTTAGAAGTTCTTTTCCTTTAAGTAATTTTTGTCTGTGTGCTATTCTTTCTCTTTCAACACAAGCTAAATCAAACTTTTGGACAATCGTAACCAGAGGAAGAACAGTTTCTGACTTTGGACTCATTCTTGTGTTAACCTTTCTAGGGGTATATTACTCCTCACATCCTTTCAAAGTTTGAGAAGTCAAAGTCTTACCAGTACCCTGGTGTTAGGATTTCTTGGTAACACTTCTGTAAAAACAGAGGAAGTGAACTTGAAGATTCTAAAACTATTTATGAACATGCTTACAATTTGTCTTTTTGGAAAGAGAAACAATTATGAGTCAAGAGTCAGACAGCATAAAGTGATCTGACTCTCCTTACAAGTACAATGAGTTGTGTTTTAATGGAATCACTGATATTTTAGCTGTAAACCATAGAGCTTATTTAAATAGTTTCTTCCCTATCCTTCCTGTGGCTTATTCATATTTGGGGAGAAGTAATTGATGTCCAAGACATTTCCAAAATAGAATTTTGTCACTAACAATAAGCACTTGATTCTTGAGATTCTGTATATTTGTTACTTTTCCAGAATCTTAAACAGATGAGTTGTTGTCATTGAATGAGAAAAATTGTGAAACTCTTTATGGACAGGTCAGTTATAATGTTTGGCAAGTAACAAAGCTCTCTGGATCATGTGACTATATACAAGAGATGCATCTCAGTGACAACTGCTTCCTGACATAAAGCAGTTAATACTAAGCTAAACATTTTTATCAATTTTTAACATTTATAACAAATTATAGAAATTTGATTGTATAGGTAAGTAGCTCAAATTAATTCAAAGTAAATATTAGCTTTGTCTCATTGCATTTGAACTCTAATACACTTATGGCAAATATGGGAATCACATTATTTTTAATACTTCCAAATAGAGAAACAATTATTTAAAAATTCTTTGTCATCCAAAGTTGTTGCCATGACCTTTTGTCTTTGCCTGATAGAAGAACTACCCAGGAATTAATTTTGGACTTGAAAATACTTTCTTGATCAAAATGAGGTCCAAAGATGACAGACAGTGGAGGGAAATACTTGGAATTGCTGCCATTCTTGGTTAGTCAATAAAGATGATTTTGCAGATTAATGAAAAAATAAGATTATCAAATATAATACATCATCTTTTGAATTTTGCTCTATTTTATTGTGTTTTTTAATATCTCATGTAGTCTGTTGAGTTCATCACTCAATTTCTTTCAGCTTTCCTTTTTGTTACAAAAACTTTGTATTCACCTCTTTTGCTGAGAGAGCAGCTGTGAACCCCGTTGCCAATTGTTTCCAGTTTGTGTTGCCTAGGACATTGCTGCTTCTCTTATGGTGAAAAATAGCACCTCTCTATTTGCAAAGAACGCAAGCAGGGGAAGGTGACATGGTTTTGATGGTGACATGGGTGTTGGGCAGAAGCAGGCGAACTGATTTGCATAAGTAAAACTTTATGGTGTTATAAAAATGTTTTCCCTCTGGAAATTGAAAAACAGAGCTCATACAGAGATATTTGTGCAGAAATGAAATCGGAACTAGGTATAAAACCCATCAGCTAAATTGAACATGATGTAAACATGTGAGCATTCTAGTGCCAGACAGATTATATTAGTAGAGATTCCCCTGGGAAGAGCCCTGGAGAAGAGCTTCCCAACCAGTCCGTGGACTGGGTGCATCCAAATTCCTAGAGTGCTGGTTATTCCCGGGGTCCTGCAAGGGCCAGTCAGCCTTGAACTGAGGCGGAGCCCAAGAATCTGCAATTTTATTAAGTATCCCTCCCTCCATTGGCTTGCAGTGGGTGGGTGTCTTAGTCGATCATGCTGCTATCATAAAATGCCATATGCTGGGTAGCTTATAAACAATAAACATTTATTTCTCATGGTCTGGAGTCTGGAAATTGAAGATTAAAGTGCCATCGAGGTTGGGTTCTGGTGAGAGCTTTCTTCCAGATTGTACACTTCTTGTATCCTCACATGGTGGAAGGGTTAAGGAGGTCTCTGGGTTCCCTTTTATAAGGGCACTAATCCCATTTATGAGGGTTCCAACTTCATGACCTAATCACCTCCCAAAGACCTTCCTAGTACCATCACCATGGTCCTCAGGTTTTCAATTCATTAGGCTGAAATTTGGGAGGACACAAACATTTGAACCATTGCAGCAGGGAATCATTTGGAATTTTTCTCATTACTAAGCAGATTCTTTCATAAATCAGTATCTTTAGAATAACAAGTCCCATGACTGTAGCATTCGCAGATACAGAAACTCCCACTGCCTAGCGTCAACCGATAGTTAGAGGGGACCAAGAAGAGTGCCCCACAGTCTCAGCACACTCAGCCCTCTGTGCTGCTGAGAACTGCTCCTGATTAAAGATTCCCAAAAGAATTTTTTTTTTTTAACTCATCTATCCCTACTACCAGGAAACCCTGATCTGGAACCTGAGCCTCCTTGTGTGAATTGGCACTGGGTCTTAAGTATCCTCATTAGAAAGGGCAACTGGCAGGGAGCCTGCTTCTGTGTGAAGTATCTTTGTATACTCAGATTTATCCCACCAATTCTGTGCCTTCTCTTGGCCAGGCAAGCCCACTTTCTATTGCTTTCCAAAAACAATATTCATCCTGGTCATCTTAGTCAATAAATACCCATTTGCTAATATTTATTGGGTTCCTGTTGTCTGCTCTGATTTAGGCTCCAAAGGTTCCAGGGAACAACAGAAATAAGGCCCTGTGCTATAGAGCAAGCTGTGGATCACATCAGCATGTCCACACCCTCTTCTAAGCCCATCGGTCTCATAGATCATTTAGACCATGTCACCAACTTCTAGAATTGTGTTTCCATTTTTTTTTTCTGATTTATATTTTGTTCTGTTTATATTCTGTAAAATTGAGCTAAAAAAACAATGACTTCTCACAGGTGGTTTTAGAAAACATCACTGACGATTGAAGGCAGCTCTGCCCATTTGAGAAGCTGTACCAGCTCCTCTGGCTCTCAGGGAAGCGGTCTTTACTGAAGATTGTAGGTAAACTTCAGAACAATTGGCTTTCTGTTTAGATGTCTTTGGTCTATAGCTTGGAAAGGATTTATTTTTCTTTGGCCTCTGTTCCCTCCTGGCTCCTAAAAGGCAACTTTTTTCCCTCCATGAGCCTTTTTGTGTATTTAAAATTGAGCTGAAACCTGAACTTCATATTGCCTTCTCAAATCTCAGAAAGAGTTTAGAATTTAGTGCTAAGACATGTCGTTGGCCCTTTTTCAATTATGTTAATTTCAACCCCTTTTTTTGTTGTTTTGTTTGTTTGTGAGGTTCATAAGTAGAATTCCAGAAGCTTCTAGAGAGAAAAAGGGGGAAGTTCCTTTAAGGGTGGAATATAAAAGAGTAAATTTCATGTAAAGAGGACAATAATTTGTGTCTATTGTTTTCCAAAATATACCCAGTTTACTGGTGATAGACAAGATGTTTTTAGCTGGTATATTGCTGAAGTCGTTTATTATAATATATTTAATTTGATTAATCATGGCAAATGATGTTGGTTTTCGATTTATGACATTCATGTTTCCTTTTATAACAAGTTTAAGTAAAAAAATGCAAAAGTATTAAATAACCATACAGGTGGCATGTGAATAGGATAAAAATCGCAAGTACATACACAAACGACAGAGTTTTGCAAAACACTGTTTAAGTGGGTGCCAGGAGCGAGCATTTTGTAGGAAAGCTCCTAGCTCTACAAGGTCAAAGGTGAACACCCATCACCCACAGAAAGCAGGAAGCTGGTGGTCATGTGCTTTAACTTAAACTAGAACACAAATGATCAGTATATACCATCCATGCTAGAGTAACAAGCTGTGTACGTTCAATTTAACCATTTATTGAGCGTCTACTCTGGAGAAGGAAATAAATCACATTTAAGGGGTTGGGAGAGGCAGAGGATCCCAGACAGGGCTTTACAGTGAGAGCCTCAGGAGAGTATTCAAGCCTTACATGAAAAGCAAATTGGACACCAGCCCAAAGGTCTGTGAGCAAGACCCGCTGGGGGAACCCGCGTTACCAGCCAGAGTGCCTTACCCAGAACTTACCTGCTGATTTTATTACAAAGAACACTTGCGGTAGGATGATGCTCAGCAAGAACCTCAAACAGAGCAGGCTCTTAATGGAAGCGTAAAAGTACTTGTGATCATTTTTTTCCCCAAATGTGAAAACCATAAAGCAAAAACTGAATGAAGAGGAGCCATTTTTCTTATTGATATTTGGAACAATACCTAGAAACAGAATTGTAATTTTATTCCTTTCTACATCTGTGTTTTAACAGCATGGGGTCCAGGAGTGAAAATCCTTCTGGTTTCCCCACCCCACCACCCACCACCACTCTTCCTCATGGCTTCCTACTGAATCCCTTAGTAACCTGACAATAAAGTTCATCTTCCCACCAAAAGCAGCTCCCAGGTTGTCCTTGCTCTCTGCAGTAGTTGAGTCCATGAAGGAGCCCATATCAGCATGTTGATTTTGTAGGGGATCATGTGAGAAAGTTCTCACAAAGAGATAAAAAATAGCAGAGCGGACCCATGCTACTAACCCAAACCACACATCTTAATACATAATTAGGTGGAATGTAAAAACTAAAGTCACCTAATCCAATCAGCAATAATTTTCATTCAAAAAGACATATCCTTTAGATTTTTCTTTTTACTTGAGCAGAATAAGTGGTTATACTCAATATCCAAGTGGTGAGTTTTCATTTAGAATCGATAAGGAATTTCAACTCCTCATCCTAAACTGTGTTGTATAGAGGCTTAAATGAGAGCAAGAGGACCCCCCCTGAGTCTCTGCTCTCCCTGCCTCGGCCCCCAGTGAGTGGTGTGTATCTTTCAAGCTCTCTTCTTTGCCTTTAATCTGTTTTTCCCTTTATATATATATTTTTTTATTTCTTCAGCTAACCACAATATAGAACTGAAGCTATTTTAAAATATAGGTATTGATTGAATATATATACCCTTTCTTATTTTTAAAATCATTTTAAACATTTTCTTTTTGAAATGCTCCATGTCCGAAAGCAAAAATCAGTGACTTTCAGAAATGTCAGTCTTTGAGGCTGGTGGTGGGTTGGCTTTAACTTCTTGTAAGTGAATGGCTTTAAAAAGATTCTCTATTGTCATGTAAAACTTGGTGCTGAGTCTTGAGTGGTTTTTTCTCTTCAGGGCCCAAATTACAATTTGTCTTGAGATAGGTACATAATCCCTCCATTCACAATGGCTTTGTGGTGTGTACAATGAAGAAGTGTTAATGTTTGTTTGGGGTAAGGTAGCACTGGACCAGAGTTCACCCTGCTGGGGTGAAATAGCAGGAAGTGTGGCAGTTTCATAGAGGGAGGAGATACAGGAACCTCAGGATTCTACAGGAACAGAGAGCTAATCTGATCTGGGACTTCCGGCTAAGCCCTGGCAGACTAGTCATCCCATAGGTCTCAAGATATCATATGGGATTTAGGCAGCCAAGAGTCATCATTGAAATGGTGCTTCTAGATCACCTGTTCTCATCACAGTCATCTTAGACAATTCACATGTCATTTTTCTGTGGTTGTCCATGAAATAAGACCTATGGAGAGAAACTGAGACTTCTCACATTTGTTCCATTCACTCCATTTAGCCATGCTTCGGGAGCTGACTATGTAGCAGGTACAGTGTTTGTGGTGCCCAAATGAGTGGATTCCAAGCCTTACTCTTACTGAACTAAGTGTAGTGAGAGACTTACTGCAAATAAGCAGTAAGGGGGTATGCTCCACTAGGGTATCCATAGATGCTTTGAGAATTCAAAGGGTCAGGCCTAGCTGTGGGGAAGGAGGAGAAGAAATTTCTTCAATGATGTTTGTGGTGAACCTTGATGGCTAGGATGCATTGATGGCCTGGCTCGTAGCCCTAGCTCTGCATTCGTACCCACTTTGTTTGCTGACTCACAGCAGTTTACTCATCCCTGACATGGGAAGACAGCAGCCACCTTGTTTGCCTTTGAAGGTGGAAGGAAGTGCTAGTGAGACTGCTTGTGAGGACACTCACCTGTCTGAAGTTTCTTCCTCATGCCACAGCAGTACATGCTTACAAGATGGTAGGTCTACCAGGGCTTAGGGTTCGCATGTAGCTGTGAACTTCAGATTTGTCCTCATTAGACCAGCATAACTAAGTCCTTTCGGTCATGACCTCATCTTCTTCTCTGACAATACCGTCTGTCATTAGAGTCTGATTGAGGAAAACCCCGTTCTTTTTCTTGCTAGCTGTGTGACCTTGTAGAAGTTACTTAATCGGTCTGAGTCCAGGTTTCTTGTCTGTAAAATAAAGATGATGATAACAGTACATATTTTGTTGGGTGACTGTGAAGATTAAAGGAGATAATTTGTATAGAGTACCTAGTACATAGTGACTAATCTATTATTTGCTGTTTGGGGGACTGGAGGAGTAACCGGGAAAGGGTCACAGAGAATCACGATAAGGCTCCTGCTTGGCCACTTCTTGTGGCTGTTCCTGCTGTGGTTGCAGTCATTGCTACCCACATGCACACTGGGTAGTTGAGAGAGGACGCCCCATTTTATTCTTTTTCTACGTTGTTGGTAGTGTAATAGTTGAGACCGAATGAATTTGTTATCACTATCATGTATTCAGAAAATACTGGAATATTATTCAGCCTTAAAAGAAGGGAAATTCTGACACACTACACTACAGTAAGGATGAACGTTGAAGACATCATGCTAAGTGAAGTAAGCCAGTCACAAAAGGACAAATACTGTATAATTCCACTTATATGGGTTACCTAGTCAAATTCATAGAGACAGAGTCGAATGATGGATATCAGAGGCCAGGGGGAGAGAAGAGTGGGGAGTTGTTTAATGGGTATAGGGTTCCAGTTCTGCAGGATGTAGAGTTCTGGAGATTGATTGCCAACAATGTGAATGTACTTAATACTACTGAACTGTACACTTAAATTTCGTTATGTGTATTTTACCACTTTTTTTTTTTTTAGCTTATTAAGCATGTGTCAAGTGTCAGGCACCATACTTGGCCAAGGAGAGACAGTATGAGTAAAAACAAGCATGGCCCCCATCTACCATTATGGAACTTATAGGCTGGTAGGGGAGACACGTTTAAATGGAGAATGACATTAATGGGCAAAAATACAGGAACATTATTACAAAGAGTAGCTCACGGTACCATGAAAACCTAGAATACAAGGACTTGACCTTGTCAGGGAGGCCAGGCCAAGGACAAAGGTGAGTAGGACGAAGGCAAACCATTTTAGGAATGTGCAAAGTGTGTGTCAAGATGCAAGAAGGGAGAGTTTGAAGAGACAGCGTGGTTGGAGTGCAGAAGGTGGAAGAAAGTGTGCTGGGAAGTGGCTGGTGAAGATGGAGCAGCCGGACCATACAGCCTTGTCGGCCATATTAAGTTTTGTCTGTCTTTCTGAGCAGAGTGGGAAGTCATTGAGGGTTTTGAGCTGAGGATGGAAAGATGGGCAGAAAAGCAGGTTCGTGTTTTGAAAAGATCTGAAGGATTTTTTTTTTTTTTTTTTTTTTGAGGAGAGAGAGAGAGGGAAAGGGATATTTGAGGGCTTCTGAAGCACAGGGTCCAGTTAAAAACCCCTCTGCCCAGGGTTTAGGATGGTTCTACCCTGTTTCAGCATTCAGCAGGCCTTTTCCAATCCCACCCCATCAGCCTGTTAATCGTGACTTGGACCAACACTGCCAGGTGGTCCTTTCTTACTGTGTTCCTTTTGAAGATAGCTGACTGCATTTTTCACTTGTTTTGTCTTATTAGGCACTGGTGAAAGTGGCAAGAGCACCTTTATCAAGCAAATGAGAATTATCCATGGGTCTGGTTACAGCGATGAAGACAGAAAGGGGTTCACAAAGCTGGTTTACCAAAACATTTTCACTGCCATGCAAGCCATGATCAGAGCCATGGACACCCTGAGGATACAGTATGCGTGTGAACAGAATAAGGTAAAGCGCTTCAGGGGCGTTGGCCCTATTTGTGATTGCATGCTTTCCTACTCCGGTTAGCAGATGACTTTGAACAAAAAGATTTACCGAGTGCTTTGGTTAGAGGCCAAAGGAAGCTCTTGAGCGAAAACCCTGCCGCAGCGTGAGGAATGGAGTCTGTCCTGCAGTCTTCTGCAGTGATATCACAGTGTTGGTGTGGGGCTGCCTCACGTGCCGGGGTTCGGAAGTGTGGCCCGTCATTCAGGTTGCTGCTTATTTCAGGCATCGAGAAAAGGAAGATATTTTAACTCCATCATATAAACCTCTATCACTTATACTACATTTTTTTCTTTCAGCTAAGATACTCGGTTAATTTTTCATTGGAGCAATGGAGGCCTTGAGTTTACAATGGCCAACTTTTCAAGAACTCCCAGCCTTAGGGAACATTTTCACACATGCCCGGCAGCCTTCTCAGAGAAAGCACTGGGTTTTGTTGATTTTGGGAGCTGGCCCTTCTTGGGAATTAAGTAATAGCTTATGAGAGAGGTGCGTATGTCCCAACTAGCAATGGACTCTGAAAATGTAATGATATCAAGCTGGCTTTCCTATCGCCATGGGTTATTTAAAATACAAATCTGTTTAAGATTATAGGAAAATAATGAGGCAGGAGGGTGGGAGGAGGAGGCGATAAAATTTTATATGGTATAGTGGAATGCAAATCTGTCAGAAAATACTATGTATGAGTTCATTAAGAATGTGGATTTGAAATAGAGTTTATTAAAAATAATACCAATTTATAACATGATGTGATGATAAAGAGAAAAATTCTAAGATGAGTCCCTCGTGGATCTGTTAGAAAGAAATTTGGCTGCTAAAATGCTAGAATTGCATGGGCTTTGGTGTAGATCCCAAGGGCAACTTTATCGTGAACTTGTGGCACCTGTATTCGTGTATATTTTATAGAAATATAAACAAAAATTCTTGAAGCAATCTAAATGTTTACTCAGTGACTGGATTACATAGAAAAACAGCATGCACCATATTTTAGACTTATTTTTACACTGTGTCTGCAAATCATATCTTTACTACCATTTACTTTCAGTCTTGAAGAAAAGAAAGAATATATCTTGCCTACAGCTTTAAGCTTCAACAGTGTTATCCTGAAAAATGTGTGTGTGTTGAGGTGGGTTAGCCTTTAATATATCTGGTGTGAAGTAATGTCAGAGGTGCATATTGAGCCATTGGGAGATTCTAGAGGTGACTGATGATTCCTTTACACATTGGTTTTGAGTACATGCATTACATCTTTCTGAACACGTGCAGTTCTTTTTTAATCACCTTGTATGAAGCATTTTAAAAATTAGGGCCTCTGTGGAAATTTAGGATTAGGAGAAGAGGTATGTGTTGCAGTTCAGTTAATCTTTTTTTCTCTGTTGCAAAATGCATTTTGTTTCTCAGTTATAGTGGGGTGACTGGGGAAAACTTAAAATTTAGGAATGGATTTGTAAACAGACCTACTGGGTAGAAAATGCTTAAGTATAAGTCAGTCCTGCTTACCTTGGCAACATGTTTGTAAAACCCAATCAGATTTAGTAATCAAGGTCTCTGGGTTTTTGTTTTGTTTGTTTTCCTCAAGGTCTTCTAGAGGTACTCTGAATTTATATTTTAAACAAAAAGGTTTTATGGGGTTCGACATTCCACTAATTTTTCTTTTGTCTTGATCTTAATTCTTTTTCATAAGGCCACTTCCACTGGTCCACTCATCTGTGTTGGTTTCCTACAGCTGCTGTAACGAAGTACCTCAAACTGGGGGCTTCAAAGAGAAATTTATTCTTTCACAATTCTGAAGGCTAGAGTCCAAAATCAAGGTTGAGTGGTTCCAACTGGAGTCTCTGAGGGAGACTGTTCCATGCTTCTCTCCTGACTTCCGGTGGTTGCTGGCAATCTGCGATGTACTTTTCATTCCCTTCCTCTGTCATCATATCCATTTCTCCTCCATCCCTCCCCCCACCCATATGTCTCTGCATTCACATGATATTCTCCTCTGTGTCTAAATTTTCTTATAAGGATACCAGTCTTTGGATTAGGGCCCACCCTAATCCAGGATGACCTTATCATAACTTGATTTCATCTGCAAAGATCCTATTTCCAAATAAAGTTACTTTCTGAGGTTGCAGTTTGCATGAATTTCAGGGGGACATTATTCAACCCTGTACAGTCTTCTCTCTGTCCCCTCATTCATGTCCATCATACAAGCAAAACACATTCACCCCATTCTAATATCCCCCAAAGTCTTAACCCATTCCACCATCAACTCTATGTCTCAAATCTAACCTAAATATGAAGACAAAAGGCCCCAAATCTCATTATTTAAACCATCTATATAGGTGAGACTGGATATGGTCCATCCTTAGGCAGAATTCCCTCTCCTTCCACAGACTTATGAAACTATGGAACAATTCAACTGTACCTCCTCTCTCCTCTCATTTGAGGTATCTGGGTTCATTCTCAAGGCCTTCTTTCTTTCTACTTCAAGTACCTACTTTCATGCTTCATAAGCTCCCTCTTATCCCTCAGATATGTGCCTGAGAAGGAAAACATGCTAAAATAGCTTAAGGAGAGGCAAAGGATTGAGTGGAAAGAACACTGGATTGGTTCCCAAAAATCTGGGCTGTGCTCATGGCTCCCCTGTGGATCTCAGGCAGGAGTCAGCACACTTATCCTGTAAAGGGCCACAGAGAAATTATTTTTGGCTATCTGGTCTCTGTGGCAACTCCTTAGTTCTGCTGTTGCAATGCAAACAGCAGCCATAGGCAATGCATAAACAATGTGTGAGGCTGTCTGGAAACTCTATTTGCAAAATGTAAATGCCATTCTTAACTCATGGGCCATATGAAAACAGGCTACAAGTGGATTTAGTTGCCCACCCTAGTCCTAGGAGAAGTCATGTAACCTCTCTGGTCTTGCATTTCCCTATCCGTTAAATGTAGAACACATGTGCTCTGTCTACTTCATAAGCCAACATGAGCAAAACAAAGTGCTTTACAAATTAAATGGCACTCAAGAAACATAAGATTAATACTGGGGCAAGTTCAGAAACCAAAAATGGACTCATTGTTTCTTCTCTTAGTTGTTTAGGTTATTTTCATCCATTCCTTCTTGTTTTTTCTCTGTGGGCTAGTCCTGATTCTAAACATGAAACTGTAACAAAGTACCATGCTCACTTAGGCCATAAAATGATAAATTGATTAGTGTTCCAATAGTATTAAGTAATTAGTTTAAGAAGCATTATCTTCTTTACAAAGTATTGCATCGCTTAAAACAATTGATTATTTAAGACAGGGATGAACAACCTTCACTAGCTTTTATTTTCACAGTGGTGTGTGTACTCCCTCCCTCAATGCTTATTGCTGAGTGTTTATCTGATTTTTTTTCAGAGCTGGAAACACTTTCTTAAATGTATCTAGAAGGAAATGAAAAGTCATTTTAGAGGTTTTTAAATTTTCAATGTTAGCGAGATTATTGTTCTGCTAGGTTGTTGAAAATCTTTGCCTATTACTTGACAGGCTGCTTATGAAAGGAAGTTTCAGAAATTTAGTTCAGCATTTGATTTTTAACCAAAATGTCCTTTCAATTAAGATACAGCCTTGAAGAATCTTTTCTGCTACCTTGCCTGCTTTTATTTTTAAAGAAATGATTAATAAGTATTTGTTCACTCTATTGATAGGCCTTAATTTATATGAATGTCTCTCAAGAGTGTTGTATGGGCACAGATTAGACTTTATGACTTCTTGAACCAATATTACAAAGGCATTTGCTCGGTGGCAGACCTCCTAAATTTGAGTTAGCTTATAACTCATGTTTACTAGTGATGATTTCACCAAAGCCCAAAGAGCTTCATTTTTTTGTTGTTGTTGTTTGTAGTGCCTCCAACTTGGAAAATTTTCATTCTAGGCCTGTCCTGCGGTAAAGGAAATCTTTCTGATCTGTTAAAGATTCTGCAGTCTCTGCTCGGATGATTTAGATACAGAATTTCTCATTGGCAAAGGACAGCCTGCCTGACTTCTCAAAAGCCTTCTAGTTCTATGTTCAGTGATCCCTAGAAAAATGAATTAGGTCTATAGGCCCTCTTGGCAGCACACCCCAGCTTCTTCCCTGACCCTCCTGCTGTTAGGAGCTTTTAGCTACACTAGGGTCATATCATATTTGCATGTAACCTACACAAATTTGATTGCAATGGCTCATCCCAAAAACAGAAACATTTTGAAAAGAATGAATAATTAAACAATAAGAGGAATATTTGGCCAGCAATTTCACTCCAAGTACCTAAGTGTTTCTAGAAGTGTGAGGTCTTGAAACGCCCTTCAAAGAGCATCTTACTCGTCCATTAGATTTTGCTGAATTCCCAGTCTCAGTTGAGATAGTGTGCTTGAGCCACCTCGCCAACCACAGTTTTTGAAAGGTTGAATTTGGAGGGTTGAATTGCCTCACGAGGCTTCTGCTTATTTTGTTTGAAATTTTGCAGGTTGTACATTTTGGTAAACATAATTTTATCATCAGGTCCCTGTAGTGTCTTGCGTTTCAGCCCTTTGGGCTGCTGAGTTTATCAGGCAACAGTACTTCCAAAGCAGTGGTCAGTTTGCAATCCTGTCTGCACATTGGCATTATCTGTTGCTGCCCAGGGTACCAACCTTGAAAGCAGGAGCTAAATATTCTTGGAATGCAGCCCAAGCTTTTGGATTGACGTGTGGAAGCTTTCCAGGTGATTCTGATTAGGCAGCCAAGGTTGAGAACCACTGATATATGTACCTTAATATTGTTTGGAGGTGTTCAGTTTGGATTTGATTTGCCTATCGAACTTTCCATAGTGGGAAGGAGACTTCTGGTAATCTTTTCTATGGAATGACCTAATTAATTTCCACCCAAAGGTAAATTGAGGATGTTTGTTTTGTTCAGCCATTCTGGCTGCCTTGGATAAGTGACAGTAGCCTTGATAGCATCTCCAGGGGACATTTTTGAATTCAGGTCAAATTCTGTGTTTATTTCCATTGAGTCTCACAGGGGCCCAACACAGCATCATGCCCAGAGCTTCCAGGGATGGGTGGGGTCAGGGAAGAGGAAAAGACTGCATCTCACCTTTCAGAGATCACATCAGTGGCACCTTCTTGCTCTTCTTGTTCTCTTGTCCCTGCATGGAAATTATAATTTTTTTTTTACCAGTAAAGAATCAGGGATATAGGTTATGTTGATAACGTACCCAAGGTGTAGATTTTTGTTTATAATAGAAATAGCTTACAGTTTTGTTTTGTGAGTAATTAGAAACATGACACATTAGGAAATTAAGTAATTGTATATTTTAACTCATTGTTAATAGGTATTTTTATTTATTGAGATGATAATTTACCAGGTATTGAAGTTAAGCATCAAATATACAACTACATTTAAGCAACAAAGTCTGGAATTTATGGGGGAGGATCACAGGTGGTGACATGTTTTAACACCAAAAGAACTTTGATAATGTCTCATATCTCTGTATATACAACTCTTCCAGCTTAACTTTTCGTTCTCAGAAAGCAAGAGGCTGAAGTTACAGAAGAGTCTGTTAAAGATTCATATGAGAAATCAGGCCCTGTTAAGTGAAAATGGTCAATTTATGTCACTTTTTATAGAAGAGTTTCTCAGAGCTTGAAGTATTTTAAGACCCTCTTATTTTCTCATTTTTAAAACATCTGTTTAAATATATTTTTCAGTCCTACTTTCTCATCCAATTTGAAAAGTCAGATTCTGCATGAGCCTCTGGGAACAGGGAGGCCCATGTTCAGAATTTGGCTGTAGCCCAGGGTTGCTGGTTCTCTGGCAGATGTTAAACTTAGCTCTTTATTCCCATGCCTTATTGGTAATTAAAAATCACATGGTACATTTTTCTCCTAAGAACTGGGAGTTCTAGCTAGTAGCACAACAACAACAACAACAACAACAAAATTCTCCACCAAAATCCTAGGCTGGATTTTTTCTGTTTATGACAATAGTTCTCTGATTAATTGATGTGATGTCAGTGTGAAGTTGCTATAATCAGAGCTGGAAATGAAAGAGTTTGGACAATGGAAAATAGGATGGAGGAAGAACTGATTTTCTCCTTAATCACTGTCACAAGTAAATCTGATCACCCACCCCCTTTAAGCCTGGAATGGGAGATGAGTTTTAGGACCAACGATTCATTAGATTCATTTGACCATTGAAATATTAATTTCTTCTTTTACCTCAAGGCTGGGTATGAACCTACCACATCCAAAGAAATGCTTTCAAAAATCAGGTGAGATCTCACAAAAGTTACAAACAATCCATAAACTAGTGTGTCTGTCAGTCTACATGGACATCTGCCCATCTATCCAACATATGTGAAATATTCGCCTTGAGTCTTCAATTATATCCAATTTTGTTGCTATCTTAAAATTTAAAGGGAACCATATAAAACACCCTCACAAATCAATACTCTTTAATAAAAGTTAAATCGTCAATGATGCTAATTAAATTTTTGTTAGAGCTAAAGTTCTTCACTATTTGCCTTCTCCTCGTGGCAAAGCTGTACTCTCATTTTCTGATGGTAGAGAGGTAACAGATGTGTCATTACTGCTGTCCCCTCAGACCTGCTTTTTCTAAGCACCTAGTGACTTCAGAGGTGAATGAATGCCATAAATTTATGTCAAGAAGTAAACCCTCCCTCCAAGGCTTTATTTTGGAGTCCTGCCAAGGGAATCACATGTTCAACAAGTACTATTGAATTTAGAGGTAGATTTTCTCACTTATTGGGTAATAAGCTCTACAGTATTATCCCAGGAGAAACTTACTAGGAAGCATCCTCTGTGTATTAAAAGCTTTTTTTAAAGGAAGTGGGGGTCTCAAATGGGATACAGTAACTAATCTAACAGAAACAGATTGTTATCAGGTTGTGTGTGTGTGTGTGTCTGTCTGTCTATGTGTCTGTGTGCACGTCCACCTGCTGGTGAGTGGGTATGTTTACCAGTAAATCTCCCTTTAAAATAAAAGCCACATTCATTAGAAACCAGAACAGCTTTTTGTTTGTTTGTTTGTTTTTGTTTTCTAGTTGTCACTTGATTTTGGAAGCTGAAATGTTTTCAGGGAACTTTGAGAGATTATATCTCACGTACTTCATCTTGATTTGTGATACATAAAACTCTTGTCAGGTTTAATTAAGAATGGTCTAAAATAAGGTAAAGTCACTTTCACATTGTTACTATTGCTTTGCATTTTGTAAATTCAAATTTTAAAATATTTTGGCACTTTCTTTTTGTAGTTAGAAGTAAAGATTTGTTTAAGTTGACCCTTTACAGGATCTGGTTAAGTAATTGTTTGCTTTTGTGTGTGATTGTATAATTTATTAGGAGTAGAAAGATCTAGAAAGTTTTTCTAGATTCTCTTTCAAAGACATGTCTAGTCTTTTAAACATTTAAACAGTTAAGGTGGAGTTAGTTACAAAAAGATGGAGGTTGATAGGAATGGCTGCTTGTATTTTAGATGCCTCTAAGTTCTTACCTTCCTTTTACCCTAGAACAGTGGAAGTGGTTGAAGGATGGCATGTAAGGGAGACCAATATGACTGACCAGTAGCCACCAATTCTCCCCAATGCCCGGAATTCCTGCCCCCTCCTGTTGTATCTCTGCTTTGGGTTGATGTGGAATGTCTTCCCTATTGAGTTGTGTTGAGGCTTCACTTTGGGGTTTTATCACCATCATCATCATAATCATCATGGTTTGGATCGCATGATTGTTAGAGCCCTAACAATGTTAGTAATAACCCCAAACAAGAACGTTTTTCTTTCCAAAGTCAAGTTAGCATGCTCTCTCTCTGCGTACTAGATAAAATAGACTGTAGGGAAAATAATATTGAATTCCTGCCTTGCCTGTCATTTGGTTTTAACAGTTTGGGCAAATCATCAAAGCTTTCAATATTTTTATTTTCTTCCTCAAATGAAGGCTGTGTTGGCTTCTACCATATTACAAAATTTAAACATATGGTTAATGTACATTCAAAAACAAAAACAAAAAAAATCATATTCTACTGTGTCCTGAACAAGTTACTTTTTCCACCAAAATTTAAAAAGTTATTTTATTTTTTTTTTACTAACTTCCCAGTTAATAAAGGCAATACATCAATTACAATGTTATATCTATCAGTATAGGCTGTTTTATTTCATATAATCCAATAGCTCTTTTCAGACACAGTAAAAAAAATACCATAATAAAACTAGAAAGATGTATATACCAGACTTGCAATGAGAAAATCCATGTTCCAGAATGTGTATGGTTTGCAGATGCCTCCTCACTCCCTTCCTGAGGATAAGAGCACTTTTTAGGTTTTTAATACCTGTTTTTGAATGAATGATGAATGAATGGATGGATGGATGGTTGGATGGATGGATGAGTGCGCCTCCTTCCTGCAGATGTTGGCATTTGCATCTCCTGGTGCTCTTACATGTCACCACAAGAGGCATCTGTGGACAAGAACATCCCTCATGGAAATCTTGGATCAGAATGACAGAAAGATGAGGCAGAATCCATGTAATATCTTTCAAGTTGCTTGATTTAACATTTTTTTTTTTTAATGATGAGGTTAAAGGATTGAAGAAAGAATTTTTTCTAACAAATGATGCTATTTCTGGTGATTTCTTTATTCCTTCACTCAGGTCTGGACCAGGTAGTTGGCTCACTCGGGCTGTCCCCACGCCTGAGTGTACCCAGACAATGGGCTTTGTCTTAAGGCAAACAAGAGCTTGTCTATTTGAATCATGCTCTCCACTTTCTTATCTACAGGGCACAAGTTGTCGTTACTGTGGTTAGAGTAGTCTGTTTTTATTTTTTCCATTTTCCCAGAGATGACTCTTTTTACTGTTAGCAAAGGTTTGACTTGACGTCCTTCCTAACTCTGATGCAAGGTCAAGTCCTCCCTTAATTTGGTTATGAAAACCTACTTATGATAGTTTTGCTTCTCTCCTTCCAGGTTGATGATATTTCTGCCGCTATATGTTAACATGAATGGCTAATAGAGCCTAATGGTCATTTCCACCTAGAAAATGGTGAAGATCCAGCCCATGGCAGTAGGAGGCACTTAACACATACTTGTTTTATGAATTAAATGAATGGCACAAGCTAAAAGTTTTTTCTAAGTGAAAAGTTGGTCTCAAGAGAGGATAAATGGACAATTAGTCTAGATCCTAGGGCTTCAAGAATATAATGGCCTGTTTCCCTGAAAGAACATTCCTCTGAGTGCACGTTTCCCAGGGCTCCTAAGACCTTAGTGATTCTCTCCACAGTGCCCCCAGGGCATGTGCTGCATGCCTGTTAGTCTTCATCTCTCCTTGTGCTGTGAAGCTGTTACATGACTGTCTCTCTCCCCATCCTTTGAGCTCCTCAAAGGCAGTAGTATATTCATGTCTGTTTCTTCCAGCTCTCAAAGGTGATACCAAAAACAAAAACAAAAAACAAAAAAAACAAAAACTGTTTTCAGGTGGACAACATCGGAAAACTCAAGTTGTTACTTTGTAGTTTTGGTATTCAAAACAAAATGAAATGCACCCGATAATACAGATCAGACAGGCTTTGTTTTTACAAGCATCATGGCTCTTGTCGACAGCATCTCCATGACTCTGCTGCTGCTTATTCAGCTCCAACTACAGTGACCTCCTCTCTTTCGGCTCCAGTATTCACAACGCTCCTTTAAGCCTAGGACTTTGCACATACTCTTCTCTCTGCTTTTCCCTTCTTTCTTTGCCTAGTCAAGACTTCCTTGGCTTCCGCTAGAATGGAAGCTGCACAAAGGCCAAGGACGTCTCTGCTTTTACGCACTTCTGTGGCTCCAGTGCTTGACATGGATGTAGGCCAGTTTGCCAGAAACTTATCCCTTGAAGAACCAATTTTTGGAGCAAAGGAATCTGATTTTTATTTTATGATCCCACAGAAGTGATCTTAGGGCCACATTGTGTTCTTTTTTGAACTTGTCTCTCACAAACCATCCAGCCTCATCTGCTTTCCCTATTGGATTGTGGTTTCCAGCTTACCCCATGCCTCTCTGTTTGCTCATATTCTCCATCTGTTGGAATATCCTGCCACCCATTCCCTTTGCACTCATATACAGCTGACTTCATTTATTCATCTTGAATAAGGCATCCAATACCATAGCAAACTTTCTTTGACAACCTCCTGTTTCCATCCTCCTTGGGGTTAGGCACTCTTTCCAGTGTGCCTGTAATGCCTTGCATTGACCATATTTACATTAGAATTCTTTATATACCTTTCCCACTTCAGACTAGGAGTTCTTTGAGACTGGGAATCATGTCCTGTTTATCTCTGTGTCAATTCAGGCTCAATAATGGTTAGTGAAGTAACAATTAAAACCTTGTGTGAAAATAATACAAATTCAGAGCTATCTTAGGGCTTTGACTGGGTTGATACCACAATCTCAGAGCATGACTGAGCTGTTCTTTCATATGATATATTTTGCCTCTCCTTACATTTGGGATTGTGATACCAGGCAAAAAGAGACAGAGGGTCTACATCACCATGATTTTCTTTTTTTGAGGAAACATTTGGCAGTTGGAAATTGCTTCTGAGTTGCAGGATAATCAAGAAGCTTGAATAGTTATAGGGCTCAAAATCCAGTGTAGGAAGCATGGGACTGGCCATGTACAGTCAGCTGGGATGTGTTTGGTGAATGTGTTCTGTCTGTGTGAAAGTCAGGTCAGTGGCAATGACCCCTTTTTAAGCTAAATCACCAGGTAGCTGTTTTGGAATCTCAGAGAGGGGGAAAAACAGTTCTGTTGGAAGAATGGCTTATTTTATGAGTTGGAAGAGAGATTCAATGAATAATATTCTCTTCAGCAGCTAATTTCTAAAGTAATTGAGAAATAAGACAAAGAAGTGAAGTATATGGTGACCAAAATGTCATGTTAGTCTAAAGCTCAGGGCAGAGAATGTGGCTTGTAACTAAGTCATGTAATCTGACTAATACTGAACCTAGAATGTGATAAATACACTTACCTATAATAATGTCATCATCAGCTCTGGAAGACCCCAGGCCTCTCCTCAAGGGGCAGACCTCTAACGGTATAGAAGAAAAGACAGGAGCAGAGGCCAGGAGTTTTACTCAGCTAACATACCTCCACATGGAGAGAGTTGAGTGTGTAACCTGTGGCATAGCACTTAACCATGGGCCTCCTTCCCATACTTAGCTCCCTAAGGTTGAAGACTGTAACAAGTGTGAATCTGTGCCAGGCTTTATCAAAGAGATATCGTTTATCCTCAACAATTCTTCAGTGTGGATATTATCAGTTTCCTCCTCTTTGGAGATTCAGAAACTGAGGTTCTTGAGGGTTATAAAAAAATGTCCCCAAGATCACGCAAGTGTTACATGGCAAAGCTGAAAGCTGAACCCAGGTGGTCTGACTCCCAGACAGAGCTGTTAACCACTGTGCTTCACATTTCCCTGTGGGTGATATAAAGTACGTGCAGTGGCAGATCTTGCGTCCTTATTCAAAGGTTTGATAATGAAAGCAGTAAATTATTTGAAAGGAAGATTCTCTTTCTTAAAAGCTGTTCCTGGCCACTTTCAAACAATTCCTTTCTCCCTGGCTGGTATCCAACTAGCTCACACAACTGTCAGTGTTATCTCTATCAATATTTACACAAAGGAGTCATACAATTTAAAAAATAACAGAAATATCAGGGTTTCGCATCTGTTGGATGAAGTTTGAAGATTGAAGAGCTTTCCTTTAAGTGGATTTGAAACAGTTGCATGGAGAATTTTTTAAAATTTTATTTTCCTAGAAGAGAAAAGTAAATAAGCCAGAGATGATTTCAAATTCATTTTGCAAATCGAAACAAACAAAACATGACAGTGACCTTTGAACCAATGCCAGAGAATCCGGGAAAGATCAATAAGACCTGAAGAGTATATTCTGATAGTGGTATAAATAGGACTCATTTTAAATCTGATATTCTTCCTGGATTATGTCTCAAGTGTGGTTATAAGTTTTAAGTCACCTGACTCCCAATTTATTTAGACTTCTAGACCTTCTCATTAGTTTGGTTTAATTCAGTTGGAAGAAAACAACAGAGGAGAAAAAAGAGGGTGTGAATATGATCTCTCCTTTCTCCTCCGAAAGTCATACACACATTGCATCTCCAAGTTGTCTGTCTCAGTGAGGAATGGTCCCTGATTCTCAGTGCCTATCAGTGAGCTGGTGCAGGGACCCATATGGAGAATGGTGTATTTTCTGTTTCTCTGCAACCTTAGGAACACTTTCACTGACACTCTTGGGGTTTAAGAGTAAGATCTGTTCTGGGAAGCAAGCAGGCTTTGGAACTGTGCCTTTGTGGCTAGTGAGCTAGATAACTTGGGCAAGTTGCTGGCCCTCTCTGAAACTGCTTTCTTTTTTGTAAAATGAGAGAACTGTATTGTGTGATCTTTAAATTTCCAAACTATAGAGGAATGGAAGACCCTTCTTAGAACTGGAGAATAATAAAATCTGGAATTTCATAAGATTATGGCCATCTTGGGAAGGGTTTTTAAACCTCTATTCCCTTCTGACTTAAAAAAAAATAATTTTTTTTTTAAGTTGAGAAAATGTCTGGTGCCCTGGGATCTTGGGGCCTGAGATTCAAATCTCCTGGGTAGTTCTAATATGGAGGCACTTTGGCCCCTCCCTAACTTTGGCTAGTTCCAAGAGCATCTCCCCTTCCTCTCAAAAGCTGGATTGCTTCATCACTTATCAGATAATCTTAAATCCTAGAACATCTCCAGACAAGATGCCTGCTCACTCCTCACCCGCTTCTCTCCAGGGACACTTTTCAACCTAACTCCCAACAAATGTGTCCTAAGAGCAGCCTCCTAATTTTATCCTGGAAGCCTGATATAGAAAGGGCAAAGGGAACATTCCATCTCTTCTCCCTGCCTGTCCCAAGGGTATCTTGGGTTATAGATGGAGGCTTGCTCATTGGTGTGATGCCCAGAGGCCACTGACTAGAAACTGAATGTGCAACAGGACCCATCTGAGAACAGTGTGCTTTGGCATTGCTTTGGCATAAGGGTCCTCCCACCATGTTAAGGCTCTTCTGTTTAAATGTGAGGATTCTTGGTTAATATTGAGATAAAGCACTCATTCCATCTAAAGCCCTGTGAAGTAATATGTCACCCCAATGAGACTATATTAAAAATGAGATTCATCTTGAATCCCACTCAGAAAGTTGGATTGTAGAGCCTTAGCATTTCAGAGCTGGAAGGAACCCTCAGTTATCTTCGAGGCCAACCCAGACCTTTTCGTGGTTTAGATAACTGAAGTCTAAAGAGGTTAAATAATGTGCCCAAGGCAAGTTAGAAGGACTGGAAAAGCTCAGATCTGAACACGAGTCTTAAAGAGAGGTTTCTGAGTTTTTTAATATCAGCTTGTCAGAAGTCAAGATGAATTGAGGCATCTGACAAGTGCTCACTCTCTTCCTCACCCCCATTTTAATTCATGCTTTCTATAGGTTGGAGAATATTTTTTGTTTCTGTGTTCTTCGAATGACTTTAACTCTCAAGTTTTTTAAGGAAAAATTTCACAACTAGAAAAAGACCAGAAAGAACAGCACAGTAAACACTCATATACACTCAGCCAGTTGGTAATAGACATTCCCTTCCACACTTTTGGTACATATACACACATGCACACACACACTTTGTGTAAGTAAAAGTCAGCTGCAGGCATCCTGATATTGCCCTTAAATACTTCAGTGTCTTCTCAGAACCAGGGCATTCTCCTATGATACCATTAGCACGCTCAGGAAGGTTTACTTTGCAACTGTAATATTATACACTATAAAATGCAAGTTCAAATGTCTCCATGTGCCTCCAATATGGCCTTTATAGATTCTCTTTTTTAATCCAGGAACAAGTCAAGTACCCTCATTACATTTAATTGTCATCCTTATTCTCTCTTTAAATTATACCGCCCCCCCACCACCTTTTTATTTTATCTCTAATTACATTGAAATTTTCGAAGGGTCCAGGCCAGTTGTCTTATAGAGTGCGCCAAAATCAGGATTCATGTTTTTGTTTTCTCATTAGATTTAATTATTTTGGCAAGAATATACATAGAAGAAGCCTCATACTCCATGTGAGAGTGTAAAATGGTGCAGCCTCTTTGGAGGAGAGTTGGGCAGCTCCTGAAAGAGTTAAAACAGCATCCATATGACCCAACAGTTCCTCTCCTAAAGATACACCCAAGAGAATGGAAAACATATGTCCACACAAAAACCTATAAATAAATATTCACAAATTGAAACAATCATCAAAAACCTACCAAATAGTAAAAGTCCAGGACCAGATGGCTTCACCAGTGAATTCTGCCAAACATTTCAAGAAGATTTAATACCTATTCTCCTCAAACTCTTTCCAAAAAATCAAAGAGGAGTCAATACTTCTCAACACATTTTATGAGGCCAATATTACTCTGATACCAAAACCTGGTAAAGATAACACAAAAAAAGAAAACTACAGACCAATATCTTTCATGAACACAGATGCAAAATCCTAAATAAGATACTAGTGAACCAAATACAGTACATATTAAAAAGATTATACACCACAATCAAGTAGGCTTCATCCCAGAGGCACAGAGATGGTTCAACATACACAAATCAATTAATGTGATACACCACATAAACAAATTAAAAGATAAGAATCATATGATCATATTAATAGAATCAGAAAAAACTTCACCAAGATACAGCATCCATTTATGATCAAAACACTTCAAAAATCGGTATAGAAGGAAAGTATCTTAACGTAATAAAAGCCATCTATGGCAAACCCTCATCTAACATTATACTTAATGGTGAAAAACTAAAAACCTTCCTTCGAAGATCAGGAAGAAGGCAAGGCTGTCCCTATCACCACTGTTATTCAACATAACATTGAAGGTCCTAGCAAGTGCAGTCAGACAAGAGAAAGATATAAAAAGGCATCCAAATAGGAAATGAAGAAGTCAAACTGTCACTATTTGCAAATGATATGATTCTCTGTATAGATAACCCCAAAGACACGACAAAAACACTACTAGAAACAATAAACAAATAAGCGAAGTCTCTGGATACAAAATCAATGTTCAAAAATCCATAGCATTCCTATACTCTAATAATGAAGTGTCAGAAAAAGAAGTGGAAAAAATAATTCCTTTTGGATCGCAACAAAAAGAATAAAACACCTAGGAATAAATTTAACAAAACATGTGAAGGGCCTATATAATGAAAACTATAAGACACTATTAAAAGAAATTGAAGACAATACAAAGAAATGGAAAGATATTTTGTGTTCTTGGATTGGAAGACTCAGCATAGTTAAAATGAGCATATTACCTAAAGTCTTATACAGATTTAATGCAATCTCCATCAAAATCTCATCTGCATTTTTCAAAAGAAATGGAACAAAAAATCATCAGATTTGTATGGAAGCACAAAAGACCCTGAATTGCAAAAGCCATCCTGAGAAAAAAGAACGAGGTTGGAGGCATCACTCTGCCTGACTTCAAATTATACTAAAAGCAACAATAATCAAACAGCATAGTATTGGCAGCAAAACAGATACATAGACCAGTGGAACAGAATCGAGAGTCCAGAAGTAAACCCATATTATATGGGCAAATAATTTTTAACAAAAAAGCCAAAAACATACAGTGGAGAAAGGAAAGCCTCTTCAATAAATGGTGCTGGGAAAACTGGAAAGCCACCTGCAAAAGAATGAAACTAGACTGTTGTCTATCACCACACACCAAAATTAACTCAAAATGGATTAAGGACCTGAATATAAGACCTGAAACAATAAAATGCATAGAAGAAAACATAGGAACTAAACTCAAGGACCTTGGACTTAAAGAGGATTTTATAATTTGACCTCAAAAGCAAGGGAAGTAAAAGCTAAAATAAATGAATGGGACTACATCAAACTAAAAAGCTTCTGCTTAGCAAAAGAAATCATTAACAAGGTAATGAGACAACCATCGAAATGGGAAAAATATTTGCAAGCAAAGCTCTGATATAAGGGCTAATATCCAAAATATACAAAGAACTCATACAACTTAATAACAACAAAAAACAAATGATCAATCAAAATGGGCAGAGGACCTGAACAGATACTTCTCCCTAGAGGACATACAAATGGCCAACAACTATATGAAAAGATGCTCAATATCGTTAACTATTAGAGGAAATGCAAATCAAAACCACAAGGAGGTACCATCTCACACCTGTTAGAATAGCTATAATCAACAAGACAAGTAACAACAAATGTTGGAGAAGATTCGGAGAAAAAGGAATCCTCATACACTGCTGGTGGGACTGCAAATTGGTACAGCCTCTATGGAAAACAGTATGGAGGTTCCTCAAAAAACTAAGAATTGATCTACCATATGATCCAACAATCCCTCTACTGGGTATTTACCTCAAAGACTTAAAAAACTCATATCCAAGAAGATATATGCACACCAATGTTCATAGCAACATTATTCACAGTGGCCAGGACACGGAAGCAACCAAGTATCCTATGGTAGATGATTGGTTAAAGAAGCTGTGGTACATAGATACAGTGGAATATTATTCAACCATGAGAGATGAAATCCTGCCATTTGCAACAACATGGATCACTTCAAGATAATCATGCTAAGCAAAATGAGCCAGACAGAAAAAATTGAAAATCACATGATATCACTTATATGTGGGATATAATCCTAAAAGCAACAAACGAGCAGGACAAACAAACAGAGACTCGTGGACATAGACTATAGGCTAGCAGTTACCAGAGGACTATAGACTAGTGGTTACTAGTGGGGTGGGAAAGGAGGAGGGAGATAGATGGGGTAAAGGGGCCAAATATAGGGTTTAGGGGGAGGTTGAAGTGGGTAAAGGGGATCAAATATATGGTAGCTGAAGGAAACTGGCCTTTGAGTGGTAAAACACAATAAAATATACAGGTGTCAAATTATGATGTACACCTGAAAATTATATAATTGTATTAACCAATTGTTACCCAATAAACTCAATAAACAATCAAAAATTAAAAAAGAAAAAATATTCACAGCAGCATTATTCATAATAGAAAATAGTGACAACACAAATGTCCATCAGTTGATGAGTGGATAGACAAAATGTGGCATGCACATATAATGGAATATTATTTGGCAATAAAAAGGAATGAAGTATTTATACATGCTACAATATGCATGAAAACATGCTAAATGAAAGGAAGCAAGTCACAAAAGGCAAAAATTGTATAATTCCACTTACATGATATTTTCAGGATAGTCAAATCCAGAGAAAGAGACTGGTGGTTGTCTACAGGTTGGAGGAATTGGGAGAAATAGGGAGTGCCTGCTACTGGGTATATAGTTTCTTTTGGTGGTGATGAAAATATTCCAAAAATGATTGTAGTGATAGTTGAACAATTCTGTGAACATTCTTTTAAAAATCATTGAATTGTGTACTCTAAGTTGTAAATGGTATGTATATGGTATGTAAATTATTTCTCAATAAAATTTAGTAGAAAATAATATAATGTGGCAATGTGTCCTCCCCACTGGGCACTTTAAGGGAAAATTAGTGCCACTTTGTCCCTCTATTTTTGATGCTCTTTTGATCACTTAGATAATGTGGTTTCTGCCAGATCTCGCAATTGTAAAAGTACCTTTCTGAAGGGTGACACTTGCCTCTGTTTGGACATCCTGTTCTCCTCCCATTAGCCTCCACTGATGATCCTCACCAATAAGATCTGTTACATAGATGGGGAAAATGATGATTTTTAATGGTCATACTTTTTACATTTATTAACTAGTAATTTTTGTAGAGAGAGTATTTTTTCCCCTCTTTTTAAAACTCACTAGGCCTCAAATAATTGAACATAGAATTATCATATGAGTCAGCAATTCCACTTCTGGGTATATACCCAAAAGAACTGGAAGCAGAGACTCAAACAGATAGCTGTGCACCCATATTCGCAGCAGTGCTATTCACAATAGGCAAAAGTGGGAACAACCAACATGTCATCAACAGATGAGTGTATAAACAAATGCGACATATACATACAATGGAATATTGGTCAGCCTTAAAAAGGAATAAAACTCTGACACATGCTACAATATGGATGACACTTGAAAATATGCTGAGTGAAGTAAACCAGACACAGTGGTCAAGTATTATGTGAGTCCCCTTATATGGGGTACCTATACTCAAATATATATGGGTACATATGCACATACACAATACATATATACTCACATGCACATATACACACACACATACAAATCCATACAGACATGTTAATCATCAGTCTCCAATTTAAATCCAACACCACATTTTTCCCCGCCCCTCCTCAATCCATATTTATTTCTTTTCTCCAATAGCAGCGACTCTGGTTCCCAAGAATACTAACACATTTATTCATTTGCTCTAGCCTTCAGTAAACAAAATGATTTCAGATTTATCACACTAGTAACACTAATCATTTTAAACACTAAAGAATAAAATGCACCTTCTGATACTTAGCAGTGCTAAATGCATTTTATGGGCCTATTTTACTTCTTTTCTTAGGAGGGTGAGATTGAGGTAATGGTGGTGGTGGTGATGATGTGTGGAGAATAAAAAGAGATGAGGGAGAGCAAGACAGTGGGGGAATGGATGAGAGAGAAAGAGATGAGAGAGGTTTTTCAACATTTAAAACTTCACATGACTAAACCCACTAAATAAGAATGAGGTATATATGAAGTAAGAATTGGAAAGAGAGGAGCCAATGAAAAAAATTTTTTAAAGAGGAATTGGTTTTCTGAGTTTTAGAGTAAATGCTTTGTATGTTTACACTTAAGAAATAGTACATAAGGTTAGATTCAGTGAAACAAAGGAAAGACAGCTGTTTTGTATGAAGTCCGATAAGATTTTATCCTGTTTGGGGGGTTCAGTTGCTGCACTTGGCTTTGATGGTGACATTTTCTCAGACGTGACATTTGATCCAGCATGCATGTTCTACATGGTTGTCCTTAGAATGAGGAATTGATTTATTTTTTAAAGGTTCTCCCTGCCTTTGGAAGAGAACCAAATATCTCTTTTCAAGTTGGGGATATAATTTCCTTTTGAGACCTAACCTCATTCTCACCCCAGAGAGCCATTTGGCCTTTTGTGTAGGAGTCGGGTAAGTATATTGAAACAAGAGGTTCCTTTTTCTTCATTATTAACTCTGAAGAGCTGTTTTTCTTGCTTGGAATATTCTGGTTTCTAAGAGATGGTGAGATGGAAGTGAAATGTCCTAGGACCTAAGTTTAGGTTATGACCTGAGCCTTATCTAGCCAGGTGATTGTAGATACCTCAAAACTCTGAACTTTAGCTCTTCAACCATAAAATGAGGCTAAAAACCTGCTGTTTTCTTTCATCATTTAGAATTTGTGCCCTACACATTTGCCAAAGAAATTTCAGGTGACTTGTAAGAAATGACACATCTTAATCACTCTGATAAACGTCAGGATAAATGATTAAGAGTCATGGGTGTGGGGAGGAAATAAATGACATGAGAACCCCAAACAAAAAGCAGTTGCTGCAGATGAGTGCAAAATATGTTTCTAACCCTTTGCTGTCCAATATGGAAGCTACTAGCTCCATGTGGCTATTGAGTCCTTGAAACGTGGCTACTTTGAATCAAGTTTTGCTATAACCGTAAAATAACACTGAATTTCAAAGAGGAAATATCTCAATAATTTTGTACACTGATCGTCAGTGCTGAGCTGATCAAGAAGGGAAGGTTTCTTTGTTGAGATTCCTAGTTGAAAGAACACACGAGGAGCCAGCATGAGAAGGAAATGGCAGGCACCAACTTTATTGTGGGAGCACGTGATCTTCTGCGTTAGGGGACCGCGTGGGCTTTATATATCTCAGAGAACAGTAGTGGCATCCTGCCGCACATGCGTAATAAACAATCGCTGGGTCATACTTGCATAAGTTAGGCAGGAAGCCTTACTACATTAATGTAACATTCTAAATCCGGAGTCCTATCTGTAGCCGCGAGCCTGGATCACAGCCAGACCTGGGACCACATTGATTATATATTGAAATGATATTCTGAATCTATAGAGTTTAAAATTTTTGTTTCCGTTGTTCCTTTTTATATTTTTAATGGCTACCAGAAATTTTTTAATTTTGTAAGATATTAACATTATATATTTCCTAAACATCTCATTATATTTCTATCAAACAGTGCTGGTCTAACCTATTTTTTAACAAAAAAAAAAAAAAAAAAAAAAAGGATGTTGCTTTGTAAGTATGCCGTACATTCATATAGGGCTGCGGACTTCAAAGTTTTATATAAAAACAAGATAAATGATGGTGCCTTGCTATAACTGTAGTCCTTCCTCCCTGTTGGAAAACCAACCTAGTCTCAGTTCATGTCCCTCTTTGTCATATATAGGAATTTCTGACTAAAAAACAGCATGCAACTCAAAATTTGCTAATTTATTCCTCATTGGATCACTCATTCATTCAAGCATCCATTATTCATGAATTTTATTCAGACTCTATGGTGCATCCTCAGTACAAAGATGAATTATGACTCAGTCCTGCTTTTTAAGATTTCTAGTCTTGAAGGAGATGGAAGAGGAGAGAGGCAGCCATTGTCGACTAGCAGTTTACCATATAGCACTGTGAGCACTGCTCTGGGGGGTCTGTGCAAAATGTAACCAGAAACGGAGAAAGGTGACCAAGACTTGGCTTGGCTTTGGGGTAATTTGTAATTTGATTACTTATGCTGTTATTCAAAGAGGCTTTGCTAAGGTAATTTAAAGAGATTGAAAGATAGCAAATAAAATGTTAAAATAGTTTATTTAGCCTGTACTTTCAAAAGATCTGTTTTATTAATACATCTTCTTTATTTATCAGGCTGGATCTACTTATGCTCTCAAACTTAGTCTGTCCACTAAACTGTATCCTTGGCCAGACTTATTCTCTGTAAAAGCATACATCAGTTATTTGTTTGATAATAGTTTATCAGAAGCCTACTTATAGTCGGGAAGGTTGTCTCTTGAGATTTCCCTATTTGGATCCATACTTCTGATTCTACATTTCTCAGGAAAGGTTTAGTACAATTGATCAGGACTTTTAACTTGAGGAGACCCAGCAAATTAGAATTTGAAGTCAGTCAGAGAGCCAGAACTTCATCACCCAGCAGAGCCATGGCCTTCCCCAGACAGGACACCCCTAGCTGGATTCTATGTGGGCTTGTTTCTCATTTTAAAAAAGTAAAAAAGGGAGATCATAGTTTCGTAGGCTGTTTCTTTTGGTTAGGAACATGCTGAACACTTGGTCAAGGTAATGAGTCTTCTGAGAACTTTATTCCTCTTTAAACATTTCTGGCTTTCGGCTTCAGAAGAGAGCTCTGTGTGGTCTCAACCAGGTTTGCCCTGCAGGCTGAAGGCTTAGGGAAAGCAGGTTCCCAGGGAGAGCAGGCCTTGCGACCTGAAGAGCTGATGCGTATACTCTTGAGCAAGTGATCAATTATTTAAGGCTTTAAAAAAGTGACAGTGTTTATCAGGGCCCTGGAAAAGAATTTCTGATGGAAAATGGTGGAAAAGATTTGTTTCCATTACTCATAGCTTAAGCCGGCAATGATGGGAGTTGTTTAAATTGTCACTTCTCAGATGGAAACTTAACAAAAGTAGGTGGTAACGCCTGGTGGAATGGGTAACATGGGGCCAAAATAAGTGGAGGTGATACCGTGTGCTTGTTGTTTTATACACATCCTGTCCGTCGCCTTCCCTTTGGAATCCTGGCGTTCTGGCCTGGGCGGATCTAAATATCTTTGCGTACTTAGTCAAGTTAGTATTTGTTACATTTCCATAAAACATTTTTAGAAATCAATGCAAGCACATAGCTCATGTCCAGAGAAATGGTGAAATGGGGGAGGGACATTAACATCAACATATTTCTTAAAGTCATTTTTCATTTAGCAAGTTCATTTCTTTGGGAAGATCAGTTGAAGCTTTCGAAATCACTGACACTTATACGAAATGGTTTATCCGTGTAAAAGCATTTATCCGGCTCCCATCTAGGCTCCTTACCTTTCACATCTTCATTCCTCCCTAAAACTCCTTGTGGATTAACCCATGAGGACTGGTTTGCATGACACCCCAGTGGACACAGTTGGTCAGTCCTGAGGACTGGCATTCAGAATAGGTGCTGTCATATGTGTGCATTGGAAACAAATGGGGACTTATGCTTCCAGAAAGATGGAGTAGACATACTTTTTCCTATTACTCTTGCCAAGTACCCCTGAACATTATATGTAAAACAAACGTTAGAAGACTCCGAATGGTGGAGACAAGAAGAAAGACCAGCGGGGACCTCTGGACCCAAGGAAGAACACAGTGAGGAGTCGTCCGGATTTCTGTATTGCCTCATTTATACCAGACTCAGGGCTGAAGATGCCAGTAACTTGGAACTGCAACAGGAACAGACCAAACCACCCCCCACCACCCACCCCAAAGGCCTGTTCTCTCTGGCCAAAGGACCAGGAAAAGGCAGCCTAGTAAGACAGAAAAACTGCTAATCAGTAGTCAATCTATTTCAGCCAAACACCATGAAAAAAAAAACAAAAACTGTGGACCATCCCACCCATATTAGCAAAGACTCAGGTGGGGACTGAGATATCTGCCCTCACCAGGCTCTAACAAGATGCCCAACCTTCCTACTGGGGCAGTGCTGGAAAATCTGGACTTGGATCCCCTCAGGGCAGTAACAGGGGGCCCTTCCTCTCCCAATGGATGCCAGAGGAGATGTCAGAGGGAGACCAAGTGGAGAGTCAGGACTTTCACTCCTGCCCAAGTGTTTTAAGGGTACCCCGGAATTTGTTTTAATCAGGTGTGGTGCAACATGCAGACATGGAAATGACTGCTATGAAGGGAGAAGTTTATACTGACTGTTCCCTAGAAACAGGCATGGCACACCATGCGGGATCACACAAGGGAGGAGCAAGAATGCGTCAGGAGGCAGAAGGAGCAGGAGAAATTATGGGCAAGAGCCTTTATTGTGGTTTCCATGTGAAGGAATGGGTAAATAGCAAGGTAAGTAGGCTTAGAATTGGCTAGATTAAATAATTTCAGCAGGCCCTGGGCTGTGAGGCCTGGTCTGAGTTATCTATACTGATCCTGGAGTATTTAGGGAAGGAGAATAGTGTCCCAGAATACAAGAGCCCAATAAAGGAGGTGGTTAGGGGTATGGACTCTGGACTGGTTGGTTTGTATGTGGAAGGTGCTCCTCCATGGGAGCCATTTATTGTCTCTAAGAATTGGCTAGCCCTGGGATGGGAGTGGGGGCATCATTCTAGGATCAGCAAGGCCCCAAGGCATCAAAGCATCAGAAAATTAAAGGCATAGTTAATACAAAGTGTATCAAGGCTACCCCGCTCCAACTTTGGTGTAGGTGGAGATCCCATGGGGAGTGGTAATGAGGCTCTCCTGCCTCTCTCAGCAGAGAAGTATCAGTGGAAGTCAGGAAGGAGCCAGAACTCTCATCCTCACCTAGCAAGGTCAAGGAGCCTCAGTTGCCTCTGCTGCCAGAGCAGGGTAAGCCAGCTAAAACAGAACTCAGAGTCTCATAATGTAATATCCAAAATGTCCAGGTTAATTGAAGGTCACTCATCATGCCAAATATCTGAAAGATCCCAAGCTGAATGAAAAAGACAATATATGTCACACCAATACCAACTAAGATATCGCTGTATGATATTTTAAAACAGCCCTGATCAAAATACTCCGATGAGCAATTAACGATACTCTAGAAACAAACACTCAACAACAATAAAGAATAAATATATAAATAAGAACCAAATGGAAATGTAGAACTACAAAAATATAAGAACCAAGACAAGATACTCAATGAATTGTGGTGCATGGAATACTACTCAACAGTAAATAGGAATGAACTACTGATACACACGACAACACAGGATGGATCTCAGAATTATACTGAGTGAATAAAACCAATCCCCAAGGCTACAATGCTATTTGATATTCATATATAAATATTTTGAAATGACAAATGTACAGAAATAGCAGATTAGTAGTTGCCAGGAGTTACAGATGGGTCGGGGACAGGTTGGAGGTGGTTGAACATATGAAAGGGCAACCTGAGGGGTCTCTGTGATGATGGAAATGTTTTAGATCTTGACCGTATTAGCGTTAATAGTTCCTGGTTGTTGGAGGAAACTGAGTAAATGGCACACAGGATCTCTGCATATTATTTTTTTACGACTGCACGTAAATCTATAATTATATCCAAATAAAAAGTTTAAATTAGAATTTTTTATATCATTTGCCTCTGTAGGTTAACTCCCAAAAATTTATACTAAAGAAATAATCAAATTTGCATAAAGATCATAGATCAAATATTTAACAAGACAGACTGTATTATGGCACATCCATGTGTTTAAATACTATATAGTAACAAAAGCTATATTCCTGGGTGTTCTTTCTGTTTCCTTTATACTTGCTTTTAAACATACATATATGTGTTCCAGTCCTTTTTGGTGCATGCCTTACTTTACAATAGACTAAAACATTCAAAAAGTGTGTCTATTTAGTAATATAGTAAGATGTACACAGTGTAGATGGAAAAAATACTATACTTAGTTCTTTGTAATATTGTCATGAGTTTGTTTTTTAAAAAAAGTAACATATAAGTTTAAAATACTAAAGAAGATTTACCAAAATGCTAACAGTAGATATCTCTGGTGGTAGTTTCCATATTTCTTAATCATTCTTCTGGTATTTTCCAGAATTTTACAATGAACTTTTATTAATTTATGAAAAATGGAACAAGCTTTTGAAAATCAGGAAAAATACAAATGTTATTTAACAGAGCAGTGGTCTGAAGTGATGCTTAAAGGTAGCAAGGCTAAGAGCCTGGGGTAACGCACGGCTAATTACTTACCCTTTTCTTAATATCATCTTATGTTTCTAATATGTTTGTAAGAATTCCCCACATAGTAGCATTTTGTCTATTTTCCTCCTCACCCTAGAACATGGCTTGACATTTGCCCCCTTGCGTTAGACCAAGTGCCAGAAAATTCCATTCATGTAATCTCTCACAGCTGTTAACATTTCACCAGTTTGTGGTTTTTGTACGTATTATCGGTTTGCTGGACACTTGTATGCCCAGGAACCTAGGATAGGATAGAGATGAAGTTGAAGGCCAAGGAGTGCAAGGACAGACACGCTCACTGCCTGTGGTCTGTATTTCATCATATACTACAACCGCAACACACAAAAGCCAGAGGACCAGAGAAGCCCTTTGGTGCCGACATTAGTCATTACGCTCTGGGAAAAACTAAGCTCATGGCACCGCCTCAATGTGGAGCAATTTGAAAGTTATGAGACCAAGATCAAGACTCATTTCCTCAGAGCCATGAACTATTAGTCCAAACGACTATTTAAAAGAGATATAAGTGTATTCTGTGCTCAGTATGTACAGGCACCATGCTGAGCCCTTCTGGGCACATTAAATCGCTTGATCTCTATGATGACCCTAGAAGGCGGGTCCTAAGATCCATTCATTACAGAACTATATTACTGATTGACTTCCAACCATGGGCCTTGTGCTGTTCAAGGTATGTTGTTAGATTCATGAATAAAATAAACATAAATCCTTGTTCTGGTACAGATTGTTTTTGTTTGGGTTAATTTATAGATGAGAAATTGAGGAACAAAGACGCTAAGTAATTTGCCATGCAGGTAACTGGCAGTGCCTGGAGTTGACCCTTGACAACCCAGCTTCAGAGGCTGAGGCTCGGTTACCATCACAGAGACTTTTCAGGTGCACAGTCTAGTATTTAATGCTCAGATGGGATGGTATGGGCTGCCAGTGTCATTCATGCTAATTTGTGTTGCCAAATGAGAATTATACCTGGTAGTTGTTATTATGCTTTATCGATCATTAGTATATGTATATAAATATGGTAGATCATAAGTTATATTTATCTTTGATCAATTTAATTCACCCAGTATTGACTACATGTCAGGCACATGGTCCCTACTCTCAATAAGTTCATGGTTCAGTGGGGAAGACAAGTAAGTCAATTATTATTATACAGTTGTAAAATGCTCTCATAGAGGTATGTTCAGGGTGCCAAGGAGGCATACCAAAGGCACAAAGACTCAGCCCTGGTAGGCCTGCAGCTCAGGCATGTGGTGTCTTTGTTTTATAGGTAAGTAAATGGGCTCAGGTGGGGTCTCTGCCGATGGTCGCGTTGCTAGGGGCTGGTGGAACTATGGTGTGAAACCAGACTTTCTTTACTGTTGTTGGTCTAGGGTGGGCTTTGTCTTCCAAGATATACCATTTCTGGGGTGTCCACCTCATCCAGGTAGCTTTGGACAGATGAGAAGCCAAGTGTAGCTCACACTCAATTCTTCCTTTCTTCCACCTCTTAGGTTCTAGCCTTCTGGACAGAGGAGTTAGGGGCAAAGTTGGTAGGCTTTACATTCATGCCAGCTTCAATCAGTGCAGCCTGGTGGAGAAACTATTCTGAGGTTCATGGGAAAGAATGAGTGGTCTATCAGTGTCTGCCATGGAGGGGCAAATAAGAAGCAGAGGATACAAATTCCAAATTTAGAAAAATGAGAGGTTACCTCTGCAGAGAAAGAGAATATGAAATACAGAGCTATCTAGGAAGCATCTATGTGAATATAGACCTAAAGCAAATACCATACAATATTACAATTTGACAAAGCAGGATAGGGGGTACAGAAATGTTTGTTATATTATTCCTTTATACTTTCTATTTGCTCTGAATAGTCCATTAAATTACAAAGCATACCCAAGTGAGGCATAAAATCTGGTTTAATCCACAGTAAGCACTTTACTGACTTTCAGTAACCTGACTTTCACAATAAGTGCATTGTTTCTCTAAGGTCTAGTTCAATGTCACTTTTCTCCATGAAAACATCTCTAATTCCCCATCATGGCTGAAAGAATGTACCCATGAACTCCTGCCATACAATTAGTACCCTCTTTCTTAGCAGATCCAGGTCACAGCTCTCCTACTTGTTTAACTGTGTGCTCCTGGCAACCCACAGCCCCAGGCATTGCTCAGAGAACCTACATCATAGTTGGCTAAATGGAGAGCATGCTGCTGATGCCCCTGGTGCAAGCCAGTTCAGTAGTTTTAGCTCTAAGAGTTTTGAATTTTGCTTCCTTGGTCATTGTGTCTGAGTGTTGTCAATATAAAATGTGAAACCATGTCAGGAAATGTACTAACACATCATCCCAGCAAGCGTGAGGTCAGAGGAACTTTGGTCTAGTTGAAGGCACTGATGCCATTTAGATGAGAAAGCCCCTACCTCACAGCCATTCCTATTTCTGTGCCACAGAGGGATGCTTAAACACATCTCAGGAGGTTAGGCTGTCCTTAAAATTGCATGGGTCCGAGCTTAGAACAAGCAGTGCATTCTAGGGCAAAGTTCTTCATAAATGGACTTAATGACAATTAATTAAAGAACCCCAATGTTAATATCCTGTGAGGATGCGACTCTTGTATGTGAGCCATGAGATGAATCAATCAATAGGAAAGTAACCCAGCTAGTGTTAATACTTGACCATGCAGGCAGATTGCACAAAACTTCCTAAAAGTCCATTGTTTCAAAAACAGTACTTTTCCACTATCTGATTTGAAATGTCAGTATTTGCCAAAGGAAGGAAAAACAAACTTCTACTCTACTTACTCATTTTGGAGCATAAAATAAAAGATTCCAAGAACAATATAAACATGCTCCTTCCCTCATGCAGAGGGTGTCATGGCTGTCACTCCTGCTTGCCTTGGGGTCCAGTCCTTAAAGAGCAAGTCCAGGGTCTTACTGGTATCATGCACATTCTTTGTTCCTTTCATGAAGCATTATCTTTTTTAGGGAAAAATGCTACTCATTAAGGAGTATGATTTTTAACTGCTTAATAGAGCAAGTCACCTTTCTTTTGTTTGACTATGTCATCTCAGAACAACTTGTTTTAAGGGAATAGAGCATTAAAATATAGTTGAAGCCCCTTATATATACTTTCCCCTTCCCATTTGTTTTCCTTTTTTCAAATTATGTCCTGCAATGGATTTTCTTAGAGTGCCTAATTGTGTGGAGTATGCTGGTTTCTCATTTTATGAAATATTCTAAGCATGTAGCAAACCGTAGGGAATATAATAAATACCTTTGTGCCTACCACGCAGCTTTATCAAAACCTGTTAGCTGTGTTTGCTATGTAGTTAGGGTAAGTACTATTAGCTGCTATAACAGACAACCCCCAAATATCAGTGCCTCAACACAACAGAAGTTTATTTCTTGTTCATATAATGTCCATGCACCTGGTCAGGCAGCTTTCTGCCAAGCAGGGATTTGGGGTTCCAGGCTACTTTCGTATTGTGCTTCTGCTGTCTTCAACATGTTATCTCTAAGTCACTGTAGCACAGAGGGTTAATTAGCCAAGAAGTAGTTCTGCCACAATAACCCTATTCTGTGATGGGTAAAAAGAATTTTTCTTGGCTAATTAGCTAGTACTGCCACATTTTCAGGACTTTGTTTGAAAAGGAGTTTTTTTTCACTCTTCTAGGGCAGCCTACTCACTGTGTAGCAACTTGAGACCTTATGTTGTTTTTCCTTTGGGCTAATCTATGTCTCTTCTGAGTCTGAGTCCCATTTCCTTGTGGTCTCTCTTCCAGAGGTACGAGAGTTTTGAATGTGTATAAAACAGCTCTGCAAATTTGAATGCCCTTTCTTCTCTCTTTGGCTTTTCACCTTTAAAGTTAAATACTTCCAGTTTAATATTTCCTTGTAGATACAAACTTTCCAACTCTTTTAAATCAGAATTTCCCAAAGTACCTTCCTCAAAATGGGATTTAAATAAATGGTAAATCTAAATGGTCAAATATGTTTGAGAAATACTGTATTAGCCCAAAGAAAGCCATCTTTTTTTTCCGAGGACATCTCAGCACCTCTCTAGTATGCCAACATGGAATGTTGGAGTTTCTGAAAAGAAACTCTGCAATATTTAGTAAGTATTTTCGATCTTGGAATTTTATTTTAGAGAACCAGGACTGGTAGAGGGCCTGAGGGAATGCATTTTAAGAGACAAAACTTTAAGTCTTTGTCTTCTTTTTCTCTGAATCATCCAAGTTATCCATACCCCTTTTAGATAGTGGCCCTGGAATCAAATGTGAAGCTATCTAGGTTTTTCAGCTTTGTGTTCACCAGCTCCAGAGTCCAGCTTGGTACGCTTAGCCCAGTGGTGTTCATAATGATAACTCTTTGAGACAGTAAGACCTGGAGGTGACTTCTGAAACTCTAAAGAAAGATTAGGTCATGCTCCAGAGGGCTTTAGTGTTAGCCGCTTATAGTTCTCTCTCTCTCTTTCTCTTATCTATCTATCTATCTATCTATCTATCTATCTATCTATCTATCTATCTATCAGTTTTATTTATTTATGACATTGGTTAATGAATCCAATAGCTTACAATTTCTTTAACATCTGTAATTCTTCATGACTAATAATGCAACTACTTATTCACTATAATTTTTAATTAACCAGAACAGCCCAGTAATTCAAGCTTCCTTAACTACTTCCTTTTACTTATTAATATTGAAGTAACACAAGTACATGATATTTTAAAAATCCAATACTACAAAATTTAAAATGAGCAGTCCCCTCTCTCGTACCTGATTTATACCACCCAGAAATAATGATTTCAGAGTTTCAGTAATTTCTTTTGTTTATAATCTCCATATTTTAAAGCTCTAATCTCATACTTTTATTTACTTTCTATTACAGAACAATTTTATATTTCTCTCTCTCTCTCTCTCTCTCTCTCTCTCTCTCTCTCTCCTTATATTGTTGTATAACATTTGGGATAAAATCATTTGTCACTTTTATGATTGCATAAGTTTTATTCACAATTGAGCCCCTTCTTTATCATGATCTTTTGACGCATTTTAATTTTTTTCAAGCATATTGTCTTATGTGCCTATCATCAGTTCATTTATAAACTCTCAGACCAACTTAAAAAATTCCTCTTAATGTGATAAAACAAGTAATCTATGAATTCCATTTTCCTCCCTTGGATACATTTCACTGCAAGCCCTCCATCCTCATGCTCCAAGCTGGATTGATTGTTATCTTGGTCAGTTGCACACCTCTGGTCATGAGACTTCCCTTTACCTCTTACTCTGTTGCAGCACTTACGTTCCAGGTGTTATTTCTTCTTTCTGGTTCACTCCTTGTTTGTGTGGTGCATATCCTTCAATAGCCTCCTTAGAAAAGAGACATGGGAGATCATTACTTTTGCACTCCTGAATGTCTTAAGCATTTTTATTCTATGCTTACACTTGCTCAAGATTGGTCTAGATATTGAATTTTAGGTTGAAAGTCGTTCTCAGATTTTGAAGGCATGACTCTGTAGTCTTTTAGCCTATATTTGTGTTTTGAAAAACCTAATCATTTTGATTCTTGACCCTTTGCATCTGATCTTCTTTCTCAAAGGATTTCATATCTTCTTTTTATCCCTAATGTTGCCAAAGTGGGTATTTCCTATTTATTGTACTAGATCCTCAAGAGCCCTTTCAGTCTGAAAACTTGTGTATTTTAGTTTGAGGAATTTTCATATATAAGACTCCCTGGAAAAAGTCTTTTTCTCCATTTTCTCTGTTGTTGCTTTCTGAACTCCTATTAGACGTATGGATGATTTTCTGATTTTCTTGTTATTGTATTCCTAATTTGTACATCTTTATCTTTTTATTCTATATTTGGGGGAATTTCTTCAATTCCCCCCCATTTGTTTATAGAACTTTTTAAATGTTCTGTTTATTCTCCAATTTTTTTAATAGTACCCTGTTCTTGTTTCAAAGATTTTTCTTTTATTCCTAAAAATATTAATTGCTATAAAGTTTTATAAAATTGTTCTTTCATTCTCCGCATTGTCTCTGTTTCCCCAGGTTGCTTCATTCTCTTTGTATCTTTCTGTTTTATGTTGGTAGTTGTTTTTAACTGTTAATCCTTGGGTGTTCCTTCTTGTTTATGAGGTAGGCACTATAAAAGATGATAGGAAGTTCCGTGTTATGAGTGGGTGGTTAGACTATTTTGTTACAGGGCTACAAATGTCTATAATTATGGGCCTTTACTCCTGGGCAGATCTGTTTTCCCAGAGAGGAATATTCTGATCTCAAGTCTGGCTGCCATATTCTGAGCACGAGAATGAGGCTGGAGGCCATACCACTCAGCATGTAGACTTTTACTTAACATACCTCTTTTCAAAATGGACCCACTTCTCAAACTATGCTTGGTGCCCCTGTGTTTTTTGGCTAAGGGGACAAACTCTAGATTTCTGACATCTGTTACTCATACAACCTTTCCATCTGCCTTCAGGGGCACCTCTTTTCTATGGTGGGCCTCTCAACATAGGAGTCTCTGAGGTGCTCTAAGGTTTGGAACCATTAGCTTCTTTTGGGTGTCTCTCAGTAGATAATGAAGTTTCAGCTTTCTCTGTTGTTAAGTGCTTTGCACTCTGATCTGCCATCTGCTTTTTCCATTTCCATTTCTTATTACTTCTCCAATGCATTTTGTCCTTTTGGGTCAATAGGGTTTTTTGTATTGTATAAAAGAAATTTTCAGTGAGATTTTTTTTTTTCAGTGAGATTTTAGGAGAGGGCATGTGGCTTGAGTTCATTATGTATTATGGACTGAATTCTTGAATACTGGAATATTCAGAATTGAATCCTGCCCACCCACCCCCACCCCTCAAATTCATAGATGAAGCTATATCCCGAAGATGACTGTATTTGGAGACAGGCCCTTTCAAAGAGTTTATTAAGGCTAAATGAATTCACAAGGTAGGGACCCTAATCGGAAAGGACTGTCTCTTATAAGAAGAGACACCAGAAGTGTGCATACAGAGGCGAGGCCATGCAAGGACACAGCAAAAGGCAGCCATCTGCAAGCCAAGAAGAGAGGCCTCAGGAGCAACCAAACCTTCTGATGACACCTTAAACCTGGACTTCTAGAACTGCGAGAAAGTCACTTCTGTTTAAGCCACCCACTCTGTGATATTTTGTTACAGCAGCCCAAACAGGCTAATATACCATGTTTAGGAGAGCAGACGTCTAGCCCCCATACTTTCCACACTGCCTCTTGGACACAAATATTCTTCATTTGTACAGCTAATGTTCCCTCTCTGAATGTGAAATTCTCTACACACTCGTGTGTGAACTATTATTTTGGTTTTGTTCATTCAAGTGACAAGCTAGGTGCTGCTTTGCTGTGCTCTGTGGCTACCCAGAGATGAACAAGACATTTCCTCCTTGTTTACTAGAGATGGCGATACCAGTTTTCAGTGTCCCGATTTTCCTATGCTATTTTAAATGATCAAAACAGGTATTTTTGTTGGTGTAATTTTATCATTTCAGTATTTTAAAGAATCTAAAATCTGAATCATTTCCCCAGGAAGTTGGATGCTGTGTTAAGGAACAGATTCTTTCATTTCAAAAGCATTCTGACACATCTCTCTCCAGCTTAAACGCTTCTAAGCTAAATTGTTTGAATTCCCATTTCCCAAATTACTCATAAAGTGGAACATCTCTTTTTACATTTCATCGTCATGTATATTTCTGCCAAACCAATTTAATTCTCAAAGATTTAAGCTAGATGACCCCACTTGGGCCTGCTCCTGCAAGAATTTTAAGGGGCTCAGAAGACAAGCCCACCTGGAGCTTGGACCCTGCTTCTCAACCATCTCTGGTACCTGGGAATTCAGAATCCCTGCCCAGCAGTGCTGAGTGGCTTCCAGGAACTATGCAGGTGTCTTCTCCAGGTGCCTCTTGTGAACAAGAGGACCATACACAATCCTTCTATCACCCATGGAGATTGTGCAAAGACCAGAGAGAGCATTGCATGTCTTGTTAATTGTGAGCCTTAGATGCTTATCTCAGCCTAGTCCTGGCTCTGGAAGGATACTTGGGAAAGAATGAGGAGAAGTGGTGAGAATTAGAAGAGAAGGGAGCAAATAGGAAGTACATTCCCAGGCTCAGTTCTCGGTTCTTTCCCTGGAGCCAGACCACTCAGTACCCTCCATTCCTTTAGTGAAGGGCCAGTACCATCCTCTCAGGGCTTGAGCCCCAGAGCCCCACGATATGTTTTAAGTGATGCAAAATAAATACTTAAGTACAGGTATTGTCATGTGGCTTCACTATTGCAAGAACTAGCAGCCACATAAGCCTTTTCAAAATGCCCACCCTAGAGACCAAAATTTTAAGAAGAGCAATATGTTTTTTGTTATCTTTATAAAAACCAAACCTGACTATAGATATGGTGTAGGTGATTATCAAATGAATAGATTCCATACTGAAGAAGAGAGTTTATAACAATACTTTGTCCTCTAGGTCAGACTCTGTTCTCATTTAGTTTTTCTATTATAGTGTGACTTTCCATCACTCAGTGATGATAAGTAATGTTGATGAGTTGTCTCTCCTCACCTCTGGCTTGCATCAAAATTAGCAGCTACCAGGTGACTGTCCCTACTACATCTTTGGAGGACAGCAGCGATTCTCAAACGTGGGTGTGCTTTGGAATCACCTGGGGGCACTTATGATAACATAGATTGCTGGACTCTACTCTCAGAGGTTCTGATTCCGGAGATTAGAGTCGGGCAGGAGAATCTGATTTTCTAACAAATTCCCAGGTGAGGAATATGCTGCTGGTGTGAAGCACACCTTAAAACTACTGGAGTCAAGTTGTCATTCTGCCCCATGATTTGAATTTAGACCTAACTCACTGAGGGGAGGAGCGTCGAGAGGCAAGTTGTCATCCCATTGAGCTGTCTCAGTTCTTGCTTCAACTGTCTTGCCCTGGTCCAGAATTCTAGATCTCTGTGTCTTCTCTCTCCTCATTTAAAAATTTTATATCTTTATTGAGATAGAATGCACTTACCATGCAATTCACACCTCAAAAGTGCATAATTAAATGATTTTTAGAAATATTTTTGTCCTCTATAAAAGAAACCCTGTATTCATTGAATAGTCTCCCCACCCCCTAATTCCCCTTATCACCTCCCAGTCCTAGGTGAGTTCTAACCTACCTGCTTACTCTACATGTGCCTATTTGGATGTTTCATATAAATGGAATCATACAGTAGGTAGCTTTTTGTGATTGGCTTCTTTCAGTTTGCTTAGTGTTTTCAAGATTTATCCATGTTGTAGCATGTACTTCCTTTTTATTGCTGGATAATATTCCATTGCATGGATATACTACATTTTGTTATCCATTGGTCAGTTGATGGGTATTTAGGTTGTTTTCACTTTTTGGCTATTAAGAATAATGCTGCAATGAACATTAATGAATAGGCTTTTATGTGACCGTATATCTTGTGTTATCTTGTGTATATACCTAGGAATGGAATTGCTGGGTCATGGAGTAATTACATATTTAACTAGGTGAGGAAATGTCAAGCTGTTTCTCAAAGCAGCTGCATGATTTCCAGTCCCACCAACAACATGTCAGGGTTACTATTTCTATACATCTTATCCAACACTTGTTATTTCTTATCTTCTTAATAGAGCAGTTCAAGTGACTATAAGCAGCGTCTCTGTGGTTTTGATTTGTATTCCTCTGATGGCTAATGATGTTGAGCATCTTTTATGTGCTTATCAATTATTTGTATTTCTTTTTTGCAGAAATGTCTGTTCACATTCTTTGTTTATTTTTGAGTTATCTTTTATTACTGAATTGTTAAAGGTTCTTTATTCTGAATAGAAGTCCTTGTCACATAAATGATTTATAAATATTTTGTTTCATTATGTGTGTTTTACTTTGTTGATAATGTCCTTTGAAGAACAAAAGTTTCATTTTTATGTAGTCCAATTTACATATTCTCTTGTTGCTTTACTTTTGTTGTCACATATCAGAATCCATTCCCTAATCAAAAGTCACAAAGATATACTCCTATGCTTTCTTCCAAATGTTTTATAGTTTTAGCTCTTACGTTTAGGTTGATGATCAATTTTAGTTCATTTTTGTATATTGGGTGAAATAAGGATCCAGCTTCATTCTCTTACATGTGAATCCAGTTGTCCCAACACAATTTGTTGAATAGACTATTCTTTTCCTATTGAATTGCCTTGGCACTCTTGTAAGAAACCAATTGACTATAATAAATATAAGGATTTATTTCTAGACTTCCTATCCCATTAATCTCTATATCTATCCTTATGCCAGTACTGCACTATCTTGATTACTGTAGCTTTTTAGTAAGTTTTGAAATTGGAAATTGAATTCTCCAACTTTGTTCTTCTTTTTCAAGATTATTTTGATGATTATGGGTCTCTTGCACTTCTATATGAATTTGAGGATTAGCTTGTAAATTTTTACCAAAAAAAAAATAAAAAGGCAGCTGGAACTTTGGTAGGGACTATATCAAATATGTAGATGAGTTTGGATAGTATTATCATCTTAAAATTATTGTCTTCAGATCCATGAACATGAGGGTTTTTTTCATTTATTTAGATCTTTAATTTCTTCCAACAATCATTTGTATTTTTGGCATGCAAATCTTGTACTTTTTTTGATACTTAAGTATTTTATTCTTTTTATGCTGTTGCAAATGGAATTGTTTTCTTAATTTCATTTTGGAAATGTTGATTACTAGTGTATAAAAATAGAATTGATTTTTATATTGATCTTATATCCTGTATCCTTCCTTTATTTATCAGTTCTAATGTTTTCAATATATTCCTTAGGATTCACTACATACAAGATCATGTCATCTACAAATAGAGCTAATTTTACTTTTGCCCTTTCAAAATAGATTCCTTTTATTTCTTTTTATTTCCAATTGTCCTGGGCAAAACTTCAACACAGTGTTTCTTGTTAGCACGTAAGGGCGCCAAAATGCATTCCCGCATCGCTATGATTGAGGCCATGCCATGGAGATTCAGTGAACAGAGAGGGGCTTTGTGAGACTGATGGCAATATGGTTCCACTTAATACACCTTTCCATGATGACATTTCAAAATATCTTACAACAGAAAAATACTGATATATTGACATCCTTTCCCAGGTTACCAGTGGAAGTTCTAGTGCACAGATTGGCAAGAGTGTTTTATCTGTGAATAATTTGGGGGGGTGGGTGATGTCAAGCCACATGGAGTTGAGTTCACCTGGAAAACCACCACCAGATTCAGCCCTTTGTCAAATTCTGAGACAAGTCCAACTTTTAAGAACACTGGCAATAATAATAATTTTATAAATGGGATGAGCACAGGGGAAACAGACCTCCAAATAACTAATTGACTATATTTTACTGATGCAGTTGGTACATATGTTTTATGTATTGTTTGTGCTTACTCATAGCCGTTTCCTGGTGTGTGCATTCTCCTCCTATCATACTCGAGAGCAGAGACCTTTTGACTATCATTACAAATCCTTAAACCTGATATGGCTCAGTGTACAGACTGTGTGGATAGTTCATCTTAACTCATGCATTACTGTAGCAAATGACTTCAGTGATTGACTTACCAGTCTTAGGAAGCCCTGACTGTTCTCCTGTGCTCTCATGTCCCCTTCTGAAAATCTCCTTCAAATGCATCTCTAGCACCTCAAACGCAGTCTGTAGCAAATTGCCTGCCTCACAGCCCATGCTCCGAATTCTCTTCCCCTAAGATTTTCAACTTCTCATGATGATGCCATTATACTTCTTGCTTGTCTATCATGTCATGTTTATTTAATGTTAAACACCTTCTTCTTCCTTGCCTCTTTATCTAGTCTTTAATGGGTCACGATGAGTCCACCTGTTTGGTTTCTACAAATGCGCTCCTACTTCCTTCCCACGTTCTCATGGTTGTCCACTCACAAAGAGTGGCCTAGATTGTTCGAGTAGGCTCTATTCATCTGTTTCTTCAATCAGTGGTAATTCGTTACAACAGTAGCTTTTAAGCACATCTCTTTCCTGCTCATCCAGTGTCAGTGGCTCCCCATTGCTTGTAAGACCGCCCAAATTCTATAGAATGCGAAGTTTTCCATGAATTCACCCCATCGTTTTTTTTTTCCATCTAATCTCTTGTTGGGGACAAACCTCAACATCTTTCATTTTGTTCCTTTGCTTTCTTACTACCAGATATTTGCTTATTTGTCTCCTTAATTTTGAATGCCTTCCCCTATTTCAGTATTTATCCTATCGTGCTCTTATAACTCATTTCAAGTGCTACCCACTCTTTGAAACCTTTGCTGATCTGTCCAACCACACACAGATACCCACCCAGGCTCATTGGACATCCTCAAGATGCCACGTCCATTCCAAGCATTCTCCACTTCCCAGAGTGTCTGGAGGCCCTGGTAACTCCTACTGTCCTCCAAAATAGAAATTTCTCCTTTAAGCCTATTCCTTTATGTTCCTTTTCCTTGCCATCATGATAAATCCAAATAAATCTGTGTCTTTTGCATAGCTTGCTTAGCCTCTTGTACACACTGAGGCACAGTTTTGTTTGTTTACACATTATGCATGCAATTCTGTCTCCCTCAGCTATGAACAACCTGAAGAGCAGAGAGTCTTTATAATACCGGCATCCAATCATCTGTCATTCAATAAATGCTTAAATGAATGAAAACAAAATCCAGGAATGCTTTTTAATTCTAAAGAGGAAACTGATGAGTGAACCACAACTAATCAAGCCAACACTGTCTCTTTGTAGCCTCCTGAGAAAGAAAATATGTCAAACTGGGTCTGCCCCAGAACTTTCTGAATGATGTAATTCTCAGCTTCCTTCTGAGAAGTAATTCACATTCTTGATTAAATGCTTGAGCAATTCTCTGATGCTCCTAAATTATTAAGAACTTCTGGGAAGTTAGGGTTGTCTACACAACTGACTGACTAACCTTATAATCTTTAACTAGAATTTTTTTTTCCCCCTTGTTAGTCTTTCCTTACAGGGAGCTTTAAACAAAACTTTGACACATGCTTGTAAACAATTATTCTAGAAAGTTCTTCTTCTTCTTCTTCTTTTTTAAACAGTTCACCTTAGGACTATTTCTGGGCCCTCCCACTTTCGCAACAACTAATATCTGGTTCATTCTGTCTCTTTACTCCACTTTCCTCTCCTAGCCCTATCTGTGGGTAGAAGGAGGCAAAGCTGAGCCTGTAAAGATGGATTGTGGGACCATGTGAAAGAAGAAGGGGAACAGGTGGTTACATATGAGAGTGGGAGCTTCATGCAATTGCATACAAGAGATGAAGGGGAAGGTAGAGTATCCTTGGAGGAGCCGAGACCAACAGACTGACAGGGCACAGACATGGAGCACCTTGTGGACTTGCCAAGCAGCTTGGATTTTATACTTATACCAAGTGATGAAATTGACCTTAACCAGTATCTTCTAAAATTCAGAAAAATTTACTGCATATAGTAGAAGATTAAAAAAAAAATTATTACCAGTCAGGATAGACTACAATATGCTGCAGAAGCAAACGATTCCTAATTTCAGTGGCTTAGAACATGGAAAACTTATCTCTTGCTCACACCACATGTCCAGCCAGAAGAGTGAAGGCCCTGCTTCATACAGTTATCACTCAGGACCCAGGGTAACAGAGGCTTTCTCATTTTATGATTCTGTCATCACAAGGTTCCACTGTTTGTTGCAACAGAAGCGAGAAGACAGAGAAGCATACGGCAGCAATTTATTGCAAGCAAATGATACTCCTTGAAAGTGACAAGCTTTTCACATATCATTGGCCAAAGATCTCAGAATCACACCCAATTTCAAGGATGGCAGGAAGAGATAATCTTCCATATTCCTGGAAAGAGAGAAGCACCTGAAATATTTCCAAATATTAGAAATATTTATGTTACATAACACTAGGGTACAAAGGCAGAATAATCACTTCAGATCTTGGAGGGTGTTTTAAATGATGGTAGAAAGGAGAACTCAATTGACTTGTACATCTGAATATAAGAAAAGATTTCAGACCTCAGAATGGTAGTGTGAGAAGCTTGGTAGACCCTCTCTCCAGTAAAACTATTTAACTGGTGAACATTATGACAGCCATTTAAAGTCTCTGAAAATTGTCCTAAGAGCATACGGCAATTCGAGAAATATTTTTTCAAGAAAATCTATATCCCAGTAAGAACTTCAAGAGCTGGTAGCATTTGAGCTGTTTTCATGTCCCATCCCCGAGCTCATGTGATGGAAGCTCTAATCCAGCAGGGGGTAGTTGAGATGGGGCTACAGCTCCTGGTCTTCTCTCTGTAGCTCCTAGTCCAGGGCCATGGTTTTACTCTGAGACGGACAGGCTACCAGAGCGTCTTATCCTCCATAGCCTTGTGTGTGGAAATATTATTTCAGGCAAGTATGGTTGAGAGGCCTGGGCTCATTAACAAACTCAACTCTTACTCATGGGGCAGGGGCTCTGTCTCAGCATGACAGGCTGAAAATACTGGGGCCTCAATTACCCCATCCTATCCTGCTTGTAGGATGGAGGTTCCGTACAGGAGGGCCAAGAAAAGAAGACCAAGGTTCTCAACATCCTCTTCCTGACAAACAATGCCCACTTGTAGAGCAGAGGTTTCCCTCCAGAAGAAGAGGGCCATTGTCCTCATCCCTAACTCTGGCAAACAGTTCTTTCCTAAGAGGCAAGATGTGAAAGTGGCATTCCACTGGAGAGGAATATAGCATGAAGAAGTTTACATCTAAGGTCATTGTCAAAAACAAGGGAAATCTTGGTAATGAGCAATCAAGGAGGTGCTGGTAGCTCAGTGATATTAGTAGCAACAAGCAAAATGGCAGATTGAAAAGAGACGGTCAAGAATAGCCATCTGCTCACTCTAAGGGATTCAGAAGATTGTGTGTATGTGAAGTGCTGAAAGGGATAAAAGAAACTGTTAACCAAAAAATCCTATATTCAGCAAAGCTATCTTTCAAAAGTGAAGACAACCTTCACACATTGCTGATGGGAATGCAAAAAAAAAAAAAAATTGGGGCCACTGCTTTGGAAAACAGTTTGACAGTTCCTCAAAAAGTTAAAACATAGTTACCCAGTAATTTCACTCCTAGGTTTATAACTGAGAAAAATGCAAACACATGTCCACACAAAAACTTGCAAACAAATGCTCATTATGGCATGATTCATAATAGCCTCAAAGTGTAAAAAATCCAATGTCTATCAACCAATGAATGGGTAAATGTAGTCTATTTATATAATAGAATAATATTATTAGGTAATAAAAAGAAATGAAGTACTGAAACATGCTACAACTTAGACGAACTTTGAAAATACTGTGCTAAAGAAGTCAGTTACACAGGACCACATGTTATATGGTTCCATTTGTATAACATTTCCAGAATAGGCATAGAGATGAATATGTTGTTGGGTGGCTAGAGCTGGGAAACTGTGGAGGGAATAGAGAGTGAGTGTGCACTAATTTTCCAGGGCTGCCATAACAAAGAACCACAAACTGAGTGGCTTAAAACAACAGAAATTTCTTCTCTCGCAGTTCTGGAGTCTGAGGGTCATACTCCCTCCAACGCCTGTAGGGGAGGATTCGTCTTTGCTTCTTCCAGCTTCTGGCGTTCCTAGGCGTTCCCACACTCGTGGCAGCGTAACTCCAATTTTGACCTCCACCTTCCCTCTGCGTCTGTCTCTGTCTTCCCATTGTGTTCATTCGTGTTCTTCTCTCTCTCTCTCTCTCTCTCTCTCTCTCTCTCTCTCTCTCCTCTCTCTCTCTCTCTCTCTCTGTCTCTCGGTGTGTGTGTGTCTGTGTCTAAATTTTCCTCCTCTTAAAAGGATACTAGTCAAATCTATTAATGTCCTCATCTTAACTTGATGACATCTGCAAAGATCTTATTTCCAAATAAAGTCACATTCACAGGTACCAATGTTTAATACTTCAACGTATCCTTTTAGGAATCAGAGTTCAACCCATGACAGATTGCTAATAGGCTCTGGGTTTCTTTAGGGAGTGGTCAAAATGTTCTAATTGATTATGGTGATGGTTGCACAGCTCTTTGACTATTCTAAAAGCCATTGAATTGTATATTTTCAATGGGTGAATTGCATGGTATGTGAGTTATATCCGAACAAAGTTGGTTTAAGAATGAAAGAGAAGTAAAGACATTCCCAAATTAAAAAAATAAATAAATAACTGAAAGAATTCATGGCTAGCAGGCCTTCCTTAAAAGAAATACTAAAAGAAGTTCTTCAAGGCTGAAAGATAGAGACACAGACAGTAATTCAAATATGCGCGCGCGCGCACACACACACACACACACACACACAGAGTTCCAGTAAAGATAATTAATGATAAAAAAAAAAACGATTTAATATATGGTTCTTTTTCTGTCTTTGCTGACATAAAAAGTAGTTGTATAAAAGAGAGGAATCCATGTGTGCACTTTCACCCACATGAAGCCAGAATGACCCTAGCATTTCTCAGGAATTTTAGCCATTCACTTAGGCTGGCTCGCTCCGGCTTCCAAGATGCTCCCTGATCCTGAGATCCCTGGCCGTGTTCAGGGCTCATAGAGTATTGGCCTGTTGAATTTGGTGGTGGTCTACCACGGCTCACTCCTGAGATGGGTACCAAGTAATCATTTTTTTTAGACATTTCTATTTGCTTTTGATATTCTACATATGTTCTCAGTTGAAGGGGGAAAAATACTTATCTAAAAGCTAATCACACTTTCTAAATGACAGAAATATTTGGCTGGAGTTAAAAACTAAAGGTTAAGGATAAAGGTCCATTTACTCTGATTTAATCCCCTTGGTCCTTTCCTGTGCCACACAGGGAGATAGTCTAATACAAAGGTCAGCATCCGCCTTAGAACTGAGCAGTCCACCTATAATGCAGCCTTTTTTTTTTTTTTTTAATGACATGAACTGTTTTCATTAGCAGCCTGGGTCTTGGGTGTCTTGAATGGAGAATTTTTGGCTTTGATCAAATCGTGGCAGCTGTTTTGGATGTACTGTTGCTGTGTCTGATTATGATGGGGATCCGCAGTATCGTTTCTCATCCAGAGAGCACATGAGTCTTTGTGAGGGTTTTATGATTCCTTTGTTCTACTGCCATTTGCTCTAAAGTCTAAAAGAGAGCGAATATAACTCTGGATCCGGAAATGACATGTTTCGTGCTAGCAGCAGAGGATCGAGATAAGAGCTCAGTCTTCTCAAGTCTAACCTCTTGCCCTGTGCTTCCAACTCCAAGCTATTAATACCCTTATGTTGTGGCCACCAGAGGGCTAAGAGGTGGGCATGAGGCCTTAGTCACCTTTGAGTTATCTCAGGAGGGAGAATGGTATTTGGGGATCTTTGGCTCTTGGGGGGGAATTTGAAGCTGCCTGTTCTCCCTGAATCCTGAAAGGCTGAGAGAGGCTGCAGAAAGGGTAACTAAATCTTTCCTAACCAACGTTAGGGAGAATGGAAGGAAGGCCAGGGAACCCCTAGAGAGATTTTATCCAGTTATTTCGTGAGGGAGCTGACAGCAGGAGTTGCTGTGCCTTTCACTGCTGGAGGACCATTACCAGTATTCCAGTGACCAGATTTGAGTGTAGGTGAGCTTGAAGAAAAAAAGAACTGACACAGCTGCCTGGTCAGTTTGGCTGAGCACATGCCCGAAGAAGGGCTAATGGTCAGAAATCAAGGCGTTGGCAGGGTTGGTGCCTTCTGGAGGCTCCGAGGGAGAATCCGTTCCATGCCTCTCTCCTATTTCCTACTGGTCCTCAGCAGTCCTTGTCATTCCTTGGCTTGTAGACACTCACTCCAGTCTCTGTCCCCATCTTTCCATCACCTTCTTCCCTGTTTGTCAATGTGTCCTTTTCTGTCTCTTTTAAGACCTCTCATTGGATTCAGGGCCATATAATTCTGTATGTTCTCATCTCTAGCCTAACCATAATTACATCTATAAAGACTCTGTTTCCAAATAAGGTCACATTTTGAGGCGGGCTGAAATTTGGTGGAGATGCTCTTTAATGCACTAGAGCTCGTAAGAGCTTCATGATGATTTGCAGGGTGGGGACGCATGATAGGGAAACGAAAGCAGAGAAGGAATGAACTTGTTCAGTAGAGGTGCAGGGAGCGCCCCTGGCACAGAGATGTAGGTGCTACAGTAGGTTCTCCCAAGTGAGTCATTGGTGGCCTCCTGGGATTAAAAACATCTCAGTGAGCAGATCCCCTCAGCCTGGGCCAGTGTGAGGTGGGGGACAGAACAGGGCATGGAGACTCCTGGCAGAGAGTCACCACGAGAAGCCAGGAGGATAAAAAAAAAGGCACTTTGTGGGCCCCGTGGGTTATGAGAGCTTTGTACCTATAAGTCAGGGGGCTTTGGAGTTGAATAAGGACATGTTATTATGCTTGGCTACTAAGAAGGTGATTTGACATTAAGAAAAAGAACTATTGAGATTCAGACATTGCTAATATTCCATAAATAGCAGAAGAAGTCATGAGCGCAGCCACTTCCACAAGTTGGACTGATGGTGGTAAGCTCAGGAAAGAGTTTGTGGGTGGGACCTTGGAGATGAGTGGCTGAGAGCTGCGAGGCCTCCTCTGGCAGGAGATGGTGAGTGGGGCCATCTGTGGGGGGAGAGCCACATGGGGACCCATCATGGAATCAGGAAAGGCCATGGGTTGACTCCCAGGTGAAGTGAAGAGCACGCATGTGGAGGCAAATCATAGGAGGTGAGGCCGCATATCACTGACTGGATTCTGCAGTCAGGAGGACGCTCAGGGCACTAGAGGCTTATGTTGTATTATGAACATCTCATAGTATGACAACCCCTCTGTTCCTTTTTCTCTTCTTAAATTGTTATAAAATATACATAACATAAAATTATCATTATAGCTATTTTTAGGTGCACATCTCAGTAAAGTTAACTACATTCATATTGTTGTGCATCTTCCTTGCTTCTTATATGTGAGGAATGGAGGGCAATGGGGAAGGGTACTTAATTTGGGGACAGAAAGAATTCTGTGAGGAGGTGAGTCTGGAGTATTAGATGAGGGGGACAAAAATTGATCCTCTCCAGCTTGTGATAAAAAGAGCTTCTGTCCTATAGATAAGTGGACTTTCTAGAATACTGGGAGGCAGAGCAGAGACAACATTTAGAGACAAATGGGCACTGATTTCTGCCTTCTCTCCTTGAGGAGGTACATAGCCTTGTTAATGCCAAATTTGCTCCAAAAGCCAATGAAATACCCCTGATATTGATAAACGCTGCCTGATACAGAAGCCCTTAGATTTCTTTAGTGCCTTTGCTACAGTAAAATAACAGTAAATTGCAAAACTACTTCAGCACAAGTTCTCTTCAAATGCATGAGGCATTCTTATACTAAAAAGGTATTTGTTTTGTATCTGAAAATCAGACTTAACTGGGCATCTTCTATTTTTATTTGGTAATCATATTCTGATGAAACTTTGATATCAGGGCTAATTAAATATAGAACTTAGTTGTAGTAGGGTCTCTTTCCCCCTTCAAAGCTGTGCATTTGGACCTGGTGTCAACCTACAGAGAAGTTGGTAATGGCTGAGAAAGGACAATATGGACCAATCTGGTGTCCCCTAGAGGCAATTGTCTCTCTTGCACAGTCCCATCTAGAGAGAGCCTGGGACATATGCTCTGAAGATTGCAGGGTGGGTCTCACTTGTTTCACTTAGCATGATACCCTCTAGGTTTATCCATGGTATCTCGAATGGCAAGATTTCATTCCTTTTTCCATTGTGTTATATGTACCACATTTTCTTTATTCATTTGTCTATCAGTGGACTTATCAGAGTGATCACTTTGTAAGTTATATAAATGTCTCATTGTACACCTGAAACTAATATATTGTATGCCAACTGTAATTGAAAATTTAAAAATTATTTTTAAAAAAGATTACAGGGTGGAGGGTGGTGCTAGAATAGCCTCCAGCAGAGCCAAGAATAAGGGAGCCCTTGAGAACCTGGGGTACCCTGCTCTCCTAATGCCACTGCTAGGCAGGCGTGCCTGTGGGTTCTCACTGCAGAAGGAAAACAACAACCAAATATACATCCAGGATTAAAACCACCATTTCGAAACCACATCATTAAAGCAAGCTGTGACCCAAATATTTGTTGTAGTGTGCTAAAGAGTTTTTCAAGCTATTGAGAAGAATGGAAAAAGTGAAACACCAAAAAAAAAAAAAAATCCAGAGCAAGGAAGGTTGTTGGATGATTCTCTGGAAGTCGTGTAGCAATTTTTTATTTTGGGAAATAAGCTTCAATGTGGAAGGAAACTACTGCAGTGCACTTGAAATGAAAGGCCTGACAATGAAAAACACAAGCGCCTGAAATACGGTGTTACATTTGGTGCAAAGAGTAAGACAACCTCATGCAGCTTCTTGTATGCAAGGGAAAGTGGCTGCCCGCTTGGGGGCTTTTTCTCTCTCTGGAAGGACCTTGCCTGTCCACGGCACAGAAGTGGCTATTAGAGCATTGAGGAAGTAACATGGACAGCTCAGGGACAGGCCAAATGGGCTCGCTTCCCTTACCAATTGTTTGCTTTGTGTCTAGTGGAAGCAACTTAACCCCTATTATACACTTCAAAGTACATGCCAGTAAAATTTGGATTTATAAGCCTCTGTCTTCCAAGTGGTTAACAGTCCACTATCTTTAAAAGTAGCGGCAGGCAGCCAAGATGTGCCTTCCACTAAATTCTGTCTTTTACTCTCACTCTCTTGATGTCTTTCAAAGAATGAGAATGTCTAGGTCCTTATGTAGATATTATTTACTCTGGGATGGACTTCAAGGTAAAATCCAGGTCATGTGATTTTAACTGAAACTTTATGTGTTGGATATAAAGCAAAGACCATAGAGAGTCTTGCTATCAGAGACTTGCAATCAGGGAAGTTGTCACTAGGTGGCACCATGGTCATAGTGGCGTGAACTTATATTGGACACTCCCCAGTCATGGCTATATTTGGGCCTAGGTAAATATTTGAACTTATTAGTGATGCTTACTTTTCTATAAACATCACGTGGATAGTGATTTTATATAAACTACCACCAACAATTACTGACTTTAAGAACTGTTTATTATATACATGATATGCTTTAGAGTAAGGATTAAAGAATAAATACATGGGCTAGCATCAATGGTGTGCCTTTAGAACATGTATTTCTAACTCTGGCTTTCCATATTCTGATTTAAGAAGAACACATATTACTCAGTTGCATGGTATAAACCTGGAAGTCTTCTTTATGGAAATAGTCACGTCGTGCTTGGGGTTGGTGTCAGATGCTCTCGTACCCCTATTTGCAATCCACCCTGAAAAAAGCTTTACTTACTTCCAAGCCCTTCTTTTATCTCTGAAGGCCCCTTTCCTCCTTTGTTTTGGGAGGGCATGGCTACTGAATTCTGTATTCCAAAGAAGTTCATTTCGCTTATAGAAGAGCAATGGGCAGGAAAGGTGTGCAGATACAATTCTTCTGGCCCTCATGCATGATATCTTTCTGGTCTGGAGGGTTTCACAGGCAGCTGCTGTCCCCACACCTTCCTCCCTTTAAAATGTAAATGTTTCGAAGTCAGTTGAGCATGGTGGGTGACTTGATAGGCTCTGGGATCAGGCACACCTGGGGCTTGAAAAGCTGCTTCACCACTGCTACCTCTTCACCTCTCTAAGCCTCAGTTTCCTCATCTGTTCAAGCAGGATATTTAAAGTATCCAGTTTCATAGGGTTGTTGTAAATGCCCAAATGAGATAATGTTTATGCAAAGTTATCACATTGTAATGGCTCAGTTTGCACTAGCTATTGTAATTGTTCATTTATATTTATGCCCTATTTCTTGGAAGCTATTTATAAAAATACCTACCTTAAAAAGACTCAGGGCAAGAAAAATTTTGAATCAAGATAAAAGTGAGGCTGTGGGGAAAGAAGAATACAGTTATTGTAGGACACAGGTATCCGTAAGCTTCTGCTGAGTTACATGGGCCTAGTCACATATAGTCACATGCCGCTTAATGACAGCGCTATTCTCTGAGAGATGCATTAAGTGATTTTGTCATTATGCAGCATTAGAGCACTTTTACACAAAGTCAGATCATATAGCCTGCTACATACACCCTTAGGCTATCGTACAGCCTATATGCCTCCTTGGCTACAAACCTATACAGCATGTCACTGTACTGAATACTGTAGGCATTTGTAACACAATGATATTTGTGTACCTAAACACATCTAAACATTAAAAATATAGTATGAAAAATGGCACACCTATATAGGGCACTTAGCGTGGATGGAGCATGCAGGACTAGACATTGCTCTGGGTGAGTCAGTGAATGCGTGGTGAGTGAATGTGAAGGCCTAGGACTCTACTGTACACTGCTGTAGACTTTATAAACACTGTACACTTAAGCTACAGTAAGTTTATAAAATAACATGAGATTAAATCAAGCACAAGAGAAAATGCAATCAAGACACTCAGTAAACATGGGATGTATGAGGTTGCTGCCTGTGTAATACAGAACACTGTTTTACAGTAAATATTTTTTGTAAGTAGAAAGAGTACACTCTAAAATAATAAAGTATAGTAGAGTAACTACATAAACCAGTAACATAGTCGTTTTTATCATTATCAAGTATTATGCACTGTACGTAATTGTATGTGCTATGCTTTTATATGACCGGTAGCACAGTAGGTTTATTTACAACAGCATCACCACGAATGTGAATGTGCATTAAGCTATGGTGTTATGACAGCTGCAATGTCACTTAGGTGATAGGAATTTCTCAGCTCTATTATAATTTTATGGGTGCACCATGATACATGCAGTCCATCATTGATCAAAATGTTGTTATATGGTGCATGGATGTATTTGTTTCTGAGCTTCCCACTAGCTAAAGTGAAAAAATCAGGTTGATTTATATGATTCCTATGGACACAAGGCAAAACCTACTACTCTCTCAAAGAAGCATAATTATTCTTGGTTCTTAATTCCAAAAATACGTATTTTTTATGTGCGGTGTCCTTTAGCAAATGCTAACTGATGTTAGAGACAGTAACTCCAATAGCCCTATATGATGTGTCGTAGGCACTCCTTTATTATAAGCCAAGGGAATAGTAAAAGGCAATTATGTTCCCCAGAACTAGGAATAAGACCATGTGGTAGACAGAATCCTGAGATGGCCCCCAAAGTTCACATCCTCTGGTGTCCATGCTCCACATAGTCCCTTCCCTTTGAGTATGGATGGGGCCCTGGTGGATGTCACCCTGTGATTAGATTATGTGATGAGGCAAAGGTGAAAGGGTTTTTTAGAGGTAATTAAAGTCCCCAGTTTATTCTGGGTGGCCTGATCTAATCGGCCCTTTAGAAATCTAGAGGTAGGAAGATTCTCTTGCTAGTCTTGAAGAAGTAGCTGCCATATCGTGAGAGGGTCAGGTGACCAGGACCTGACAGCAGTCTTCAGTAGCAAGGAGTGACTTTCAGGAGATAGCCAGCAAGAAAGCTAGGACTTCAGTCCTATAATCATGAGAAACCAAATTCTGCCAATAATCTGAATGAACTTGGAAGAGGATGCTGAGCTCCAGATGACAACGCAGCCTCTCAAATACCTTGATTTCAGTCCTATGAGACCCTGAGCAGAGAACTCACTTGTACCATGCCTGGGCTTCATTACCAAGACAAGCCCTTATGGCTCCATTGCCATCAAAATAAAAGAATTTCGTCTGTTCCTTTCCTTCGTCCCCACTATTATCACATAACTCTGCTCAGGGTTCACAGTCCCAGCGAAGTGTGAGCAAGCACCCTGGCATTTAGCCACAGGAGAGAGGACACCTGAATTAATAGACCTGTCAAGATCCATAAGGTGGTTCCCTCAAGTCCAATTGTAACCAGAATGAGAGAGAATGGGTGGTGGACCACCCAAAAGCAAAGGGGGTCCACAGAAGTAGGATGGGCTTATAAATTTGGGGCATTATCTGAGCACTTGTCCTTTTGGTCTGCATGATAGATGAAAGGGGAAATCACTCTTCAGAAAAGGTGAAGAATTGGGAGCTCCTAAACTCCAAAGCTTCAGGAAAGAGGGCTGATGAAGTAGAGATGGGTTTGGGGGCAGAACAGCTGCGATAGTAGAAGGCCGTACAATACACCCTTCCTTGGGTTCGAAAACCCAAGATTTCGAACAGATTGGATGCTCTTTGTAAGGAGAGGCTGAGCTTTGCGCCCATGCAAATGAGAATAGATAATGAACCATGAAGGTTTAGCCCTGGGGAATTAGCAGAAATTACAGAGGAGCTTCTGACTTTCACAAGCTATGGAATCAGCTGGAGTCTGAGCCAGTCAGACTCTATAAGAAAATCGGGCCCCAGCTGCCACTTAAGCTATACGAGTTTGGCAAGTAGTGTATCCTAAATCCCCTCTTTGGAAACTCATAATAAAAATGAACATGTTAAACATTGTGTGCTCTGTTCGGCATCTCTACCTAATATTGTGTTTGTCGTGGTTGCTACAGGCTTGTTATGGCTGTTCGCTCAGTCCACTAAGGTATCACTAAATGCTGCATTTATTGAGGGATCCCTGTTGTAGATCCAGGGTTTATTTTCTATCAACCTATCTGCATTCTCATTCTAAGCAGTCAAATGTTTAAGAATTTGGTGTGCACACTTATTTTCATGATATATATCCTGTTAATGCACAATGCTTCTTGATTTAATATATTTATCATTATTGACTAAATGTAAAGATTTTCATGTAACACTAATTCATTCAAATAATTTTGAGGTGCCAGCTATCATTCTAGGCACATGTGCACATGTATGCACACGCGTGCGCACACACACACACACACACACACTTCTGTGTGTGTCCTACGGTTTAAAAAACTTGGGCAACCAAGACCATGTCCTAAGCTTATTTGGACGAGGAACTTTTTTTTTTCAGTATACTTATAACATTTTGTCAAATCGTGTTCTATATAGTATAACATTCTGGGAAATGCTGACAAAGGCACAGCTGGGCTATATGTACTTCAGAAAAAAAATCCACAAATATCATTTGTTTCAGCATTTGATAAGTCAGACAGCAGAGACATTACCGATAAATTCTCTGCCAGAGTCTGTAGTACAGATATTCTTTATTGCCACGTAAAGGAAATCTGTATGCTTTGTTTGTCCAGTGAGCAGGTGACTTCTGAATCCTGAGGCCATCTGAGACTTATTATTTGACTAGATATTGATCCCACAACTGCTAACAAAACCAGGATATTTCTAAAGGCTTTTGGATCAAACAGTGCTGTAATCAGATGTGTACTGGCTTTTGCCTCTTACTGGATTGTGGCTCTCAAGTCAGGCTCTGTGGATCTATATCCACCTATCCTGGGATGCAGCATGACCTAGCAAGTAGTAAGCACACAGTCTGCTTTACTGGACTCTGGGGACTTTAAGAGACCATATCCAGTTCTTTAAACAAATATCTAGTACCTACCACCTAGATATGCTCAGTTGATCGCTCAGTCAGGATTTTTTGACAGTAAGTATGAAACTGGTTTAAATGTCTGTACAACTTTGAGATGCTTGAGTAGAGAGGCACTTTGCTCTTATCCCAGCAGGTCTCCTTACTCACCTGGTTACGCAGAGAACCTCGTGTTACTGTGAAATAGTGGCTGAGTGCCTTCATGGCATTGTGGCACATTCCATCTGAGATAGAATAATCTGAGGTCCAGAGCCCTCATGGTTGCTGATGAATGTGTGATGAGAGAGGGAAAACAATTTAGGGTGATATCACTGCCTGTGAGGCCATCTTCCTGGTTTTTTGAGGATACATCACACACAAGAGAGAGATGGGCTGGCATGTTGGTCATGCTGATGATCTTTAGGGCCACCCGAGAACAGCCTTGATCCTGGGTCCCAGGAGCAGAAAAGACCCCTCATCCTTTGTGGTTCTGTGCTGTGTGCTCCTTGTACTTGAATGATGGCACTCCTTTACATCTGCAGCTGGGTATAATTCGTTCATCCTCCCTTGGAAATAATAATGATTGCTTTTGGGCTCTCTAAAAAAAGTAATTATGGTCAGTGCATTTTCCTTAATACTTTGACAGAAGGGTGTCCACAAGATGAACTCTTCATAAAGTCTGATAATAAAAGAACACATTCTTCAGCACTGTAGAATGCTAATACTGAAAAGATGACCCCACCCTCCCAATTCATTTTACCAATAAGGAAACTGAGGCCTCAGAGTTCGACAGATTTATCCAGAGTTCCTTATTGTGGATGAGCTGAAATTATATCCTGAGTTCTCTCAGGCCTGAAGGAAGCTTCTCTAACATATTTACTTTGTTTGTAAGGCTCATCCCAGCCTACCTGCACTTAGGAACACTTCAGCACTGTACCAGGTGGCATTTTAAACAGCAAAATCACCAAGAAAAAGAACAAAAATGCCAAAAACATAGCACCAAATAGACCATGAAAAGGACACTTGTTTACAGTATGAGAGCTGAAATGAGAAGGCAGAGCCTCGCCTTGCTCCGCCTGGGCCAGGAACATGGGTGTCAGGAAGTTCAAGATTTTTGCTGCTCTGTGAACGTCTGTAAATAGCTGTGAAAGCACTGTGAGTTTTAACTTGGGACTGCAAACAAATGTTAGTGAGTAGGTGAATTTGTGGACATGGAATCCATGAAGAATGAGGACCAACCTGTGTGCCTTCTTGTTTTTAGGTGTCACATGAACAGGCATTTAGGAAGGCATGGGGAAGTGGGTCAGGGCTGCCATTTATTGGGAGTTTACTGCATACTGTGCACTGTGCTGAGCACTTTATGTTTTCTGGGCTGACTGTAGCCCCATGAACTGAAATCTTTAGAGGGGAGAAGCACACCTCATCTTGCCTTGGTACATCCCATTGTAAATCAAGACTCAAGACCGATGATCATGAAGAATCCTAGTGGAGACAGGGTGGTTCATTCAATTTCACCAGCTGGAAACCGGAATTCCAAAGTCCCAGAATCTTGCCTTCCCTGGGACAAATGCTCCAGGATGCAAGGGGCCACTGAATACAGAAGGTCCCTCTGCCCAGACCCCGCTTCCAGTCTGTCCAGGACACTGCTTTTCTGTGTTCTCTGCTGTTTCTGATGTTCCTGTTTGGGTAGGTAGGAGTGGCGTGTGAATCAGCATGAGGCACACATGTGGAGTTTTTAGAATTAAGCCAGGGCCTAAGGTGGCCTTTAATAAGAGAGGCATCCAGATAAGGCTCTGGCTCAGTTCCACTAGAAGAACTTTATTCTTAATGTTTGTCCTTCAGCTCAGCCTTGGATGTACCTGTCTGGCTGGTGTTACTAAAATAACTCTTGAATCTAGCATTTCCTTGTCTTTGCTTTTGTTTGAATAGAAAACCTGTTTTACAGGTGTGGGTGGAAAGATATTTTTGGAGTTGCCTTAAAGAGTCTCCCCCGACTCCGGTGGCTTCTCTCGAAGGTTGGCAGTGCCCCAGGAAGAATATGGGGACCTACCTTCCCCCTTCTCCAGGGCCAGCCTGCTGTCTTGCATACCAGGGTCTCTGGAAACGTCTGGTGTTGGTCTCCACCTGGTGTGACAATGTAGACTTCATAAAAACAGATAATATAATATTATACCTTAAGACATAATAAAATGGCCTGCTTAAGGAAGTAGTGAAGGAAAAAAAGAAGTGGGAACATTCTCAACTTTTGTGACAAAGCCTAAATCAAACAATTCCAGCTTTGCCCACTGGATGGTGTTTTTCCTTAATTTTACTGTGTGCTTCCAGTCTTAGGGCAGGTCCACAAATCCAGGCTGATTCTGGGCATTGCCCTTTGAAAATTCTGAAGAGTTGGAGAGATTTACTTAGGTGGGGTTCTCTTGCTTTTTACCTAATCGAATATGTTTTCGAGAATTCTTTTCCATGCTTTTTATACCTGTTACCGTCATTCCCGTAAAAACTGAACACTTGAGCATAAAGACGAAGTTTTTTCATAGCCGTAGTCTTGTGTCTAGCGTTGTACCTGGCAAAGAGTGGGTGCTTCATGATTACACACCCACTGATTCAATGAATGAGGGAGTTCAGGTTACCTACTTGGCCGCATTTAATTAAAAATTATCCATTTATTCCAGGGCTCGGCAGGCATTTTCTATAAAGGGTCAGAGTAAGCATCCTAGGCTTTGTGGACCATATAGGCTCTGTTGCAACAACGGGATGCTGCCGTTACAGTTGGGATATCAGCCGGACAATAGGGCGTGGCTATGCTCCCATTGAACTTCATTTATGAAGAGAAGCAGTGAGCTAGATTGGCCCATGCCTGCGGTTTATCCTGATCTGTACTAAAGCACACACAGGCACCATATGCCCCTTAGAGGTCACTGTGGTGAAGAGGAGAGACCTTGAGAATCTGCGAGTGGCAGAGACAATGCTAGGCATTCACCAGATACTGTTCCACTTTTCACCTGAGCACAGGAGGACCACATTTCCTAGCTTCCTCCGCACTCAGGCATGCCTTGTGACTAGTTCTGGCCAATGAACTGTGTGTTCAGAAATGAAGTCTGCCATGTTCAGACCTGGCCTGTAAAAAACATCCAGGAGACTGCTCCATGCCCTCCTCCCTCCTTGCCGACAGATAGTCCAGTGCAGGGCTCCCGGGCCCTGGGAGATGGAGAAGTCACTTGATGAGAGATCCTGGGTCTCTGGATAACTGTATGGAGCAGAGTGTTCCCACCCCACCACCCATGACACATATTGGACTAGGAAGGAGTGTAAAATAAATATCTCTGTGTTAAGACCCTGAAATTTTGGATCATTAGACTGTCCTCTCTAATACTGTGTTTGGGCTCAGATATAGATAAACAAACTGAAAAATATGAGCCGAGAGCCATTCTATCTAAGCTGTTAGCCTCCTGCTTAGCAAACCTGTAGTTTTTGGGGAGAAGGGAAATGAAGAGATTTTGGTGCTCATACTCTTGAAAAATGTGTATGTAGGAAGTGGTGGTGCTGTTTGGGGCTGAGAAACTGAGACCTTGAAGAGAGAGGCACTGGGAGATAGAATAAAGGAGAGCAGAAATGAGGAGACAAGATAAGTGGCTGTTTATAAAACTGTACATGAACCACACTAACTCTTGTACCCAAATATGGCCTCATGCCTTCAGTACAATGGTTCGTCTCTGTGCTGTTTTTCTGAGCTAGCCTAGGAGCTCCCCATCCTAATGTTGTTTCTCTCTCTCTCTCTCTCTCAAGTGAAATATGATAGCTCGTGTAATAAGTCACCACCAGAATTTCAGGGGCTTAGCAAAATATTTCTTAGTTACATCCATCAGAGTCCAATATGAGATGGTCGTGGTGGGCGATGCTCCACATAGTCTTTGAGGGACCCAGGTGCATTTCACCTTGAGGCTCCCTTCCTCTTGGCCCTCATTGTTTCTCCTTGCAGCTGAGAAATGGGAAAAGAAAGAGTGGAGGAGAATTGCACGGGAGGTTTTGGAGGCCAGTCCTGGTAGTGGTACGCCTCGCTTCAGCCTGAGCTCTATGTCTCAGAATTCAATTACTTAGTCCCACCTGACTGCACATCTTGCCAGGAAATTTAGCACAACCTGTAGGCCCAGAGGAAACTAAAACAGGATTTGGTGGACCCACAGCAGACTCTGTCTTAATGGGAAAACACTTTGAGCTTCTAATAACCCACTTTATCAATAAATATTTGGAACCAACCCATGTTTGAATTGAGCCTTTGCTAGTGCTTTTTATAATTGTAAGCCTTTAGTTATGCCTCATTGTCTGAAAGAGGCCATAGGCACAGTCTAATGCCAAAAATAGAATGAGATCTCTTATAGCTGATTGTGATGCTACAGGAAGCCAACAGGAGGAGCAAAGCGTTTAATACTTTTCCTGGGAGGAGGGTGGGGTATGAAGTTATCTTTTGGTCCAGGAGCTTCCCCCAGCCCTGCCTCTCCGGTCTCTCTTCTTCGTCTGCTTCTCTTTCCCTGCAGGTTCTGCCTTTGTAACATCAGGGCCCCACAGCCATTCCTGGCTTTATCTGGCGAGGACCGGGTTGAGTCCTGGCATAGACCCCCAGCACATTCTGCAGAGAGGCACAGGCACAAAAGCGACAGATCTTCTTCTTGCTAATTTGAACTATCTTTCATGACAAAATTTTGATATGCTAAAATATTAACAGAACTCTTTACTAGGAGAGGAATGAGAGAAACAAGATGGTGACAAAGATAGAAAGTCCCATCTCCCTGTGTCACATGACCACATTACATGGCCTCAGGATGTGTACAGTTAAACTGGCCTAAAACAAATGATTTTCTGAGTAGTAGCTTCCATTAGCCAAGTACACTTATTCCTTTTTTGAGGGTATGATCACAGAGGGGATTGGCTATCAGGTGTTATTGGTAAATTTTACCTTGAATATGTTCAGCTACTTTGGGGCCTGAGGGAGTTCAGGTGCTTCCCAAAGCATCTCAGAGGAAGGAATGTATGTGAAAGATGTCATAGCCAAGAGCTTTCGCACTGCCATCTTTGGCAAGAACAGTCAGGAATCCAAATAAATGAATGTGGGAAGTGGGGAAGCAGCCCCTCTCTCCTTGCAAACATCAGACCACCTCTTGGCCCATCCCCTTACTCGTCTCCCAGTTGACATTTCTCCCTTTCTTTGATCTCTTAGCATTTGTGTATGGATCTGATGTGGTTCCCACTAAAAGGCATAGGTGTCATTCTGAAATTTCAAGGTTAGGGACACAGTCCTACTTATAATCTCAGATGCCAGTCCTGGATCTAGATGCATGGAACAGGTTTAAGATACTGTGCATTGAATGATGACTAAGTCTGGCTGACTGTGCCCAGCTGACTTGGGGACATTTAGGTCACCCCAAATGAAAGCTTAGCTGCTACTACCACCTGGGCCTAAGGTTATAAGGGATTTTGCTCCTATATGAAATCAAATGGACCAGAATGGAGGGTCCTTGGCATCAATTTGGGTTTGATCAGGAAATCTGAGTTGCTTGGAGTGATATGGGATATGGGTTATTATAGGGAGTGCACTGTATATAATTGTTGGAAATGTGAAGAATTTGGGAGGCTTTTTGCCTCTGCATTCTAGTGGTTGGTCAGTAGGGCTGACAGGGGGAAAGCTGGATATGAAGCAGGCAGAGCTAAGACCAACGGAGCCTGCAGAGACCAACCAGAACCCGTGAAGGCAAAGCAGACCCCACAGGGACAAACTGGAACGGCACGTGTCTTTCACCACCTCCATGTTGACAGCGCAGGTCACTTGTAGAAGCAGCTGGCATCCTCGGACATGGAACTGCACATGTGTTTGCCCCAGGACATGGAGAAGCTGAAGGAGAAGATCCAGGCAGGAGCCAGGGCTGCCAAGGGCACAGATTTTGCCCCATGTCAGAGACACTGGCCAGAAGATCGGCCACCGTGCATATCAAAGCAGGGCTCTGACCTTCAGAGCACAGGGGCCGCTGTTTCACCTCGATTCCCAAATCTCTTTAAGATTTCTCTTGCGTGAGAAGAATGTTAGCCGAACCTATTGTGGAAATCATTTCACAACATACGTACATCAAACCATTGCACTGTATGCCTTAAACTTATACAGTGATGTACGGCAATTATTTCTCAATAAGACTGGGGGAAAATAAAATTAAAATGTGAAAAAAAATACCAAGTGTAAAAAAAAATAGTCACCAACCCTAACTCAGAACTATATAGGGAAGAGAGTTCTGGGAATTGTCGTTACATCGTTACATCTCAGCCAAATGACATAGTACGAGGCCACAGCTTCCATCTCTCAGTTGCATTAACACTCATTGTAGCTGCAAATGTGTGTGCCAAAGTAATGTTTTGCAGGAGCCATTGGAAAGAACTCTGTTAGCGAAATCCACTGAAGTTTTGACTGAGAGGAAAAGATGAAGTAACTTGACCTTTCATGCCAACACTTTGTGAAACAGCGAATTGTTTGTTGGAGAAAAGATGAGGAGGAAGAGGCCAAATACTGGAGTAGAAATACAGCTTTCTTTTGAATCTTGAATTGGCTTAGAAAAATCTACTTCCCCTTCTGAGTGTAGTGGAAGATTGCCCTTCTACAAGGAGAAACCTGGGTGGCTGTAGACCCGTGGTTGAGTATTCAGAAGCCTGGATAGTGAGTGGAGTGGGCTGGGTGGCCAATAGTAAGTGTGCCCCTCAACAATCTGGAGTTGGACCAAAAGAAGCTGGAAAACCGCAAGGTTTTTACATGAAACTTGATAAGTAAATGGTCACTTTTGTAAATATTCTAGATGTGCTTGAAAACAGTATCTTTCTAGTTATTTTGAATACAGGGCTCTACATGTGTTGGTAAGGTCAAATTGCTGATCATGATGTTTGAATCGTCTGCATCTTTACTGAATATTGTTTGTTAATTCTATCAGTTACTGAGAGTTACATTAACATTTCCCGTAAGGTAAAGATTTGTCTATTCTGCCATTTATTTATATTTATTTTATTTTAAAAATTTTATTCATTCATTCATTCATTTTAGGCAAGACAACTCTTGGTTGGCCTCATAGATTGCAAGGATCTTGTCAGCTTACAATCTCTTATTTTATTTTTTATGCTTATAGCACTGGTCTTCCTAGGTGGTCTCCCATCCCAGTACTAACAGGCCCGACTCTGCTTAGATCAGACAGGATCAGGCTTGTTCAGGGCAGCATGACTATAGACTATTCTGCCATTTAGATCTAAGAAATTTTGCTCTATAGATTTTGAGCATATGTTATTAGCTTCATAGAACTTTATAACTGTTGTCTTTCTGAATCTTTTTGTCACTTGAAATACATGCCCCCCCCCCATTTCTAGTTGTTTTAACCTTAAAGTCTATGTTTTTCAGCTTTATTGAGATATTGATAAATAAAAATTCACATCTACTTTATATTAATAGAGAGACTCCAGCTTCCTTTGGGTTAGTGTTCGCATGGTATATCTTTTTCCATCTTTTGTTGCCTTTTGGGGAGTCACCTTTTCTTATTATGCTTGGTTATTTTTGTGGTGCGTTGGCCACCAATAATTTGAGGATGAGGAAGATGTTATAATCAAACTCCAAAAAGGAACTTCCTTCTTCTGCCAGGTGCTGGGGATATTCAGTTCTGAGATTGTGATAATGCCAAGCTAAGTTGCAACCCCCAAAGGGCTGCTCTTTGGGATTCCAGCCCAGAGCCAGATCCCGTATTGCTCTTGCTGACCCTTAAACTTCAATACCTAGCACCCTAGCCTTGTGCTGTTGAAAGAGGGGCTGCTCAACCTCACAAGCGCGCCTTCCAGAATAAGCAGAACCCCCAGAGAGAAAGGCTTCCCAAAGCCAGTTTCACCTCCATGCATGCTATCATTTCTTGTATCCTGGCCCAGCAATTATTTACTATTTTATTAGTTTTCTGATATTTTCAAGCATATTTTTGAAAACATTTTGTCCACCATTTTAGCTGTCCTTAGAAGAGTTGATCCAAATTTCCTAGTCTTCCTTTACCAGAAGCAGAAGTTCCTTGCTCATTTTCTACAGAGAAAGCTTCGTTCTCTGGCATGGTTGACTAGCATTTTCTTTATAATGTTTGAGATGCTTTAAAAGCTGATGATTATAGAACATTGTAATTTTACTTCATAATTTTTAATAGGATAGGTAGTGTAATTCTGGATCTTGATGTAGATGTTAAAACAAGTAGGGGTGATTGTACAAAAGTCAGAAATACTGTTACAGGGAACTTCCATTTTTAATCATATTTTAATCTCACTTGCTTTCACAAAGCTTGCGAAGTTCATAGGTATTACATATGACAGACGGTGCTTGAACTACTACTGAATTCATTTTTTATCACCTAGAATGTTAATGAATGAAAATTCATTAACTTAAATATCCTATGCAAGAACAATAACTGGCTCCTCATTGGGGAAAAATCTCCCCAAGTCAGTGATAAAGTCAGTCTTGGAGAGAAAGCTCTGGGCCCTGTAGCCTGGGCGGTTAATGGTGTGTGGGGGCTGGGGGGAGGCTTTCCCAGTGAGGATCTGGTGGAGAACTAGGCTGCCCGCTGGGCTCTGGATTCCAGCCAGAGGGGCTTGCTGGGCTTGACAGGATCTGTCACCCAGGCAACCGTGGATCCATGTGTAAAACCAGCAAGGCGCCACTTCATGAGCAGCTCCTTTCACTGTCGCCCTGGGAATTTCTGAACGAAACACACATGCGGGACATCTGTTTTCCGTGTTCCTCTTTCAGAGAGCAAAAATGGTGGTTTTGTTTGAGAAAGGAAAATAGGAAAAGCCACATAGGTCAGTGTTTGAGAAACTGGTCATGTTTGTGTATCTGCTGAATTTGCCCCTGTAATCTTTACTCCTTTGTGAGTTTTGTTTTGAATGAGGCGAAGTGTTTTGTGATTTCAATTTAATATGTTCCTCTTACCTATGACTCTCCCATGAACTACAGACCCATTTTACTCACCTGCTTCCAACATTTTAATGTTGTGCACCTCAGACATAGCATGTCCCCAACCTAAGTCACATTTCCCTAAACCTGATTCTCTTACAACTTTTCTTCCCCTCTTTTCATGAGAGAAGAAGCCAGTCTTAAATGACACAAAACTGTCCCCACATTGTATGAGGGGCCCCCTGCTCTTAGAGGGTGTGCACTGTAGAGATAGTTTGAAAGGCCCATCAAAATGCCCATGCTTCTGTGTATGACACGATTTAGCCAGTCAGAGAATATGTCCCAAACCCGTATTGTTAACAGTGTCCAGTAAGTCCTCACTTAACATTACCTATAGGTTCTAAAACCTAATGTATAAATGCCCACTTCAAGCAAAATGACATGTAACAAAACCGGTTTTATCATAGGCTAATTGATAAAAGCAGGAGTTAAGTTCGAACATCATCTCATCAATGTTATAAAGAAATGACAATGACTTAAATGATGATGTTCAAGAACCTGCTCTCTAAAAGTCATTCATCTCATATTTCAATAATATTTATTTAAAAAACAGGTCACTATCCTACTCATTCTTCCCTTCTCGTCATTGTATTTGTCCTAGACCATTCTCTGGATCTTGGCTGTGCCACTTTGCTAGCTATCCTTATGATGACATGTGACTAAAGAACATATCCTTGTCGGGCCATTCTCAATTAGAGTGACAAGAGTGACTTCTCTGACTGCAGAAACTTTTCAGATAAATGGAGACTAAAGAGGCAACAGCATTATATGATCCAACATTGGGCAAATAGGAAAATTGGCAAAATTTGAATAATGTCTGAAGATTACAGTATTGTGTCAATGTGATTTTCCTGATTTGTCAACATTACACTGTGATTACATAAGCGAACGTCCTTGTTTTTAAGAAAATTACAGTGAAATCTTAGAAATAAAGAGGCACTGTGCCTGCAACTTCCTGACCAATATTTCAGGAAAAAAGTATGTGCATGTGTACATACACAAACTTGGAGGGAGAAAGGATGAACGATAAATCAAGGCAGCAAATTAACATTTGGGCAATCTTGAAAGGCATAGAGGAACTCTTGTACCATTTTCTCCACATTTTTATAAGTCTTAAGTTATTTTAAATCAGAAGTTAAAAAAATGATCTTGATAAGTAGCAGAGCTTATCAGGCAGGAAACCTCAAAACTGGAACACTCTGGGCCCTTTAAGTTCAGTCTGTTCCAAACCCAAGTCCCTTTGTTAGTTTTCCAAGGAGACTGAGTTCTTCCTTCAGGTCAGATCCCCACTGCCCTAAGTCCCTCCACTTGGTTGAACAGACAAAATGTCTTTCTTGGCTAAAAGCTTAGGTCTATGTCTTTTCCCAAATTGCATTCCCCAGCAGTGTATGTAGAAGCCTGCATTCCTCTTTGATATTTGACTTTTTGATATTTGATATTTCCTCTTTGATATTTGATATCCACTTTTTCTATCTATTGGAAGAGCCAAATGCTAGGTTTATCCACTGCAACATGATCAGTCAGGATGGAGTAGGTTATGCTGCAGTAACAAATTGCCCCCAAAGTTCAGCTTAACATCATAAAAGTTGATTTCTCACTCAGGCTACATATGCAATATGGTGTGTGTAGGGGTCTCTGCTCATTAAAGAGCTAGTGAGTAATTTGCCACATTCCCTTTCATCCGATGTGGTGATTGTCATGAGACAAAAATGCAGCCTCCATCAGCCAGGCTTCCTGAGCGACTAAAGTTTCTTCCTAAAAGGGATAAATGTTGTTTCTGCTTACATTTCATTCACTACGCATTTGTGAGGAGAAAAGGTTGAAATATTTGTAACACCCTTGTTGATTCTTACAGCACTACCTCTTAGCAGTTAAGCTGAATTTAATAGTTAAATTTAGGAGAGCAGGTTAAGAGGCAGTCACCTAAAAAGCAAAGATGCTGACTGCCTCCAGGGACAGAGTGAAAAAGACAAACTGGCCATGAGTCACCAGAGCGTTTTCTCCTCTGAGACTTTCTTGTCCCATGCTCCCATGCTCATGCTCTGTGACCAGCAGAGGCTTCTGTCCTACCCTAGCATCCTTTTGCTGTTGTTTCCTTGTGACTTTTTCATATACATTTTTATGAATGCTACTAATGTATAATGGATGCCCACATCAATAGATGGGCACCTGGTATTTTCCAGACACTGCCCCAGGTCCTGGGATATATGAAGCAATGACATTGGCTCTGCCCTTGTGGCATTTCCTGACTTGTCACGAAAACAGAGAGGAAAACATGCTTTAAATTTAGAGGGTAGAGTTAAGCACGGGGTGAGAAGAGGCCATCTGATCCTTTTGGGAAGAGGAAAAGTGGTAAGAGGAGGAGAGGAAGTGGGAGACAGCCCTCTTCTCCACACAACAAAAACAACAACAACAACAACAACAAAACCTGTCTAGGTTCTTCATTTATTATTCTCTCTGGCTGAGAATAGTGCAGATGGTGCAGAAATGTGCCAGTGGGCAGGGTTAGAAATCATGGCTTAAGGTCATCAGTGTGTCCTGTTTTGCAAACAAATATTAGGTACCTGCTACACTAATAAGGCTAATCTACTTACATTTGAGTTCTTCTGAAAATTACTGGCTCCTTTTACAAACGAGGATGCTGAGGCAGGTAGCTTGGTGAGATCCTTAAAAGACCCAAGTGCACTACTTAGAACTCAGGGTCTCGATTCCCCCAGCCAGGACACTTTCCACTAAACTACCCTGCCTTGATCTTGTTTGAGAATCTACCTGCCTGAGGATCCGCAGTCTAGGAGAAGAGTTTATATCTGCTCTTGTGATGGATGCGGTACAAAGTTATGTTGATCTCATGATAGCCCTTGGTTGTGCTCGAGACAGGTGAATCTAGCTAGACCTCCCTATCCTCTGGCTTCTTGTTGGACTATTAATGAGAATGAGCAATGAAGGTAAGAGCAACTTCTTAGAGGGTACCATATGTACTTAAGGAGATCATAGCTGTCAAACTGACTCATGGCTGTTAGTTAATAGCCAGCTCTGCGTGATGTAGTTGCTGTGAGATGTGGCAAGAAAGGGAGAGCAAAGAAAGGGCCAGGCTTCTGTCTCTTGTGGCAGGAATCTCTTGCAGCCAAGGATGAGATGCTAAGCTTCCAGGACCAACACATGGCTGTGTTGTGGATGCAGGCCAACCTTATCATTTTCACTTGCTAATGTCTGGAAAGTTTTCTGGTCTTGTCTTAGCCTTCTATTGATTAAATGAGATAATGCACATGGAACCCTTGGCACATATAAGTGGACAGTAAATGATAAGTGCTATAATAGTAATAATTGCAGTAATAATGATCTAATTACTGAAATAATATGGCAATAGTATTAGAGCAATAATTATTTATTAATGATGGTAATAATAAATACCAGTATAGCAATCAGTGGCTGGGAGGGTGGGGTTGCAATGGGAGTGGTTCTCCCAGTGGGAGTTTTATCAGTGACACGTGATAATTAAAAAACAGACTGTTTTTTAGTACAGTGAGAACTCTGTACTTTGTGCTCAGTTTTGCTGAAAACCTAAAACTGCTCTAAAAAAAAGTCATCAAAATTTTTTTTTAATGATGGAAAGAGGAAAAAGCAGACTGGCAATCAGCTGGTTACTATTGTTGTTCAATCCCCCTGAGGCAGCAGTCCCCAACCTTTTTGGCACCGGGGACCGGTGCTCCTATGAAAATCTGATGCCCGTGATGATCTGAGGTGGAGCTGAGGCGGTGGTACCTAGCTCTAGGGGGCAGCCGCAAATACAGATGAAGCTTTGCTTGCTCGCCCACCACTCACCTCCTGCTGTGCGGCCCGGTTCCTAACAGCATGGACCGGTACCGGCCCGTGGCCTGGGGGTTGAGGACCCTGCTCGAAAGAAAATCCAGTCTCAATCATGCTAAGCGAAAGAAGCCAGGCTAAAAAAGTCGAAAATCACATGATATCACTTATATGCGGGATATAAACCTAAAAGCAACAGATGAACAGGACAGAGACTCATGGACATGGTCTGTAGGCTAGTGGGTTAGGAGCGGGGAGGTAGAAGGAAGGGGGTCAAATATATGGTAGTAGGAAGGAAACTGGACTTTGGATGGTAAAACACACAGCAGAATATACAGGTGTGAAATTATAATGTACACCTGAAAATTATGTAATTGTATTAACCAATGTTACCCCCCAAAACTTAATTTTTTAAAAGTTAAAAAAAAAATCCATCCCTCATTGCTTTCACCCACTTCTTCCACCCCATCCTTGGATTCCCACTGACAATAACAGTTATTTTTAAATTGCTCAATTGGCTATGCAGATATTTAAATGAGTAATGAGGACGTAAAGTCTGTTAGTACCATGCTGATCACTCTTCCAGTGTTTCTCTATTCAGAACTGGGTGTTGAATGCTGGTGAAACTGGCCCCAGGGTACTGCTAGGGCTGAAAGCCACAGGTGTCGTGTCCTGTGGTTCTGTCCACCGGCTTATATGTCATCTCCATGCAACATGGCTGCAGCTGAGGGGCTCAGCTGTGAGCAGCCCTGCAGAGGGCACATACCACACCCAACACCTAGGGCGATCTTTCCTTATCCATGAACCAGGGCAAGTCTTATCCCCGAGTCACCAGTGGGTTAGCTTCCTTTCCTATGACTAAGGAAAGGTTCTCTTTCCTTTGAGTAGGAAAACGCCCAGCTAATCAGAGAAGTAGAAGTGGACAAGGTCGCTGCGCTCTCCAGGGACCAGGTGGAGGCCATCAAGCAGCTGTGGCTGGACCCAGGAATCCAGGAGTGTTATGACAGGAGGAGGGAATACCAGCTGTCAGACTCTGCCAAATAGTGAGTACAGAGCCCCGGGCGCGGGTGCTCAAGGGGCTTTCGGGCAAGCACGCTACTTATACTTCAGAGATGCTTTCACTGGGGAGAAAGGAGCTGCTTCTAGTGGTACCACCACCTCCTTCCCAGTAGTCTGTATCCCCATGGTCTTGGTGCATCTCTTCCCACCTCCTAAAACGTTCAATCCCCCTGTGGATCCCAGGTCTCTCTCCCTGCCCATAGCTGCATTTCCTCGCCATGTCCTGAGCCTCTGTGCTTCTTTTCAATGAGAGGGTAAATCAAAGGTGGGGTTCCTTTGGTAGAACTGATCTCATTTGGGGTACAGAAATGATCTGACTTAAATAAGGAGTACATCTGCTTTTGGCTTCTACTTTCCTCCTCTCTATATCCCCCTGCTTTCTGGTTTCCTGATCAGTAGATTCCAGGTCCAATTATCCTAAAATCTAAAATCAGAGTTTAGGCCACAACGCACTAGGCCCCATCCATGGCTGATCTTGTGCTGCCCTCTAGTGGGCAAGAGCAGCTCTCCCAGCCCATTACCCGTAGAAACTCAGTCCTGGTGCCCTTTGTTTATTAATAATAGCTTACAAAGGCTTATATACTATTATTTCGATCTATAAAGCTCTAGTTTTAAATAAGTTACCTTTTAAGAAAAGAGAAATAGATGGTTCTGCATGCTAACTCTTCCAGGGAGATCACAAGTTCTATTTTCTTAAGAATTTGCTGAGGCCATGCCTCCATCAGCCAGATCGCTGGGCAAATAGTTCAATCATAGTTCTTGAAAAGAGGATGAGTCCTCCTTCTGCAGCTCAGCTCTTTCCTCCCTTGGACGATGTCATCTTCCATCTTCTGAGGGCCCCCAAATCCCTTCTGAAGACGTCCCCTTCCCTTTGGGAGCTGTCATTGCTTTCCAAGCTGGAGTGGGTAGGTGATTCACTCCATCATCTGGACAGTGAAAAGTGAGCAGGAAAGGAACCTGGAATCCTACCCTCAGTTTCAAGGGCCCTCCCCTTGGCTTTTGTCCCAGGCTGAGTGTTTAATCCTTTAATCTTGGCTGGCACAACCAATCCAAGTTTGGGAACATTTAGGTGCAAAACAGGAAAAGGAAATAAAAGAAGTCCCGCTAAAGTGTTGGATCAGCACAGAAAAGTGCCTGAAGGGAAGCAGTGTCCCAAGGAGAAAGGCAGACTGTCGTTGACAGCTGGGGAGCCAGGGACAGTTCCCCCGCCCCACCCCCTAAGTTGGCCAAGGCCTGTCTCTGAGACAGCCTAGTGTCATTTGCTTCTGTGAAGGCCCTGGGGAGTGACTGAGGCTCTTAATGTAGGTCCCTTTGGAAACGATCCACTGGAACTGCTTTAAAATTTGGTGGAGCTTTGAAAACTGGGGCAAGTTTGAGAGGCACGTGGGGAGGGGCAGGGTGGTGGACAGAGTTGCAGCAGAGAAAATAACCTAGACAGTTATTCCTCCTCGGGAACTGGTGAGACTTGACATACTTGTGCATTTCCTTGGTCCAGGTTACCGGGTGTCATCTGTTCTGCAGTCCTAGCTGCTTATTTGGACAGGCATTTGTCACAAAAACTTGATATGCGCCTGCTATAGCTCAGACACCATGGTAAATGTGGCGGGTACAACTAGTGCTAAGGTCAAGGAACATAACATTCTGGTGGAACGAGATGGGTCTAAGTAAAAAAATATCACAGTCAATGGTGATAGCCTTGGGGTCATGTATTGGGCCCAGGGAGTGGGTCGCAAGCAGGCTGCTTCAGTGGTTGGCTTCCTGAACTGAGGGCGGGCGAATGCTGTTAGCTTGTTACCGCTTGGTTCCCCTTCATGCCACCTGTGCAGGGAGAAGGCAGGCCCAGTCTGTTTGCAAGGGGCTCCGAATCACCTCTTGCCACTGGCCAGGGCCGGAGTTAGTTATTTTACTCAAAAATGCCTCTTGTAAAAGCTTAAAAAAATTTTTTTTATAGTGTCCTCTTGTTTTGCCACAATAAAGTGGTCTGTTTTAAGTTCAGGGCTTTGGTAGATAGCCCCAAACAGTCCAAGACAAGTTTTGGGTTTATTTTAGATGTTTAATTTCACAGTGTAAAAGAAAAACTTTTTCTTGTTTTATTTTTGAAAGAACTTCTCATTGGCCTGTTTTATGCCTTTATATTTTCTTAGAAACTAACTCATTAAGAAAAGTGTTCAAGAACAGCATCTACAGTCTATATTTTGGATGAGGGCAAGTGTCGGAGGGGGAGGGGCCTTCGGAAGGAGGTCAGATGAGAGACCAGAGATCAGATCCCATTCCTTCCTGCCCGCTCTCTGTCTCACTGGCCACATAGTGATTGAGCTTAGAACGAGGAGGAAGAGACAGAGTCATCCACAGAGTTCCCTAAAGGTTCATGAAGCTTCTGATCCATATTCTCTCCAAGACAGTTGGAGGAGGGCTGGAACGCATGAATCTGAGTAGGAGTCGCTCTGAGTCGGGGTGACTTCCCGGGAGTGGGACAGACACATCTCCCTTCTCTAAAATGAGGCTCAGCACCTTGTCCTCTACTGTCACAGTTACCTGACTGACATTGACCGGATTGCCATGCCATCATTCGTGCCGACGCAGCAAGACGTGCTTCGTGTTCGAGTGCCCACGACTGGCATCATCGAGTACCCGTTTGACTTGGAAAACATCATCTTTCGGTAAGAATGTCTCCCTGACATGGTCCATTAAGAATGTGTCCAGGCTTGGAAGTCCCCCAAAAGATTCTTAAATGTCTTATTCCTAAAAGGAGTTGTATCTTTTAGGGCAATAGGGCCCTTGCCATCACAGGGTATTTAGAATTGTGGTAAATCTCAAGTGCTCATATAGAGAGGAACTCACCTTAAAATTCCCCGTAAAGATGACGAGTCTCCTCACTGATGCCTGGGATGATTCTTATGACACACACACACACGTGTACACACTTGCTTCTGTAACCCGCAAATTGACTATACTGATGTTTTTTTCCCTAAAGCTGACTATTTCTCTTCCCTTTTATTTCATTCTCCAAGATTAATCCTTTAAAAAACTAAGAATCAATACATAAATGTGTATTGAAAATTATGTAAGATAATATATATGTAAACTGTTATACAGCTGTGTACAAATGTATGTGTTTACATATAAATAGAGGAAAGACTTTAGGATGACTTAAGTAGATTGTATTTAATTATGGCAAAAAAATAACATACTACATATACATAGCATTGCAAATTTCAAAGCACTTTAATATCCATTAGTTCCTTGTTCCTCCTAATAGATATTATACATGCTTTCCTAGCTGAGACAACAGCAGTCCAGTCCTGTCACGCCCAGATCCTGTCTGTAACCCCATTACAGCTCAGTGCTTCTGGAGCATTGGGGGAGCCCTGTGGTTGAGTTCCTGGAAACTCTGCATCTTTGTGAGCACATCTCCTGTGTTGTACACCCATGGATTTACCTAAACCTTTTCAGAATCAATGTTTTCAAAACCTGTACCTGGTCCACAAATGTATTCTCTTTGGTGCACTTTGTGTTTTGAAAACCTTTTGAGCCAACATTTAAAAACTGGGCTATTTCCCTTAAAACATTTGGTATTTAGTTTCTTTTGAAAAGTTGGAGGATCTGGTCACAGTAAGCCTGCATTTTTGTCCTGTAGCGGCTGACTACAGTTGTGCAGCGGTCATCCCTTTAGAGAGGGGGCCCTGGCACTCTCGAAGTGCGTGCTTTTCTATTTTGCAGAGGCGCACCTGACCCAGTTTCATAAACTGCCTGACTCCTGTGGCATTCGAGCTTGTGATCAATCCTTTGGCTATGAGACGCTGATATTCTTCCCACAGACACTCTGCATTTCCATACTGGACAGAGGGCACTTACAGATCTCTAGAGGGAAGAAGGGGTGCATCCACCTAATGGAGAAAGGACTTGTGAATAAATCAGAAGAGCATGAAAACAGGAAGGGGGCAAAGGCCTTGAGGAAGCTGAGTGGACCTAGAAGGCTGCTGGCCCTTCTGCCCCTTTGTGGCTTAGTGTGTTCCAGCAGCTTCCTAACCAGTGTCCCCACACAGGCTCCACCTGAGTGACCTCGGCGCATCTGTTTTCGGTAACTTCACTTATATTCTGTGCCTCCTTATTAGGAAACTTCTGTGAGCTCCTCATTGCCTACAGCACCGGTGCTCAAATCTTTTAATCTCAGGACCCCTTTTCACTCTTAAAAATTATTGAGGACTCTAAAATGTTAATTTCTATGGTACAATGATGTTAAGTCCTTTTTCTCCAAAGAGTTACATATTCCAACTTTTGAGTGATCTGTGTTTCTATCGAACAGGATGGTAGATGTTGGCGGCCAGCGATCTGAAAGACGGAAATGGATTCACTGCTTTGAGAGCGTCACTTCCATCATCTTTTTGGTTGCTCTGAGTGAATATGACCAGGTCCTAGCTGAGTGTGACAATGAGGTATGTGGGTGGGGAGTTTGGTTAGCTGTGGAAGATAGAGACCTATTTCTGCAGTTTGCTAGAAGCCAGCCGCTCTGCCATTAGATTCTATTCCTGAGATGAAATCATCTTGCTATTCAAAGCGTAGTCTGTGAACCAGCGACAACAGACGTACTTGGGTGCTTGTCAGAAATAGACCTACTGAATCACCCCAAGCCGAATAAATCAGAATCTATATTTTAACAAGATCCCAAGTAATTCGCCTGCACATGAAAATTCGAGAATCACTGACCTGGAAACCTGATTCTCAAACTTGGATGCACAATGGGATTCCTCGGGACCTTAAAGAAAAAATCTGGCGCCTGGGTCCAATTCAAGATTCTGATTTAATTGGTGTGTGTGGCCAAGCAGGGATTAATCTAATGTACTGTCAGGGGTGGAGTCACTCAAAAGCACTAGTTCTCAGTCTTGGCTACATACTGAAATCCCCTGGGGTTTTCAAAATTACCATCTTTTGGACCCTACGGTAGAGTCATATTCCTGGGTTTGAGTTGGGGGTATGTTTTCCAGGCTTCCCAGGTATGCTCATGTACAAAGTTCAGCGACGCCATTTCTAATAACCTTTACCTGAGAACAGGCTTCCCAACCTCCATGGCCCGTGGCGCTCCCCCATTCGGTCCCTAGCTGGGTTGGCAGGGCGAGTGGTGCCCCATGCTTGGAGCTGCTCTGGGACAGCATCTGCCCTTCACTTCCTGTGGAAGGGACTTGCTCGGGGCAGCTGGGACGGATCCACCCCAGTCAGGAATTCAGGGTCCTCTGCAGAGCTGCTGTTCCACTGGCTGGGTCGAAGTCCATTAGCTGGATCTGTCAGGAAAAAGTGATGTGAACCGTCAGTCACTTCTTTGTGCAGGGTGGGGGGGATCTTTGTTGTGGGACACTGTTCTCCTCCCATCGTCTTTCCCCCTACCCTTCACAAGTCCTCTTGACCTTTTAGAAAAACGTCTCTTATTTCTAGGGCATAAAAGTAAATCAAAAAAAGGACTCTGTCCAGGATTAGGCAATAACTATGGACAACTCATATCTTGTTTTTTCTTGAGAGCAAGCTTTTCTCTGAGGAACACAGTTACTTTGCTAATTAGTGGAAGATTAACCCATTTACTATGTCATTGTGCAAAGAACAGAAATCTGCCACCCAACTCTTCCAGCAGAGAGATTTTTTTTTTTTTTAAAAAAGGCCTCATTTGTCTAAGGAATTACCTATGATGTTTTTTAGGAAACTCAAAATATTAGATGTGCAAGGGACAAGTCATTCAGTCTGATGTGATCAAACATTTTCTCCTCACCTGAAAAAAAAATCACAAAGTATGTGGAGAAAAATTAAGTGGTTGCCACTCCAGACTTTTCTCTCCTGGTTGTAGGTATGTGTTGCAGCCACTCACTATGCTGTATGAGGATTGTTTTCTCATATATTGTATTTCCTTGGAGATCGTTATAAATTTTAAAGCTTTAAAAACAGTAAGGGGTTACCTTTCTGGTAACAAATTCCAGATCTTAATCCCTCAAAATGTACTGAGCAGGAGAATGAGCCCATGTGTCTGGGAATGGTAGGGAAACAGAGATTTATGGCACGTCCCTCAGAACTTTAATGTTTTCAGTCTTACAACTTCTCTCGCCAAAGGGAAGTTTTTGTTTGTTTCCTCCCAGAAATACTTGAGAAGGCTAGAGGACAGTTATTATCACCAGATATTTATATGTGCTTGTCTCCTTGCTATTCACAAATTAGGAATATTTAATATTTTCTTGCCAGTGCCTAATGTTCAGAAATTTTACCGTCCTTCTACATAATTTCCACTAGATGCTACTATTATACAGGTTTGGGAAAGTATTTAAATTCTGTGAACAATACAGTATGCTCGTTCTTAACCTGGGGACCCAGTTCCCCTTGTAGAGCTCACCTGTATTACCTGCATGTAAAGCGTGGCACAGGTGCTCAGGTGCGTTAGTTCCCTTCTCTGCTGGAAGAGCCTACCTTCCCCTCAGCATCACCTGATTCTTGACATGCAGTCTGGAGCCCCACATTCTATAAACAGGGTGTCTAAGATCTAATGCTGTGAACTTCCTCTACTTGGTAACCCCAATAATTACAGAAAACTTGTCAAATATGGGTGCGAATTTTCTTTTTTCCAAGTTGCACAGAAGCCCTTTTGATATCCTTACCTGTTAGGTTAGGGCTAGGGAAGAGTCGGGGTGCTGCAGGAGAGATGATCCAGAAGGAGTGATCGATGAGGGTCCGGGAAACAGAAGCAGGAAGCCTGGTGCCCTGAGGAGCCCATGTGCTCACCCGAGGCTAGAGCTGGGAGGGAGGAAGACAGATGGATGGAAGCAGGGAAGGGCATGTTTCCAAAGTATTGCTTTTCTTTCGAGTTAACCCTAAGTCCTTTGTTTCTCAGAACCGCATGGAAGAGAGCAAAGCCTTATTTAAAACCATTATCACTTACCCCTGGTTTCTGAACTCGTCTGTGATTTTGTTCTTAAACAAGAAGGATCTTCTGGAAGAGAAAATCATGTACTCTCATCTAATTAGCTACTTTCCAGAATACACAGGTAAGTGTCCATCTCGTTGACCTTGCTAATATCAGTCCAGAGTTCTTACCGTGGCTCCCAGGGGCCTCCCTGATCTGCCGCTAACAGACCATTCCCCCACCGTTGAAGGGAAGCTCAGCTACCTCATTCTGTGTTCTTGCCTCAGTGCCTCCACACATGCTTCTCCCAGTGCCTACAATACACTTTCCAACTCCTTTTGCTGACTCCACTTCGTTTGCCAAGACCCAGCGCAGGCACCCTCTCCTGTGCGAAGTCCTTCTGACCCTCACCTCCTACCCCCTCCAGCAGCTGTGCCTCCTTATGCTCCCTGGGCTCACCATGCTCAGTCGGCCCTCTCCCCAGGTAGTTCCTGGGGGCAGAGGCTGTGCCTGACTTATCTTTGCGTTCCTGCCACCAGAAGCACCTGGCACTTCTGTGTAGGTTAGAGTGTAGCAGCCCCTTTGCCAGATACAAGGTAGACACTGAGGTTCTTTATATACCTGACTGATCCAAAGCAGGAGAGTTTTGCCCTATTGCTCATTATTTCTGGCACCGGAGATCTCAAATATTACTAACTTTGACATTGATATTTAGAAAGAAGTAGTGTTTTAGCACTCTCCTTTTATTATCCACAAGGGCCCTGTAGTATAGAGCCCACAAACTTTAAACTCAGACTTGGGTGCCCGATAACATTAGTTCCCATATTCTTCCTTTTCGCTCTCCTCATCCACTTCTGGGCTGGAGTTAATAAGAATTCTCTCTTCACAAGTAGAGCGAATCAGTAAAAACTAATTGGGTCACTATTTTTTCAACAAATTACCTTAAAGTACAATTTTTAGATACCAGTAGAGACTTTAAAATGCTCTTTTACAGGTTCATAATGAGACATGATAATAATGCCCCAGGTAAACTATTCTCTAGAAATAAGAGCTCAAAGAAACATCCCAAATAAGAACAAGGGCCTATTGAAAATGATTTTTAGGAGGACCTGGTGGTGAGTTGCTATCTTTCTTCTTTATTCCTCTAACTAACTGACCTCATGACCAGGACCAAAGCAGGATGTCAAAGCTGCCAGAGACTTTATCTTGAAGCTTTATCAAGATCAGAATCCCGACAAAGAGAAAGTCATCTATTCTCATTTCACGTGTGCTACAGACACAGAGAATATCCGCTTTGTGTTTGCTGCTGTGAAAGACACAATTCTACAACTAAACCTGAGGGAATTCAACCTAGTTTAGAAGCTGCTGCCCACGCCTTGCCAAAACCGGAAGACAGGACTCGCAAGCCCCTTGTGTTTTATTTCTGAGTGCTTCTGACATCACCGGACCCAGCCCACTGGGCAGCACCAAGTCTGTCATGCAGGCTACAAGGACGGAGATGGAGCTTGTAAGATATTTGAGTTTAGCTAAACTTTTTCAAAGTCTTTATTCCAAAATAGTTTTTATATTTTTCTTTTGACTTTTTGACTTTGTATAATTTTTGACTTTGATATTTTATAGAATTTTAAAAAGCTACTGTGATTTACGTTTTTAAAATTAAATTTGTGTTTAATAGCCATTTAAAATCACATAACAGGGAGGCCTGTTAATTTAGAGATCATGCCTTGAGACCCAAGAAAGTTGAATTTTAAGCTTGTTATTAAATCTTGTAATTTTGAGGCATTTTGGAGTGTTTTTCTCTTTATGCTGAAGTATGATGCCTTTAACATGTCACCAAAATTTTATTAAAAATAGTGGGTTCTTTTTGTTACTTTCTAAGCCAAATTAATGACTGTCAGTAGTCTAATTTTAGTTTTGCCACAGTTTGATCACCATGAAGCCAAAGTTGACGTAAGGTGAATGGGCTCTAGATAGCATATATATTGTATTGGTGAAAAGTGTGTGTATATTCCAATGTATGTTACCAGGCCTTAGACACTTATGAAATAGCTAAAAAAGTCCAAATTGTTTAACAAATGTAATGTAACCCCTGCCAAAGGTTCTGATGACCACTACAGTTTTGCTGTTTGAACCATGTATGCTGTGCTTTCCTGAGGAAGCTAAGAATATACCATTCTGCCATTAGCACTGGATTACATTGTGTTTCTTTGAGCTCATGGTTGATTTATGATTCTGCTAAAAAGAAAACTGCTGTAACTTTAACAGTTAACTACTCAGAGACTTTCTAAACATCCTTAGAGAAAAAAACAATTTTGCCCCTACCTTCTCAGTTCTTGGGTGAGACGACTCCTCCCTGTAATAAAAGATTAACAGGAGAAAAAAAAAAAACAACAGAAGTTTAATAACATGTTTACTTCTTGTATATAGGGAAGATACACAGGAAAGACTGAGCAATTCCCCGAAGTGGCCCAAGCCACCACCTTAAATACCTTCTTCAGCTAAAGACAAAACAAGTTGGGGAGTGAGAAAGGCCAGTTAAAGGAAGTTACCACAAAAAAAGCACAATAAGGTTGCTATTGCAAATTTAAGTTGGGCACCTTCTCCATTGATACATTTCTTGTGATTTGAAGTCATTCATCTCTTTCTGGTAGAGAAGGAGACACACAAATGGAGATTTCTTTTATGTAAATTTCCCTTACCATGGGGTATTTAATTCTACGTTTTTCCTGTGTCTGTTTCTTAAAAATAATCCTTACGCCAAAGAGGCCACCTTTGAGATGGTATATTTCCACTCTCCTTCAGTCCTACCTTTGATATTTCAAAGGAGCGTCACAGTCCAGAAGCTAAGTTGATAGATAGCTTGTATTATCTCATTGAACCAGTCTTGAGAGTAGTTAAAGTTCAGTTAAAACAGTTGTCTCTCATTTCAGGAGATGGTGCTGCAGGTAGGCTTCAAAGTTAGGCTTATATAGTATGAGCAATCAGGTATTTAATAAGAGACATATCTGTAGAAATAAAAGAAAATAAAGTTAATGGTTGAAATAAATTACAAACCCAGTCTGAGTCCTATGGGCAGCCAGTCAAAAGATTTTTAGATGAAGCATCTTTTTTAGTTTGAATGTCTCTGATGTCATTGGGTGTTCGGGTAAATTTCTAAGTGGCCCAAAAGACAATAGGCACAAAAAGTGTCTGAACATGAGCTATTGTGACCATTTTGCTGAAGTTTACATCAAGCTGTTCAGATTCAGTTTGCAAAGCTTTGGGAAACATTTTTGCAAAAGCAAAACAATAACTTCTATAAATGATGAAAGAATTAAAAATGACCATGGTTAAAGATCTGATGAGAGTTCATTATAATTCAACTGATAAGGAAATTTCGTTATTTCTGTGAAATACATTTAAAGATAATAACTAGAATTACAAGTAATAACTATACCAGTCATATCAGATTTCTAAGAATTTCATACAATTTGTTTTTAGTGATTCCAAGTCAAAAGCTTGTTGGGGGGGGGGGTGGAATAGAAACATTAGTTTGAAGAGTTGTAGCCAGATTGAGAAAACTAGAAGAATTCAGGATCCAGTCAAGTTTACAGGTCTAGAATCAGATATCCACAAGGTACATTAGTTTCTACTGAAGCATATGTTTTGTTTTCTCTTTATAATCACCCATTTTTACCAAAGATAATTACAGTAAAACTAATTTGCTTAGAAAATAAATCTGGTCTCAATAAAATTGGCCTGATTATTTAAATAAGGGTAGCAAGAACAGTGATTGACCATATAAGAAATTTTTCTTAAGGAATCTCAGGCTGGACTTTTAAAAAGCCTCTGGAGGCTGGGAAGCCAAGCAAGCATCTGGCCCTCAGACTCTGCCCACAAAACTTGTACATTTGAGTTGTTTTCTCTTCTCAAGGTCCCTAATATATCCAGAGGTTCCTGTTCCTGCCAGGAAGTGACATTTGCTACTTACCTGGTAAGGCTGCCAGGAACCCTGTAAGCAAGGTAGCAGATGGTTTTTTCCAAAGGGCTTTATTGCTGCCATAAAGTGAACCTTAGCTCCTTAAAACTAGTCATGTCTGCTTCTATGCACATTCTCATGTGACATTCCAGTCTTGTTAATATAACCACTGTTTCCAGTTGTATCCTGTTAGGAGGAGAACATTCTTATTGAATTTATGCAAATACCTATATTGTCATGAAAATAAGAATACTGAGAATGTCCAAATTCTGGAGGGATCAGACGAAGAGCAAAGGTATTGTTTCATTTTGGTCACAAAGGTATACTTTACTAAATTGCTCTCTGTAAGTCATAGATAGCTTAATAGGAAAAAAAAGTTTCTTAAATCTAGAAAAACAAAACATTTTTAATGTTATGAAAATTATAATGATCCTCATCACTTCATTCAATCCCATACAATAAATTCTGATTGATCTTGATCTTTTGTTAGCAGTTTTATGAATCCAGTTTTTCCTTAGAATTTTCCTGGTTAATTTTTTATCCAGTTCATTGGTATGACCTGAAAGTTAGCTGTACTTTTCAGAGTCCTTTCCCTGAATCTCTCTGGAGATGAAGCACTTTGGCAGGAACACTTTTGCAAAAGCAAAACAATGTCTATAAATGACAAAATAATTAAAAATAACCATGGTTAAAGATCTAGTGAGAGTTCATTATAGTGCAGTTGACAGGGAAATTTGGTTGTTTCTGTGACATATATTTTAAGATAATAGCTAGAGTTACATTCTACCAGGACTATCAGAGTTACAGGAATTTCGAAGTTTCTGGAACACATAGTGATAACATGTATCCATGCAAATACAACCTAAAGAAATTTTTGTATTACTACTTATTTGCCATTGCTTCCCATGTCATTTAACAGGATCCTAATCAGTTCACTATCTCTTTTTACAAGGAGAGAGAAATCGTAAAATGTTATAAGCGGCCTCTGAAATATTCCAAGATAGTTCAAGTTCAAAAATACTTAATTTAGAATTTGATTTTGGGACATTTGTCAAAAATATCAAAAGTCTGGGACACCTGACAAAACAGGATCACAGATCATTATGAAATAATACTTAATTACTTATTTAATCAAAGTGACAAAGATTTAAAAGGCAAAAATAGGTTACATAGTTTGAGCAAAACTTAGCTCTTAATATTGAGAAGACTTGTTTTTTTTTTTTAGATAATCAAAGGCCTCATGTAAAGATATGAAACATACAAAATATTTTAGTAAAACACATCTTTGCTTTCTAGGCAGATTACTTAAAAGGTAAAGAAAAACTTTTCACAATCTTTTATCAAGAGCAGACTAACAGTCCAAGAAAACCCTTTTAGCAAATATGAAAAAAAATAGATTTTAGTTTTACATAAGTACACTATTGATAATAAAGCTAATCTTCAAACCCTTAGAGTAAATTTATCCCATTTTAGCTAGTTTAATTACGCAAGGGTCCCCCTCTTTCAAACTTCCAAACTTTCTATATCAACTTTATTTGTCTTTTATTCTCCTCTGCAACAACTGGTTGTACTTTAGGACAAAGTTATTCTCTTTCCCTTAACAAAAATGCATCTCTGTACCTCATACCTTTCTTAAAGACCAATAACACATCTTAGTTTCTGTGCATATAGACATAGTTCCCTTACTATTTGAACTAGTTTTAATTACATACATTAAATACATTAATTAGAATTCCCAAACTTTGAAACCTTAATTCCTATTGAAAACAGTCATTTTGAACTGCTATATACCAACATTATGTAGACTGGCAAATTAATTAATACAGTCCATAATTTTTAGAAGCATCTGCTTCTTCATAGTACAGTTTTCCAGTGTTCTGTAAGAAATGTTTACTAACATACCCAAATGTATTTAGTTTCTTTGTAATAAAAAGCCAAGAGTGGATAAAAGTTTATTTAATAATTGTTTCAGTTTCTTATTTGAAAATTATCTAAATATTCAATGAATTTCCATCATTTGACTTACCTTAGCAAAACTTCAAGGTTTGAAGTTACCAAAAACATTTGGAAGCTATTTCAAAGTAGACATACATTATAAAATTTCATCATTGTTAAAAAGTTTATTACCTCTATTTAATTACCTCTATTTAATTCACTTGTTCTTAAGAATCATAGATTACTTCTGAAAATTTCATCAGCCATTAAACAAAGTTAATCACCATTCTGTTATTTTTCTTACTGACAAATTTTGTAAGAGGTAACATGAACCTATTTGACTAATAAAACCAGGTAGAATAAAAGTTGTATGCCTGCATTCTGACAACTCTGAAGACATATCTAATTAAACCAATTTAAACTAGCTTTTATTTACTGAATATTTTCCCAGATCACGTGAACTTTGAAAACATTTGGGTTAGTTTCTATATTTCAGAGAATCTAGAAATATTTCATATAAGCATAAATATTTAAGCCAATTGAAATAGAGCAGTTTTACAAATTAATTTTGGCTATACCAACTGGAAGTAGAAAAATATCACACATCTACAACAGACATTTATATGTACATACATAAACATACAGACAGATGCAAACAGAGACCTTATGGCTATCATAAAATTTTAGCCATTAATCAGGTACAGTAATACAAAACTTGCTAATTTGTAAAAGAACAGTTGGATCTAAGTTGTTTCTGGCAGATGAAATAAGTTAAATTTACCTACTCAGATACCTAAAGCTTTTTTTTTTTTTTTTACCAATATTTGTGATGAAGGCACAAATTTTTTTCTTCTGCTCAATTTCAAATAAATAGTTCCTTTTTGACTTTTGATGAGAATTATCTCCTAAAGTTTGAATTTCAAAGAGATGGTTCTCTGGCCCTAGAGAAGATAAGGCTAGAAAATATACATATCAAAGGCACACAGACTGTACCTAAGTTTTCTCCAATCAGTTTTAGGGTACATTTGTGTATTACTGGATATCTAGGGGCATTAGTATTTAATGTTTTCCTTTTCTTAAGTGCAGGACAAGTCTGTTTCCAAGGTCCTAATCTGTTACAATGTCTACAAGCATTTTGAGATGAAGAGGGGAGCTTTTGGGATTGTTAAGGATAGGTAGTCTTCGATTGCTCGTAGAATTGTATTTGTTTTTGTAAAATTTTGTAAAACAAAGACAGTTATTTCCAATTCCTCAAGGAATTGGGTGAGCCTGAACAATAAACTGACCTCATCCAACTATATCACCTTCAATATGCTTCTTTATATCAGGGATGAGACTTCCATTCCAACTAAGATAGAAATCAAGATTCCTATGTTTGGAAATTTCAGGATTTAATGCAGTATGCCTTTGTAAAGTCTGTATAAAGCCTTCAACAATGGCCTTCAAAGGCTCTCCTTTTTGAGTGTACAAATGCACAGTTCAATGAGGAAGCCTCTATTATTGCTTCTCTCAGTCCCTGAACATCAGCTTCCAGCTCATTGATCCATTTCCTGATTATTTGTAGGAGGGCCTGGGAGAAATTCTGGTCATCTGCTTCCTCTGTGAGGTGGGTTTCCCTGTCTGGCTTGTCTGATGACTACGGTGTAATCATGAGTGGGATGAACATCCCTGAGCAGCCAATTATGACTTCTGCAAATGTGGTTGTGAATGGCCACTGATCTAACTCTCTCTAAATCTGGTAGGATCTTCTGACAGGGGAGGTAAAAGGGCTTTGCAATTTCATCTTAAGGGAGTCAGTCCCTAGGGCTGGATGCCACATTCCCTCATATGATCTTTTCAATTTGGCTATTCCATAGGTATTAATAAGACAATTGTTTAGAAAAAGAGCTAAATGTTTTTCAAATATAAAAGTTGATAATGATTTTCAATGGTATAATAATCTTAACAGCAATTGAAACCAATAATTCTTCTAATGGCCTGAACATGGACACAAGAGGCGTCCCCAAAGAGGCTGCAAAAAGTGCAGCGCTCACAAGATTCAGAAAGTTTACTCCCAGAGTTAGCCTAAGAAAACGAAGACCTTCATTATTACAGGTATTAAGAATGGTGTAATAAAAAGTGTCTCTAGTTTCCCATGAGAACACGAGACACTTCTATTCACAGACCTTCCTGCTAACCTGTGACACCAGGCAGGTGCTACTGGAATGGGACTCTTCCAGCATTAATGAGACCATGAAGGTTGAGACAAACTCACCTGAAAGCTGGCACAGTGGGACAAAGAAAATGCCGCTTGTCACTTCGTGTCTCAGATCCCCATCCTATTTGCTGGCTGCCAGATACAAGCCGATACTTGCATCTCCTGGCTGGTAGAGACCAGAGAAGAGTATTCTTAAACTGGTCAAAAAGCCAAGCTCTTATTAAGACAAAGAACCAGGTAAAAGGAAAACCTTATTTGGCCATGGTTTTCCACCTTATGTCAAATGACACAAAAGACAGAGACAAGAGAAGGCAATGGCCAACTCTGGGAGGAAAGTGATCAACAGAAAACAAGAGTACTCTTAACAAAAATCTTTACCAGAGTCTCTATCCCAAGGAACTAATTCACACAAAAATTTTCTCCTGGTAATCTAAATCTGGAAAGGAAGAGACACAGTGAAATTTCCCTTCCTCTTTCAGACAGACATCCATGAGGGCTGATTTTGCTAAGAAATCTTACCCTTTGCCAGCTTCTGCCAGTAGTCCAGAATCCTATTTGCAGGTTCCAGAACAAGAATGTTGTCTCAGCAGGTCCCATCATGAGTCACCAAACTATAGGGAAAGAGAAATAAATTTCCCTTGTAGGTTCTTGGTTTAGACCCTACCCTCGTTAAAAAAAATATATATATATTGACAGGAGAAAAAGTTTAACAACACATTTACTTATGTGAAATATAAGTATATATTTATATACCTATACCTCCTGTATGCATGGTAGATAATCAGGAAAACTGAGTACTCCTCAAAATGGTCCAAGCTACCACCTTAAATACCTTCTTCAGCTAATGATACAAGAAAGAAGTTGGGAGTGAGGAAGGCCAGTTCTGTGAGGTTACCAGGAAAAGCACAGTAAACAAAGGTGAGGTTATTGTAGATTTAAGTTGGGCACCTCCAGTGATGAGTTCCTAGAGATTTTGGGTCCCATCCTTCCCTTTCTGGTACAGAGAGGGAAATGCCCTTACAAAAGAGATTTCTCTTATAAATGTAAATTTCCCTTACAAAAGGATAACTTCTATGGGTTTTCAGAGCTTTTCCTGTGTCTGTTGTCTCTTAAAAACAATCAATTCAAAAACTCCTTATGCTAAAGAGGAATATTTTGGAGTGGTATATTCTACTTCCCATCTCCTTTTTGAGGCAAGTCTGTATTCATTCACCATGTTGGAGTTCCCTTAGTAGCTGACTCAGAAAAGCAGAAGCAGAATTACCTGGGAGGTGCAGAGTGTTTCAAACTAAAGGCCTAAGATGGTTTTGTTTCTGCTTTTTGTTTGAAAGTGTACACCCATGTATCACCTATCTCCAATCGGTCTACAAAATGTACAAGATTAGTTATGTATGTTATGGAACAACGTGTCAGCATTCCTTAACTGCACTAAGCCTTCCTATCAGCCAGTTAGGATAGTCATATTCTCACTCTGTTAGAATACTTCCAAGTGTGAAGCTGTTAAAGAGAAAAGCAACAATGTTGGGAAAAAACAGCAATTATGCTTATGACTAGTGAGTCTACCATATTAACATTAAGCTTTACAAACTAACTTTCAAGAAATAAGGCAAAACCAACAGTTTTTGCAATAAAGGTCCAAAGATAGCCAGGAAAATCTGCACGAGACCAAAGATATGGGAAAGTAGCTCTTAAGGATATCTAGAAGCATAACGAAAAACAAGATAACCCTGGGAAGGTGGGGGCACCATGCACTCAACATCCTGAACTGCTTCTAATAGTCCGATTAACATGAAAAGGCTTATGAGAATGAGAAATCAGGGGAATTAAAAAGGAGGGATTTTTCTTACATTGAGTGATTGTTATTTTTAATTTACCTTTAGCTGACAATGCATACAAGAATGATGGCTGTCAATCACTTCTAGTTGCAGGAAAGCTGTTGAATAAATAATGAATTATTTTTCTTAAGTAATGAAAAGGCTGAACTCTCCACAGCAGAGGTGAATTAATTATCTGTCAATATTTATTCTGCAAGTAGAAAATTCTCTTAGTCCTTCTTTCAAAATATACTTGTTACTTACTGTGGAAATGAGCCATCTGAAGTTTTCTGAGGTTAAGAGGCAATCTTGGTGCTTAAGAATTTATTATTACCACTCCAGGTTAGTCAGGAAAGATCATGCTGGGCTGGAATGCTGTCAGCTGGCTATGACTGAAAAATCGAGACCTTGGACAATACGTTAGTTATCCACATCTATTTAGGCCCCAAAGAGGGTAGAGTTTAGATAGATGAGGGAAGGCTGACATTTCTTGTTTGATTCAGTTAACTAAAAACAGAGGCAGACTGAAGATCAGATATTCCTTTGACTTCATTTATTTGAAAAAGATATACACAGTTGAACTGAGCAATCATCTGACTAAGCAATCTAATTCTACCAATAGTGAGAAATAATGATTGTTTAGAAAATAGTTATTAACGAGCATGGCCAATCGATTTTCAGGAAAAAAAAAAAAGACTAAGGTCAATTTCAAGAGGAAGAACTTCACTGTAAACATTCACGTTTATAAATTATCTTATTAGAATACACAAAACCAAGGCAAAGACTGTGTAATAGGCAACTGGGCCAGGAGCCCACATAAAAGGTAAAAGGAACACAAAGTGAAGGGAATATTGGGAAATATTGCAGTGATGCAGAAATAGATATTTAAAAAACAAATTATCATCACCAATGACCATATTTTTAACAAAGAATAAGCATTCCAAAGAAGCACAGACTATTTGAACAATACAAGAATTAGTAAGGAAGTATTTTTAAAGTGCACATTCCCTGAAAAGTTCACTTTTATATGTAATACACATATTCACATACAGATGATCATTTAAAGTCCATAGCAATCTGTCTGACCTTGTGACAAGCCCCAAATACAATTTCTAATAGTTCGTGAGTATGGATATAAATGAATGACATTAAGAACATTTCAATGTAATTCATGTTTTTACCTGAATGTTTTCTGGATTGGGAACTTTAGGGTAGCCAATGGAACACTGGTGGTATGATGGCATAATCAGAAATGTTGGGTTTTCCAACATGTTCTACTTTAAGTACACTTATGATTATTACGCTTTTTATTATAGCATTCTCACAGGGTTTCTTGTTATAAGGACTCCATTAGAAGGAACGCATTATTAAGGTGTCAGACAATACAAATGAATGGTGTTCAGCGACAGAGATTTTCAGGTTGAGAGCTGTCTATCATAGCAGGAGTTAAACTGTAACACAAATTAATTAGTATTTGTATGAAGTAAAAAAAAATACACTCATATCAACCCATAAAATCTGAAGTTACATTTCTTACATAGGTCTTTCAATAACCAAATTTTTAATTTTTTTTGATAATGCCATAATGCTTTTTAAAAAGAACTAATCTATAATTACAAAATAAAACTTTAAAAAAATGATACAGAACAATTTATTTTACAAAATAAAGTACAAAGGTCTCAATTAAAGGAATGTGAAGGTTTGCAATAGAGTACAACCTGCCTACTTTGGGTGCATCATGAAAAGGCAGGTTCTCTGGAAAAACAAACAATCATGCTGAGAAAAATGGAAGGCACAGGAAAAGAGGAAGAGCAAGTAAGAGATGGACGACTCCTTAAAAGAGCCACAGGCATGAATGAATCTATAGGAGCTGAGCAGGGCTGTTGAGGACATGACACTGTGGACGTCACCCAATTTAGGGTCTCCAGGAGTCAGAGCTGACTCAAGGGCAAGTCACACACACACACGCACGCACGCGCACGCACACACACACACAAAGCCAGTATCTTCCCAGTACATGTGCTGGTCTGTTTCTAGGATAGTCCTGAAACAAGTACTAGTTTACACCAGTTGTGGCAGAAAAAAAAAAGTGTGAAAAAAATTCTGCATTAAGCTACACTGGTCAATTATCAAAGCTAAAAATTATAAGAATCATAAAAATTTTAACTAATGCTAAGTTGATTAGCATTAATAATAAGGTATAATTTCAATGTATATTTCAAAAGATTGTGCAAGAGGGTGAATGGTATCCTTTTAGAGTAGAGTATGTAAAGGGGCTATGATACTGGGTAGCACCGAAGAAATCCAGATTGAAAAACTTTGTATTGAATCTTGCATAGAGAATGCAGTTTGTCTACATTTTCTACTTAATCCTACAGAAAAGAGGAAATCCAATTATTTTCAGCTAAAATGCATCAGCATTTGTACAGCACCCTCCAATGAAGAAGTATTTTGGCCTTACAATAATGTAACTCATGTTTAAGCTCTCCACTTGTAAGGGCCTTTGCTACCATTAGGGTGACTCAGACAGAAGGTAGATGAAGCAAATTCCACTTAATAAGAACTTCTGTCCCCAGTGCTCTTAAAATGCTTAGTGGGAGAAAGGCTGAAATACATTAAGTTAAATGCTATCATCCTGTGGCCTTTTCTGGGTGCTGTTGGCAGATCTAACTTTTCTATCCTTTTTCTGATACTAGATATTACACCGTGGAAAGAAAACATTTTATAAACCAAAAACAAGAGGTATCCTACCTTCTCACTTGAAAGAAAAAGAAAGTGCTCACAATCTGAAGACTCCCTGAGTTGTGGATCTGCAGCTCCTTATCTTAGGTCAGGCTCCACAATCCAGAATGTTCAATCACTGGCTGGCCCATGCCTCCAACAGCAGTTGCTCTAAAGTTTGTTTTTTTTAAACTGAATTTTTAAAAATTCACAATAGGAAATAACACTTCAAAATGTGGCCCAGTACACACAGTATATAGATATTTAACTGAAACATGATTTCAAGAAACAATGTTTAACCTTGTTATATGCAAAGCTTTCTTTTCTATTCCACTTTTAAATATGCTGGTCTTGAGCTGCTGAATATATTTCATGGCCCACTAGGTTAAGACTTACAGTTCGAAAAACACTGTCCTTGAGGATTTTGGTTGATCTTGAGAAAAGGTATTAGATACTCAGAGAGTATTTTGTAAATGTGGAGAAATCACAAGCTTCTTTTTGTACCAGAAATTAAAGTTGCTATGTCTAATGATCATAGTTTTCTGGAGACTTGGCAGGAAACAGACACTCTGCCTAGGGTTTCACACAATAATCATGGATTAGAATATATGCTCTGCTAGAATTAAGGACCTGGGGCTATAGCTAACAAATAATATAAAGAACTGACACAATACTCAGGACCTCATTCAACAGCAACTACCAAACAAGCAAGACAAGCTCAACGTTCTCAAGCAGAGAGTCATTAAAGGTAGTAAAATGTTATTCGGGACAGATTGTTTTCAAATATAGTAAAATTCTGGACTCCAATATTTAAGGAAAAAAAATACACAATTAAACACATAAATGCAGATTGTAAAATGTACTACTAAAAAGACTGACTCATCTAGTGATCTACTGGTGTTCTTTGTTTAGAGGAAGACAATATTCTAAGACAACTGATAAACTACTGCTCTTGAAATTGTGAGTCTTTCTACTCTAGAAGCAGCAGAAGTGATGGGAGGTGCTGACAGGTAGATGATGGTAGAGAAAGAATTAAAAAAGACATTTCTAGGTCCTTACTGGTAAGGGAACAGGAAGAATAGGCATATTGGCTTTGCATGTAATAGTTATAAGACCCATTCTTCCTGGCCGTCAGAGGATACTAGAAGAATTTCCATGCTGCTCTTTTAGGCTTATCCCTTTCAACATGGGATACCCTAGGAGTTGTGGGTCTGTATTTTTTCTGAGAATAAAATCATGAAACTGGAGTAGGTAAAGAAGTACCTGGCTAATGGCATTGAATGGAATTCCAGTGAAGCAACATTTTGTATAAGGACAATCTCAAGAGTTTTCTGACTACCTCTATTTTTAGGTTTAATTCTAATGCATGCAAAATTGGAGGAGCTCAGCAACAGAGAAAATGTGTATGTTACTTTGAACAAAGATCATCATGGGAGCATGTACTATCATGTGATTTGAAATTTGTCATCTTTTGATTTTATGTTCAGCAAAGAAAAAAACATTCTGGGGGAAAACTACTGATAATAAACAATGTGTTTTTATAATCAGGAAAATCAATAATATTTAGTAAAGCAGGATTTGGTCAGGAAGAAATACAATTATAATCTGGCATGCTGTTTATTTTAGCTTTTACAACAAAGCAAAGGTTTGAGGAACCTGAGGAACATTTCACAACCATTTTCTATACAGAGTCACCAACTTCAAAAACAGTTTAAAATAATTTCATGGCACATACAACATGCATTGAATACTCTGCATTACTTAATAACTAAATAAAACCCCGCATCATTCTCATGATTCACAATCATATATTCATCTCGCGTCTCTTGAAAAAGTCCTTTAATACTAGGTTTCTGAACCAAAACCAAGAAAAAAAAAACTAATACCTTTTTAATGTGAACTCCATGATTTTTGTCCTGATGAGCTAAACATTTAAAAGAACGATTCTCACTTGAATAACTGTAGAGATAGCAAACTGGAAATTCTTGATCTATTACTAACAGGACAGGGTACTGTGTTAGTCTTTAGGGTACATACACTTACTTATGAGAGGGCTGTCTGTTCTGAAGCATAACTAGGATCTAAGATGGTGGGAGTTTTCTTTATTCCATATCACCACTGAATGGAAAGTTGGTTTTGTTAAGGCTTCAGGAATTTTTCTTTAAAGTCAGTATATTAAAAACATGACCTGGGTAAACCAAGTAGAACCATGGAGATGGCTTGAAGAAGTATTTCTAAGGCTTCAAAGTTCTGAGAGGGGCTTTCCCTTTTTGGGTATGACACTCATTTATTCAAGCCTTTCTTAAGATGAGGCTTGAAAGGGTATTATTATTCAATCTGATATTATATATAAAAGATTTTTTTATAGACATGCTCAATATTTGAAGTATAATTCAGACCTATCCTTTATAAAAAAATAAGGAAAATAATACCAAAATATTTATCTGTAAAAAGAACTTCCTGTTTCTAAAGAAACCACCACTAAAGTTCTTTTGATATCATTGCAATGTTTGCTTTGATCACTCCCATCACTTATTCAAGGAGTCTGAAGTAAGCATGATAGAAGTTTAAAATGTAAACTGGGAACATTAAACTTAGCTCCATACGAAGGCTAAATATATATGGTCAATTTCTCTGTCACTGCAGAGAATCACCTGGAGGAAATATTTAAGATTCATAAAAGAAATGTTTCTTTTATAAAGTAATTAGAATTTTAAGCAAATACATGATTCAGGTTAGAAAACCAGATGGATCCCCAAAGAGTTGAAATATTTTAATCACACAGCTGTTTTACCTGATTCTAAATGATACATATATACATTTTTGTGTACTTGAAATTACTTCTGTATGTACTATACTTCCCAAACAGGTATTGGACGGTATAAGGTGGAAACTGTAATGATTTATTACTGTGTGTCTTCAAGCAGTGTTCTCCATCAGAGGCTTGGGGAAGGTTCTCTTGCTTCTTCTAGCTTTGTGAGGATCCACTGTTGTGAGGAAATACACCAATATTTACTTACTTCAATGAACTTGCAATGAAACTCAAAATGTAATGAACAGAAATCTAGAAGTTGGCTTTGCAGTTTAGTTAGGTGTATACTCACAGGCAGTAACTAAATTCATCCTGCGTAAGAGATCATTCACTCATTTAAATGGCCCCACATGGTTCAGGGACAATGGGACTGGGTTTTATTTAACAGTAAGAATAATGTTTTTCTAAGGTCTTTGGACTTGGATGTTCATCTTCAGAATAAGAAATGTAAAACTAACCTCCTGAGAGAGAAAGGTAATTTGGCAGCTGGTCTGAGTAATTCTGGCATAGTGTGAAAATCATCTATGAAACATTCCTTCCGACTCATGCCAATTCTGTATCACAAACCTTCATGAGTCCAAATATAGGATTCTACCGATTGAGTAGGAATAATTACATAGAGTTCTATAGTGGGTAATAGCATAGCAACATTCTTGAGCATTTTAAGTGTTCTCATAATATGTTTTCTATTTTAAAAGGATTTGAAGTCACAAATATAAAATGCAAATGCACTGCAATCCTTTCTACCAATAATGTCCATTAACATTGGGCATGTATGACAGATAAAAGCCTTGGAGGTGATACTGGGGTTATCCCATTATGAAAAGCTTAGCAGATTTTTGTGCTTCCTTAACTTAAGAAAAACCTAGGGGGAATAGCTCTAGGATAAGGAGAGAAAGAGAACTGAGCTCAGTAGCCCTCTATGGATATTCTTAGCAGAGCTGGAGGATGAGTAACAAACCTTTAGGGATAAAATAACATGGTGACAGAGATTAACTGCAAAACTTATTACAGAGAAACCGAAACAGGCGGTAATGTCCTTTGGCACATGAAAGAAGGCCTGAAAGTCATGCTATCATCATGCTCTACTCTGTCTTCCTGTTCTAGGCAAGGTGCATGTTGAGGCTCTGGTTACTTTATTCATCTTTCTTAGTAACTTGTCCCCTTTCGGTTTTCTGTTTGTATGCCAGTGTTGCCTTATATCAGTGTCTATACAGAAAATTGCACGGCATCTGCTAAATGCGCCAAGGTTCCTGGTTTGGGGTACAGATGTAACAAGCAAACTGGGAAAGAGTCATATCTAGCCAGGACCAAAACAGAGAGTAGTATGAGGGCAGGAGTATTAGAAATAGCATCTTACTTTTGATTAATGAGGTAGATAATCAGTTCAGTCTTCCTTTCTTGACAGTACATGTCCTTGTAATTGCTATAATCCCTAAAGTACGCATAGTGCTTTTCAGTTCACATGTTTCACATTTTGAGGAAACTGAGGTTAACTGACTACCCCAAGATCTTACAGTCAAGAAGGAACAGAACCAATATTCAAACACAGATTTTTCTGACTATAGGCTTGGCTTCTTTTGTTTTGTGCCATACTATGTGCTATGCTGTAGTAAGTAATCTTTTTAAAGAATTACTATAGCCATACAGTAAACCAATCAACAACGTGGGACCATACTTTCCCTGATACAGCCGAAGGATTAGCATTAGAATAAAATAATTTCTTTTGTTTGTTGACTTTTTTACAAAGTATTATAGTTAGGATTTAAGATAGAGCAATTTGATATGAAAAACAAGTAGGTGTGTTGAAGCCAATCTAATGTAAAGTAGTTTTGGGGAAATATTATCTAGTTACATATATTAAAACTGTCAAAACGCAAAAACAAAATTAAAAACAAACAAAACTTATCTGCTTTAAAAGTCCAACTTTCATGGCATTGAAATGAGAAGCTGTTATATATTTACTGTAAAAGATTGATTATATTTACCCTAGCATCCTCTGGGGTCTTGAAGTTAATTATTTTTCCAAACTCTTTGGCATGGAATACAGATTTCACCCGTTCCTATAATGGAATAAGTAACTTCATTAAAATGAAAATCCAGTTGTAGAAATATGATAAAGAAATGGCACACAGTTTTAGAAATCTGTGCTTAAAGCATCCTTCTTATACAAATCATACACCTTAAAAAAAGGCCAAGAATAGGAAACCGATAATAATCAAACACAAATGAAAAAAAAATGACTAAATACTCACACATCCATTATCACTAAACCTACATAAAAAAGCTTTAGGTGAGATTTTAATTGCTAAAGCCATAAAGGTTTACACAGAAGACAGGAAGGAGATAAGTCTGGGAGCAGAGTCACTGTTTTTCCCCTTCAAAAACTTCTCAGATAGTTCTTGATATCTGGCCATGGAATAATGATGATTTCAGCTCAAAAATAATATATCCATATGTGGGTGTACATACGTACACACATGTGGTTATGAGGGTGTGTGTATGTATGTAACTTCTGAGATTTCAAACTACTCATTCAATAATAATGTAGCTCAAGGATCAAAGAAATCAGGGTTGTTCCCAGATCCTATATGACTGTCTTCCACTTTTTATACTCTTTTGGTATTCTGTTCAGTACCTGTGGGGAAAACTGTCTAATGGTAGATGTTAAGTATTAGAGGGACAAATAGAATGTATGGGATTATTAAGGAGGAAGATGGTGTTTGCCTTTATTATCTATGGATAGGGTCACAGAAGAAGCAGTGTGGAAGTTTTAGTAGTCTAACAATTCCTATAATGAATTTAAATGTCTATGCAAATACAGACTCCAGAAGAAATTTGATTTAAAAAACAAAATGATGACTGCTGATACAAGATCCCAAGAAAAGGTATAAGGGGAAGAAATCAAGAAGATAAGAAGTTTATACTTGGAGAGAGAAAAAAATATGAAAAAGCCAGGAAACTGGTAAGGGTTAGACCAGAAGTTAATAGCCACTATCCATTATTTCATGTGGTCACAGGGCCTTTCATTTTCTAAGTGAATCAGAGAAATTCTCAATGGGAAGAGTTGGTCTCAGATACCCAAGAACTAGTATCCAGTCTACTTAAGAGCTGCCACACGTCTTTGGAACGAGTGGTAAGACAAATGTTGTTTCTGCCTATGTCCAGTGTCAGTGTTCCATACTCCACATAAGATCTTACTGAATCTCCTCTGGGTAACTCTTTCTCACCTTCTCTCCCTCCAAATACTTGAGAGAGCTCACTCTTCCTTCTTGGTAGAACCATGGTGATCCCATGACCCTCACCTGGTCATATGGTCCACTCCAACTCCCTGACCAAAGTGACTGAAGCAGGAGTAAACAAGAAATCAAAGGAGGCTCAATGAGCAGCTTTCATTCTGCTGAGCTACTAGGGTATAAGCCTGGAACTTCTGCTGGCCATCCTGTCCCCAGGGGACAGCCTGCTAGAGAATGAAGCCAACACTGAAGAAAGTCAAAGCTAGAGATGGGGGTGGTGAAGAAGGGGGAGTATGAAGGAGAAGAGAAAGGGAGGAAGAATAACTGCTCATGACATAATTTGAACATATCTAAGTTACAAGATGTAGACGTAAGACTTTTCCTTACATAAGTCAATTCAACCCCTCAAAATCAAAACAAAACAAAAATAACAAAGAATAAAACTTCCTTGGGTTACATTACTACTAATATAGCCAGTGCCAAAGTGGCCCTACACATAAGTATCTGGTTAATACCCTGAGGCCAAAACCATTATCTTATATCATATATACCTATTATATTAATACGCCTATATATCATTCCATCCTATAATACCTAGTACAATCGTTGCAACTTACAATGGATATTGGGTCTCTATTGATTTACCAAATGACTAGCAGTTCACTACATTATATATCAACATCCAAGTACCAGGCACTGTGCTAGTTGCTGGTAATCAAAGCAAAGAGAGAAGCAGTCTCTGCCTTCGAGAAGGTTCTAATTTAATTGAAAAGACAATATCTATAAAAGAGAAAGAATTATCAACAATCAGCTGTTAGACAACTTTTCAAGTGTCTTTTTGTTAGATTTTTCAGGGAAAAACATTCTGTAGAGAACTGCTTAAGATGCTGAAGTAGACAAGCGATTTTCTCATTTTAGCGCCAGAGACAGCAGCGGGAAGGTGAGGCTGTATGACTGAATACAATGAGGACCCAGGGATGTTGTTGTTAGTGTAATAGCACATAAAGTAGCATATTTTTTTTTCTTGGCCTAGCTTTCTTTTCTTTAAGCCTGAGTAAGATGTCAACAACATCTATAAAAGAGATGGGAACATTACGAAAGTAAAGAGGACTACTTCAATGCATGATTTTCAGTTCTAAGTTTTCAAAAAAAAAAAAATCTATTCAACACACCTTTGCTTCAATGCGCAGTCTTCTCCCATGAACAATAAATGGCTCTTTGGTAAACTCATCAAAATTGTACTGCCACTCACATGTAAGCTGTCCAAATGTTCCTTTTGTTACAAATAATACACCACTGCAACAAAACAAAACAACACAAAACAAAAACTTTAAAAACCAAGGCACTTACATCCAATAACATATTATTATCAGTATACACATTTTTTTGCAAGTACATATAGAACATTTACCAAGAGAGACTAGATTTTGGGTCATAAAAAACCTTAATGAATTGAAAAGAACTGAAATCATATGAAGCATCTTCTCCTCTCATAATGAAATTAAACTAGAACCCAATAACAGAATAATAACGAGAATATTTCTAAATGCTTGAAAATTAACATACTCCTAAATAGTCCATGAGTCAAAAATTCTCAACAGAAATTAGAAAAAAAATTTGAACTGAATGAGAATAAAAATACAACCAAATTTGTGCGATGCAGCTTAAGGAATGTTAGTGGGGAATTTATAGCATAATATGCTTACATTAGAAAAAATGAAGTAGTTATAAGGCCAAATATATAAGGCACTTTTTAATAGAAAAAGTTTGCAGAACCAATTATCAACCAATATTCTGAGGAACTTTCATGAAATTAATGCTTTAGAATAAGTACTTTTATTACTAAGGCTCCATTTAATGTTTACTAACATACACCAAAAGAGTCTTTTAAAATTAATTCTTGTTTTCTCCCCATTATGAGGGAAAAAGTAAAGCAACGAAAATGCATTCTGTCTACAACAACTCTATTTAAGACTTTCTCAAAGGCCTTTCTTCCCTAATTCTTCCTTCTGGTTGAAACGTCAGTTGTAGGTACAACCAGAGGTTTCTTTAAGCAACTGTACTTTAACTTAAGGAATTGAGTTAAAGAAAAACCTGGCTCTTGGCTAGAATGGAAGAGAAAACTAATCAGACTTACATCTCTCATTCAGTCTCCTGTCTACCCTCTTTTACCAATGCCGGAGTGCAGGGACTGTGGAACAAACCTACTGGTCCTCTAGTACGTCTTCAACCATGTGAAAATCAAAGATAGGCTAAACTCATAGCAGGTACCTAGCAGTCCCTCTCCTGATTTAAAGACCTTTTTATCCTCAAATCTGAAACTTGGAAAGAAAATCCTAAGAATAAATATTACCTTTGATCATTACAACTCACACAGTTCCTTGACTATGTCAAGGTTTATAGACCTTATTTTAAGAGTTCCACTATGTTGAAAAGAAGGTAATTTTTAAAATGTTGCAAGCTTTAACTCTAACGAGTCACTCTTCCTTTAGTCAATGAGGTTAACAAAAACATGACTGAAAAGTGCTATGAACAAAATGCCGAAGCATTGTCTGTAACTATAAAAGTTTAGAAACAACTTAGATTAAATTACAGTACATACTACTAAATAAATAGTAGGCAGTCATTTATCACTTAAGAAATATCTCCATATGCTGACACGGAATAATCTTCAAGACACAGATCTTAAATAAAAAATGAAAATGAAGTAGAGAATTGTACATATAAGAGATTTCCATTTATATTAAAAAATATGTGTGTATGCTTGCACAGGGGAAGAATATTTCAGGAATGATACAAAGGAAACAAGTAAAAGTGGCTGCCTCTGGGAAGGAGGAAAGAGGAACAGGTATCCGGGATGGATGAAGACTGACTTTTACACGTATACGTTCTAATAGTGTGTGAGTTTAAAGTCTCTGCAATGGCCTTTAAGTTTATTTTCAAGACAGTGTTACTTTTTGTATAAGAAAATTAAAATAGTGCTGTAAATTTTAAGACTTGGAAATTATTAGTATTAAAAACATTAAAAATGACTAAGTTCAACAGTCAACTTAAACAAGATGCTTATATAACTTCACCTTTTCAATAGTGAACAAAACTACACAGCTTTGCTAACCACTCCTTCCTATTTAGCCATAATCTCTTACTCAGTCACATTTTCACTCTGCCATCCAAAAATCTCCGTATTAATAGTGCACTTGCTCATTCTTCTCCCCAGTAAAAAAATGACTCCTGCAGAAACATGCCCCTCTGAGGCTAGGCCACTGTGTTTTTACATGTACCTTCTACTGCCTACAGGTCTATTTGAGAATTTGGCTATAGCCGGGAGCATCTCTGGAACAAAAGGTGAATAACAACTGCTTCACTTCATGAGTGGTTGTCAGTTAAGCCTCATCAAATTAAATTAGAGAAAGTTACCTTTTGGTTATCATTAACATATCCGTCTTATTGATCATGACATGGGTAAAATATTTGTATTTTGCAAATCTTCCATTTTCCATGACCTAAAAAAAAAGGTGAAAGTGAGAAAAGCAATAAAATTACTACTATAATGCAAGTAATCTCTTCTGATCCTTTAAAAACCACCTCTCAATGGGGGCAAGTTGTTAACAATTATATAGTAAATATATCATCAGAAAGTTGAATATTCACAAAATCATTGCTGCTTCCTTTTTAAAAGCACCTATCCGCACTGCTTTAAGATTACTCAGTTGCCACTATGCCAATATTTAATGCTGAATTTTTATGAGGCATTACCTTACAAAGTTTAGACTGAGCCTATTAGGTTTATATTAAACTATCACATTCATATTATCTTGGAAAATATATTAGTATTTGATCACATCTATACAAAAATAGATGTAAACACATACTTAAACATATGTACCATATAAATTACTATTAGCGCCTTGTCTCTTCCCTGTAATATCCCTACCTGGCTTACAAACGTGATTTTCTTTGCTAATCTCACAACTCATTAAAAAATAAGGAGCGGAGTGTTTCCAGACTAATGGGAAACCCCAGGATCTAATTAGCATATGCAATGGCCTTTATTTTCAAGATGGCTGAAACTCTGTCTAACCATGATATTAATAATCCTTTGTGTCAGAAAATATAACTATATAAACAAAAGAAACTAGGTCAATTTTAAATCTGTTCTAAATACTATTTGCTCTGAGGATGCGGTTAGTTTGGCTACTTAAAATATGTAGACCGGACTACTATTTTTTAAAGGCAAGCTATGTAATTGTGGCTAAGATTCCTCAATAAGACATATGTTAAGAATTTAGCCAAAAGTTAGAGCTCTTGAAGAAATCCAAAAGAGGATATAAAGAAAATTATTTTCCATGAGTATATATCAAAAAAACTAAAGTTATTTAGCCTAGAAGAAAACTAACAAGTGACTTCATAATAATCATGGTAGAGAAGCGTCATAGAATAGTCTTCATTTCAATTAAGACAGAAGTTAAAACTACCACAACAAAAAACCCAACTATAACAGCAAGATGAGGCATACAAATTAATTGCATGGTAGAATTTTCTAACTTCAAAGATTACAGTATTGAGTAAAGAGTATCTTTCCTGTATCCTATAGTAGGTAGGGAAATAAATACAAATTTCTTGAATTACAGATGAAAAAGGAACATAACCACAAGTTCAGAAGAAATTAATATGAATTATTAGATAACAAATTATGCAAATAAATTTAAAAAACTAGGCAAAATGGGTCAAGTGTTAAGAAAATAAACATTATTAAGAGAAAAAAAGAATCAAATATTGGAGAGGAAGGTAGAAATTATTTGCAGAAATTATTTCCAGATCTATTTGGAAAACTCAAGTACACAAAGCTCAGTAACTTTATTTTATAAACACAATAATCAACTTGAAAAATAGAAGAAAAAAATCCTGTTTACAAGGGAAATAAAAAGAAAGTTACCCTTAGGTTTAACAAATAACATACAGAATTTATGTGATAAAAATTAAAACACACTATTGAGGAGAAAAACAGAATTTGAATATGGAAATCTATTTCTTATTCCTGGATAGAAAAAAATCATTACAATAAAGATGTTATCTCCCCCCCCCATTTTACACACACACACACACACACACACACACACACACACACACACACTCTGTCTCTCTCTCCACTCCGACCCCTCCCTCCCTCCCTTCCTCCTTCTCTTCCTTCCCCCCCCCCATCTTTTCTCTTTTTCTCCTGAATTCCAGGATAGTGTTTGTTAGTTTGTTTTGGGAAAGAAGAGAAATGAGACAAAATACTAATATTTATCTAAGAAAAAGTGATAATATCCTGTAAATTATGAAAGGAGAATGAGAACTGCCTTAGCAGATATGAACGCAATTTATCAGTTGCAGCGGTGAAACAGTTTGGTGCCGGTACAAGTTATATACAGACATATCAATAGAAAAAACAGATTCCAGAAAATGACCAAAATGCACACAGGACTTTATAAAATCCTATATATCTACGTACAGGAATTTATGAAATCAACACAGCATTTCCGATTCCTGGGCAAAAGTGTCTATTATTACATAAATGGTGTTTCAGGCAACTAACTGGCTAAAGATGAATCCCTGTTTCTCTCTTTATACCAAATTAATTCCACATGAATCACTTATTTAAGTATACAGAACAAAACTATAGTGGGAGAGGCTTAAATATAACACAAAAAGTCTATAGAACAATGTAAAAAATTCCTAAGTACATAAAAATTAAACACCTCTGAATGGCAAAACAATAAGCAAATTAGAAATAAAATAACAAATAAGTTGGGAAAATATTTAATAGAGATATAGAGCTAATTTCATAACAGAATTCTATGAATAAGAATTTATAGTCATATAAATTCTATGAATATGGATGAAAAATAGAAGGTAAATAAATTAATATAAAAATGTGACAGTTTATGAACAGGTAGTTTAGCAAAACAAACAAAATGTGAACAATAAACATATGAGAAAATATTCAACTTAATTCAAAATCAAGAAAATGCAAATCAATTAAACATACCTGTTGGGTCAGCCAATTCAGGGCAAGTATTTATCTTACACAAAAGTATGTCAAATATACATATAAAAATCTTCATGGTAATAGTGTTAAAAGCAAAAAATGTTAAGTGTTCATTAATAGGGGACTATTTAAACTATAGAATAGTCATACAATGGGATGATATTATACGGTCATAAAAAAGAAAAAAGTAGAATTGTGTACTAATATAGAAAGATGTGCACGATAATACTATGAAATTACTGAGAATAAATGAGGGGTACAGAAACACATACATTCATACTTATTTATATATGCTTATACTTATGCATATATTTCTGGAAGGGTTGGTAGTAACACACCAATCTGTTCATTGCACTTATCTCTGGGCTTGGAAAGAATAATAGTGGGAGTGGAAGCAAAGCTTTATTTTTAACTTTACAATCTTTTGCTTCATTTCTGTGGTATTCCATAAGAAATTGGCTTAAAAGTGTTTACTTTCTTTTGTCCTATATGCCAATTTTAAAGTCAAGAAATGTTGATCTCTTCAAGAACATCACTGCAACTAGGAGTCAAAAAAATCAATACATCCTATTAATAGATCACCATCTTCAAATAACTAAAAGCTAAGGTTCAACCTTAACCTCAGTACCTAGCTTCTATTTCAATATTGTGTTACATTTGGGCATTGGAGTTGCACCTGCTTCTCATCACTTTTTACTCCCTAAATAAAATATAACCTGTGCTTATAACAATTAAACCAATTTCAATAGTTACAATAGCATCTGATATAAATAAAAGCTCAACAAAAAAGGTCAATCATGCAATGTTTCTGGAGTTCATCAAAAACCTTAAATACAACACCTGAAAGATAAACGTACATTATGATTCAAACCACCTACTATGAAACATACAATGAACCATATTCTTTGTTATTAGAATGGATAAATTTGAATAAATGTCAAAGATAACTCCTTACACAGCAAAATTTTACTGGTCAGTCTCCATTACAAACATGTGAATATGGAATAAGAACACCTCTGTAAGCAGAAGCTAAGACTTTGGAACTTAATCCCATAGAAGCATGGGAGAGAATGTGATAGCTTATCAGCCACCACCGTCCATCATGCTGTAGAGTCTAAAAATGTCATGCTTTGGTAACAACTTTCTGCCTAATTATTTGACTTGATAAATTTTCTGTATAGAAAGCTTTATACTTTTCAAAATGTCATTTGAGGGGAAAACAACAACAGAATTTTACACCTAAAGGAATGTTATTGTACATCCTAAACCAAGTTCTTCCTTTAAGACATGAAGAAATCGAGTACCAGGTGTCTTAAATATCTAATCTTCACAAAGTGTAGTTAAGTTATAGTTAAGTGACTTGCTTGGGGTCACACTGTCAGTTGCAAAGGTGTGCTCAGAAAAGTGGTTTCTTCACTTCTAATTCCACTGCTTTTCACTATACCATGATGTCTCCTCTTATTATGGTGCCTCAAAAATGTCTTCAGTATCCTTGAATGCTGGATATTGCTGAGATAAGCAGCTAAAGTAGCTCAGGCCAGTTGGGTTTTTTTTTTTTTTTTTTTTTTTTAGGTTAACAGGGTCCAAATAATTTAGTGTTAATATCCTATCTTTCTCCATCCCAAACAGATGTTAGCTTTGAATGTTTCTACTGAAATAATTTGTGATACCCTTTAAAATTAATAAACCAGCAAAACCAAGGCTGAGAGTCACTATGTAGAGCCTTTGCAAAAAGATCAAGATTTGGCTGCAATATCAAATGACAGCTGAAGTATCAAGCACAGCAGTCTGTGCTTTAGATATGTTAGCCCAATTTAACATGCTAGAATGTTAAAGGAAAAACAATTTTTGCCTTTTTCATAAAAAGCATATATGAATTACCTATCATCATTTGAGAACTTTCTTAAAGAAATAAATGGAAAATACAAAGGTAACTACATTCATTACATATAATTGTCAGAATCTATAGATAACAATTAAAAATGTATGGTTATTGGTAAAAGGATCCATTTGCATTAGAAAATTCGAGTATGTTAACCTTAGTTGGTCACAGACTCAGAATGGTCACAAACTCAGAGTCACACAGAGAGCAGGAACTTGAAAGACACTGGTATCAGGGTTACCCTCTACTAATATCCATGTTCGCAATACTTCAAAGAGAGAACATAAACTAGAAATTACTATGCAGAAAACATGCTAACAATCTCACATTACACAAATGCTATGAAATAGAGTTCTATAATAAAAATACTTTGGGGGAAAAAAGCAAAACATGAAAAGAATTAGGAACAAATCACTAACACAGAAGGCTTTAGATCCCAAACGATATATCCTTTTCCCTCAGTATTGGCAGGGGATTGGTTCCAGCCATCTCCCTGGACACCAGAATCTGCAGCTACTCAAGTCTCTTAGTTCGCCCTCTGCATCAGCAGGTTTCATATCCTCGGATTCAATTCAATCCAGGATTGGCAGAACCAGTGGATATGAAGGCCTGACTGAAAGTGCTAATAATTTGTGGGAAATATATTAATTGGATAAAGTATAAGAACACAAAATTCAGCAAAAAAGAAAATATGATTAATATCTTTTTTCTAAAGGTCATGGAGGATAAAAGGAAAATAAAATTCATCTAAATAAAAGATAAAGTAAAAGTAAGAATGCTATCGAGCAAGAAAATCTACTGGAGATGACAGGAAAAGAGGAAAGGTTTATGAACAGCTTATACTAAAAAATTAAACTTACTTTAAAAGCAACAAAGTTCAGGCAGATAATTTTAAATTAAAAGGGTAAATGCTACCATTTCTCAATTGTTTAAGAAATAGACACCTTGTTCAAAACAATCTCATATTTAGAGAAAATTACAGTCAATAAGCATAACTTCAAGTTATCTGAATAAAGATTATCAACAAAAATATTTTACTAATCCACTTCAAGACTCTGAGGGTCATGGCCAGGAAAAACGCATTGAATCAAGTTTAGGATCAAATATAGTATAAATTCATTATCTCAAAGCTCAGTGATTTCATATACCAAATAGAATGTAAACAGGACTGGAAAAGTGATATTTAGCTTATTCCATGAGGCAAGTTTTTTTTTTTTAAATCATATCTGAGTGTCATCAAATTTGAAGAGGAATTAGCCTTTATTTAGTCCCCCATACCTTTGTCTCCTCCCATGCTATTGAGCTATTTCAATTGTCTAAGTATAAACTATGTTGATAGCTTAGAAAGGGCAAGAAAGCTGAGCATAACCATGTGACTTAAAAGCAAATAAAATAAAACTATTACCTTAATATGAATTGTCATCAACTGGTTCAACTAAAATGGTCTGGAGAAAGGCAGAATTATGTTCATGACATAATTACGTACATTGATAACAGACCATTAATTAATCACCTAATACCATTTAGAAAAAGGGCCAGAGAGGTGGGTCAGAAATAATTTAAGTGGGTAGTTATAAGAGTCTCTCTTAATGCATTTTCAGCAGAACCTCTTCTGAGGAACATTAATGACTCATGATACCACCTATACTTGAAAACAACAATAACATTTCTTTAAAAACAATGTATAATACAGAGCAGACAAAAATCACTGGGGTTTTATGTTTCTACTGCTCATCAGTTAGTGTGTGGAAATTATCCTGGTATTTTAACTAAAGTATTCTATTAATCTTGAAAGGAAACAGGGATAGAGTTAATGATGCTTTTACTTGGTAAAGAAGAGACAAATGAGGAATACAGAATTATATAGTGATGAGCAAGAACTAGCATCAAGTGCTATCCATTTGGAATAATAAAAATATAATTAGTTATTAGACATTGTACTAATAACCACAGACATGATCTCAATTGTTTTAATCCTAGCAACACCACAAACTACTGTTTCTTTGGTGTTGTATATCTCAACACAAGGTAATCTTAAATAATATAATTATCTCCATTTTGCTGTCTGGAAACTGAGGTCAGACAAGCATAATAAAAGATTATAAAGCTAATAAAAGAAAAAGGCTGTAATGAACTCATTTACTTAGTTCCAGAATCCAGGCCCTACGCTATGATAAGGTATTGCTGCATCTCAGATAATTATTGCCAACATGAGTATGGAAAAACTACATATATTCCGGTAGATGCACTGGGATCCCACTTTAACAGCCCATTGGAATATGGGTTCAGATGTCCCACAAGCTGTATCATGTCCCTGACAAAGCTTCCATTTCATATAATATCTAGGAAATCACTCTTTGGAAGACTGGGCATATCTTATTTTTCTTTTGATTCCTACAGTTCCTCAGAGCCTCACACATACCAGCTAATCCACAGTCAAGAAGACACTGTGAAGATCCCACATTACAGGGCTGGACAACACAGCATGTGTTTTATTCCTGATCACCAGAATAATAAAGCTCATTACAATTATAATCTCATGAGATGAGCATGAATTTTAACTATTTTCTTCAGGGCTACACCTTAAGATCTAGAAGACTGTCTAATGCATAACTAATAGGAGTTTAATAAATGCTTGCATAAAAAGTACACAGCATTAATTTTTTCTTTGTATGTGTATAAACTATATACCAAATCATCCAGCAGAAATTCAATTATATATAATTATACATTTACTCTTTTGGCAATTTTAAAGTTCAAAATAGCTGGCAATTTATTTCAGAAAATTTACATGAAATATCCAGCCTCCCACACTTACACTCCAAACTGCAGCTTCATAGGGTATCCCAACTGAAACTACTACTTAGACCTGAAGAACCACAAAATAGCTAAACGTACATTTCTCCACACTGCTTCTTACAGGATTCTGTACCGTGGTAAATTTTCACTGGAAAACTGGCATTAAAGTTCATTAAGTAGGATATCAATTTCATTTGAATTTATAACTAAAGACTCTTAACTGACAAAGAGATGACAAAGTATACATGGTGCTTCCTTTCACAGATGACATTAAATTTTGTTTTTAGGTGAATGAAAGGGGTCTCCAAACTAATTTTGTATGAAAAAGAATTGTTCCATTTGGCAAAAGAACATTCTTTTTTCATAGGATATTCGGCCATAAGAAAATAGACTTCAAACTTACACTAAAGTCTTTTAACACTATTGTTAGAGTACACACTTAAAAAAAACCTAAATGAACTTTACTAAACTCAACTTATGCTGAGAATCTCTGCTCCATCCAAAGTAACCAGGGAGAGCTATAAGGCAGAGCTCTAGCACATCAGTAGAGAAGTCATGAGTTGAGTTCCATGTTACAGAATAGTACCTTTAGCTAAATAAAGACCAGAGACCTTCTAAATTAATATCTATTGCAAAATTTTAGGTCTATTTGCACATCCTCAGTAAGAAGACTCAAGATGAACCTACTTGAGCTTAACATTGGAGAATTTCTTTTAAAACTAAATATTAAATTTTCTATTTACTAGTATTTATCCTTCCTTAACACATTTACAAATTTAAGGAATGTAATGATGTCAAACTTTTGAAAAAGATTTACAAAAATAATTAGTCTCAAGTTGCTATATTAAAATCAAGTTACTGTATTAAAAAAGAGAATCACAAAATTCACTTTACACTTGAGACAAAGAAAATTAAAATCTCCCTAAATGAAACTATCACTTCTAGAAAAATACATATTTCAAAGTCTTATTCAAAAAGTATTTTTTAATACTGGAAGGTTTTGAGTGCAGTGAATTACTCTATTGGTCAAAATAAAGTTAGTGGGACTTACTACTAAATGTTCAAAAGTGTGGACCTTCAAAAATGATGTACCAAGAGTTTTCTGCTAAACGAATAAGAGGTATGAAAACTGTGTCCAAGTTGGATAGGTAATCTCCTTTTCCATGGGACCTACTTATCTGTGATGCTAAAACTCTAACTTGCCTGGATAACAGAATTTGGCTCTCTTCAGTTTTCTCATCCCATTCAGAAGTATGCTTCTGAAAAGGAAGAGTTACAAAATGAAGAGTGAAATCCATAATCCTTTGTATCCTAGTTCTTTGAGTGCACTTACTCAAAATTTCAGATGAAGCCAGGAAGAGTATTCAGCATTACTCTGGGGATCTGACTGCCTATGGTAAGCCCTTTCTTCCAGGTCAGCTGTAATTCTCCTCCCGAAGTAAAGGGAAAGACCTCGTCGGCTGAAGGCAGTTATCTTCCAACTGCTATTAAGGCAGTGTTTGGAGCTAATTATAAACCTGCAATTTCTGAAAAAAAAAAAGAAATATACAACAAACAAAAACAGCCTCCCTTCTACAACAATTTACACAATGGCAACCATGATATCTATGTAAGAGATTCAAATACATAGAGAAAATTTCAAAATATTTGAAATGGGTAAGAATATAGTACCCCCATGGGACAACCCGACTGTCAATATTCATACACAATGAAGGACACAAGGTCAGATACACATCACACACATTTTAAGAGGAGATTTAAGGGGTAGAAATTTTTTTATAAGGTAAAATCAAAAGCTAGAAATAAGTTCAATCAAAAAGCAGAAGCTTCTACATCAGTAAAAATAAAGTTCTGCTGGCTATATATGTATTTTGGAAATAAAAACCAGGCTTCCAATATTGGAGATTATCCTATGAATGAGTGACTTTTAAAATCTTTACAAGTTAATAGTTCTGTTTATAAAAACTTAAAATACAATAAAAAATATGTAACAGAAATTTATATATTTGGATCATAATCACATAAAAAAATTAAAAGGGAAATACAATATTAATGGTGGGGAGAAAGAATTTTTTATTTTCTGTTATTTCCTACTTTACTGAACATATATTACTTTAACAATGTAGAAAATAATCTACTTTAATTAAAAATTTTTTTCATGTCTCTTGTAACATACTAAAATTGTAGATTGAGAATCTATGTTAGCTTTATCCATGGAAGTGTGGATCACTAAATTTTTTAATTTATAGAAACCCCAAGTATTATTGAATACATTCAGAAAAATCTTTGTAGACATACATAGTTAATAGGTTATTGACAAATGATAACACTAGAAAAACACGGTATGCCTACTTAAGAAGAATATACTTAGCTAAATCTCTATCCTGATTGTTTAAAAATTTGAATGCTCTAATACTAAGCATCTCCAGAGGAATAGCACACTGTAATTTAGAAGCTATCTTATCATTTCACTGTTTAGAATATGTATATACAATGAAGAAGGTTACATTAAAAACCAATTTTATGAGATGGGAGGGTCCTTGGCTAAAGCCCAAAGTGGATTAAAGTGGTGGGACTCACACCATGGTCACGGAGATGTGAAGGCCCTCAGCATGCTTCCTCTGGATCCTGGTCCATGCTCACCCTTGTTCTCCTCCTCATCCCACATGGAGAAGATAAAGCTGATCCAGAAGCAAAGCTGGCCAAGCCGGCCGAGCGCTACAACATGCCACTGTATGGAGACCATGACAGAGTAGGGCACCAAACCAAGCTGTCCAATGAGAGCAACCTGCTCTCAGTGGCCTACAAGAACATGGTCAGGGCCACAGTTCTGCCTGGAGGGTCATCTCGAGTATCGAGCAGAAAATCAACACTTCTAACAAGTTATATCTGATTTAGGACTATTGAGAAAAGTGGGAGTCCAAACTGAGGTCTATCTGCACCACCATAGTGGAATCTTTGGGTAAGTATTTAATAGCCAACACAACTAATTCAGAGAGCAAGGTCTTCTATCTGAAAATGAAGGGAGGTTACTTCTGGCACCTTGCTGAAGTTACATGAGGTGATGATCGAAACAAATGATAATGCCCAAGGAGCTTATTATTGATATGAGGCTTTTGATATAAGGAGGAGAGAGATGCAACTCACACACCCAATTCATTTTGGGCCGGCTCTTTCAAATTTTCTGTATTATACTATGAGACCCTTAATAACCCAGAGCTTGCCTGCACACTGGCTAAAATGGTTTTTGATGAGGCCATTATAGAACTTGATACAATGAATGAAGATTTGCACAAAGACAGTTATCTTTATCACGAAGTTGCTTAGACACAACCTAACATGGATATCAGACCGTGCAGGAGAAGAATGTGATGTAGCAGAAGGGGCAGAAAACTAACTGTATACAAGGTGTCACTCTTCTTCCCCTCAAGAAACCTTTTGAGACATCTCCATTCCCCATTCCATTTGGATTTCCTATAGCAAAGAAACCATTCATGTGTATGGAATCAACTGTTTATAATTTTTTCACAGTAGCTTTGGGAAAACTCCATTCCTTCACTTGTTTTGTCTTGGCCTCCTGGTGTGCAGTGACTGTAATAGAAAAGTATTAATAACTTCATTTCTTACAAACACAAGTAACTCCCAACACGTATGGAAAGGACTAAAAATGTATCTGGTATTTATGTAATTTGAACTAGTACTGCAAGTGACTGTTTTGTATTACTGTGAAGATATGAAAATATAGTTAATTATAAATTGTTCTACATAACTTCTTAATTTCTACATGCACTCCCTTACTCTTTCTGGGGAGTTTCCTTTCAGTAAGCAACTTTTCCAGGTTTTAATGTATTCCTTTAGGTAGGAACCCAGAAGTATTAGATCGAATGGAAAAGCATTTGATATTTCTAGGCTAGGAGGCAGGTCACAAACTGAAATGCCTCCAGCATCGTATATGATGGAAGTCTTGTGTACTAGCAACAACTGGGAGTTTCTTATTTGTTCTTTGTTTGCTGCTGTTTCACCTGACAACTTCCTTTCCCAATAACAATTTTTTTACACCTCCAGACTTTGTAGTTCTGGTATTCACTTTACTATGTAAAAGTAGAATGCTGCTGCCAGAATCGCTTTTCACAAATTAAAGTGCATGTCATTTCTTAATAATAAAAAGGAGAAATAAATTGAAGTATACAAATCCAAGTCTACTATATAATGTTCTGTATACTATTGCTTGTACTCACTGTACTTCATGAATTTGAACATTCCTCCACTGAAATGAAAGGCTAAATTAACACTCTAAACATTTTAAATTGATCTCCATGTATTCCAAAGGTGCAGGGATAGAATAGATAAAATTGCCATTCTTGTTATATACTCATCATAAGTACTACGTGATCTAACTGTATAATCTGTATATTTTATTTAGACTTTATAGGACCTTTAATATTTTCGGACTACTATAATAAATGATAAATTTGCAAGGAAATCCATAAAATGAGAAACAGGGGCTTGAAGGGCAGTAGAAAAAAGTACTCAAATAACATCTGGGACGGTTGTTTCTGGCCCTCTTCCCATCACCACAGAAAAGCATAACATAAAACTCCGCCACAGGGTTCAAATCAGACAAACTAGTGTGGCAGCTACCACAGCGGTCATCACTCTTTGGTGTATACAGTGTTGGCATATGAATACAATAGCATATATATCAGGTTGAACATTGATGTCTTAGTCATGGGTCAACAATGGCTCCATCTGTAAACTTCAATAACACGACCGTAAAATCAACACTCAATATTGTATAGATGACAGGTGTTTTGAACTATTTCAAAAGGTAAAAATTTATAAAATCATGAGTATTGTAAATATAGAAACAAATTCAAATATATTCTGACTACACTTCCTTTTCTATAAAGAATATTGAAAGTTAGCAATATTACTCTGGATTTACATTTGTTATATCTGTATGCAATATGAGCAGTAATTAATTCATTTATAGGCTTTTAGAAACTTATCCATGATGCTAGGTATCTGCAATTTTAGAAAAATTTTTCTTCCTGCCAGTTTTCAATATATTATTCAAGTGTCAAGTAGACACAAAACAAAATAAGGAATGAGCAATTACCCTTTTAAGAGCGAAGAACTCTTTTTCTACACATAAGCAATTACCACGGAGAAATTGGAAAAATAAAGGATATAGAAAGGTATAATATTGCATTATCTTTCAAACATAGCTTTCTCATTAGACTTTCGTATTAGATGGATACTTCCATTTTTAAAGTTCTAAATATATAATCACTAATAAACAAAAAAACTGTTCATCTCATTAAAGTCCCATAGTTGAACTCTCTTCTATATATTTGATAAGGGATAAGAAGACATTTTTGTTGAGGTTGTATATCTCCATTAAGAAAACACTGGTGTAAAACAAAAAAACTAATTTTCTACATATTTGATGAGGAGTAAAATATATTTTGTACAAGTCCTATATCTCCATCAAGAATACACTGGTGCACAATACAGTAATCCTCAGTCTTAAATATTTCTCTAAAAAAATATACTATTTTTAAAAAACTGGAAAATAATTAATACCTGTGGTCAAAGAAGCTTGAAAAGATTATTTCTCTGGTAGGAAAACAGAAACAGAAAGCACAAGAGTAATTATACTGTCAAAGAACATATTTACTTCTAAGAGATAAAACCTTAAGAATGATGAATGCTTAAGACCACAAGAACAAAGTTTACTAGTTACTATAATATTGTTTTAAGTCTTTTTACTGTTCAAGAGATTTTAAATAAATGTAATTCAACTTCCAATTTTCTGTTCATTAAGACAGATATGTAAGATAATAAGTAAATATAACGACTGTAAAGCCAACTTCATTTTTCACAATACATAATGAATAAAAAGTAAAACGAAGTGAACATTTTTTCCATTCTCAGACTATAAATTACTTCACTTCTGTGACAAATCATAAATGTTCCTTATAATAGTTCATTCCTATAACAGTAGTTCAGCCTATATAATTTTGAAATAGAACAACATATTCATATGGCTTTGAGTTATATAAATTTAATATTATTAAAAGAAATTTGACAAAAATACTTTTAAAATGCTAAATATGAAATATTTACTGATTGGCTATTCCTATTTCTTTTCTTTCTTTCTTTTTTTTTTTTTTTACACAATGGCATTACATTACAGCCCAGAAAATTCAGAGAACATCAAAAATAGCATTTTGCTAACAAACCAATAATTTAACATAAAGCTAGTGAACATTAGCAAAAAATGTAAGTCTAACTTTAAATTGTAAAGACAAACTGCATTACAAAATTACAAATATATACAAGCAAATGCTGAAATATATAATATGCCCTACTTTGGATATACATTTTTCTGTGCTTAAATAATGCAATTATTTTGCTTTTTGAAAATATATAGAAAAACATTTTAAAAGAAAAAGTATTTTAACTCCCTAAAATGATTATATATATGGGTGTTATGATAACAGTCATACAACAAATGTTAATGAAACATTTCAAATAAAATGACAAAGAACATATGAATTTTAACACTTGAGATCTAATCATCATCATCATCATCATCATCATCACTACTGCTACTGTGAGTCATAATCCACTCCCTGTAGACCTGAATTTTCTGTAAGCATGGTAAAGGAAAAAAGAAGCACAAAGGTTAGTTAAGTGTGGTAAATTGCTGGAAAAATATGTAAAATTATGAAATGTTCGAAGAGTCAGGATAATTCTGAAGCAGACTTTTCAGCTCTGAGTAAGACAGTAATTATGGATATAATATTTCATTACTTAATAGACCTAAGACTAAACTGATGGTTGCTACACTTAATGTATAAAATAGTTCAGTATATCAGTGATGTACTCTGTGAATATATTAGAATTATTCTATTTCTCTAGTAGGCAACTTCAATTTACTAGGAAGTACTATAAATAATGTGCTAATTCCTAGATAGAAAGGTACACAATGAAAGTATATTTTATGTTTAATTATATATTAGCATATATAATTTAGTGAACACAGAACACTGTTTTTAGAAAATTAAAAAATAAAAGGAGAAATATTTGAAACTACTAAATAGTTTCTAAGGGCGCCACAGTTAAATCACTTAAATTAAATCTAAGCAGATAAGATTTTAAATCCTATTTATATATTGCTTACTTCTTTTTCACAGTACTGGTATTCGTATATTTTAAAGTATTTGCTAATAATACAGCAGAGTTTTGAGCCAAAAAAGCACTATTACCACCAAAGCAACAACCCATTTCTTATACCTGTAAGAGAATAATGCTAACCACAAACATTCTAAGGCATCTGGTGAGTTCCTATAGGTATTCCAGCTAATACTGTATTTAATTTTCCTGCTGAAAAACAAGTAATGGCTGACAAAGATTTTGAGTTTTTAGTCATTTGAGTAGCTCTTTTAGCCATTATTGCTAAGACTGGCCTACTAAAAATAATATATATCCTTTAAAATATAGTCAAAAGTCGTGACCTTTAAATGCTAAACTTTAAAGCTTCAGAAAACAATTAATGAAGGTGTAGAATAAATTTATGTTGGTGAAATCAAGTTATTAACCATGAAAACTGTTTGGTATTTCATGGCTTTCTTCCATGTTATAATCTGTTCCCTAGTAATGTGGATATATTTCTTAACTCTTCTCATTGTTAATCCTTGCTTCCTACTAAATTTATTAAAATAGTTTTTCAAGAAATATTTTTAGTTTTTTTAAATGGTGTTGGATTCAGTCCAGTAAAATGCAACATGTTAAAAATGCAACATGTTAATTGTGTTCTGGAAAGGAAGGCAGGTACTAAGAAGAAATAGGTTTCAACTATATGAACCTTTGGTCACTTGTGCAACATTTCCATTTTTCATAGAATGATATACTGTGATTGTAGAGACTGTATAGCCTCTCACTAGATTGCAAGCTCCATTCCAATATTTTGATACTTTTAAAATATTTTAAACACAATGTAAAGTTGCTAAATATTGCACATTAACTCAATGGTTATGCTTTACTACATTAGATGGAAATACATTTTATACAAAATTATATACTTGCATGTAGTGAGCAAAATATCAAACATGACAATATTTAAAATTTCAAGGTTAGATTTTCAAATGTATACAACATAATAACTGGTTTGTTTTAAAAAATAATTTAATTTAGTATTCCACATCTAAAACACACAAACTACTTTAAATTGGTATATTTAAATTGGTATATTACCTACACTATAATCCAGATTTTTAAGAGTCCAATTTACTAAGAAAGTTGTCTATATAGATAAAATACTCTACCTTCAAACTGTCTACTGATCCAAAAACAAATTTTCTTTACTAAAAGATGATGGCTTTCATGTGAACTGCTTATCAAATTTCATGTGGTTTTAAATAGACTTCACAAGCATAAAGCAAAAAGAGGGTTATGACTATTTGAACATCTTCAAAAGAAAAGCCTAAGAACCCAAGAATTCACAATAGCAACAGTTCTGATTCTTTTCTTACTCATGCGTAATTGGACTGAGCATTATATCTGGTTGAAAAATTACTAGAAGTGTGATAAAAAGAAAGAGTACCCTAAACAGAAATGGTTTAATTGGCTAAAAAGTACCACCAACAATGAGGGTACATAGACACAATGGCTTTCAACAAATTTACCAAACAGTACGGAACTAAGAATACCCTATAAAAAAATCAGATTCACTAAAATCCTGTACAAAAAAGTTACCAATACAAAAGCCTTTTCTTTATATTCAAAATACTGAAACAGCTGTACGTAGTTTGTAAATTTAAAGACTAAAATCTACTGTTGGCTTTCACTTGCAAAGTCATGCATTAACTGTTTTTCATATCAAACTTTTGATGCCTGTAAAAAAGAAAAAAAAATCTTATAGTAAATAAACATACATGAAAACCTAAGTAACTATAAGAATCTTATAAATAGAATTAAGTAAAACATAAAGAAGCTCAAATAATTTAACAAATATTTGAAGCACTATATATTTACCTTTAAAAAAGCTAACTTAACTGAATTAATTTATAAGATATTTCTTCACCCACCTGTAACATTTGATTTCCAGTACCATCCCTCAACCTGTAAGGTCGGATAACTCCATCTTCATTAAAGAACCTAGGGGGTCGCAGACTCTCCACTTCATCAGAAGTCTCTGTAGCTCTAGAAGGAAAAAAATACAACTTGATTTTTGAAATTATTTAAAAATCCTAATAGACTTCAAATTACCATTACTAAAAGGGATCTTCTTTTGGATAAAATAAGACTTACATAACCTCTTATTTTCAAATTCATTTTTATGACACAAATAATGTTAAGTTCTCTAGAAAAATGTAGAACTCTAAAGAAGTTTGTTTACAGAGTCTCTTGGACTCTTTGTAGACAATAACCAGAGAATCAGCAAATGATTATTGCTTTTTCATTTCTAACAAGATTTTTATATTCTTTTTCTTTTCTTGTGATACCATCTAGTTCCTCCACAATGCTATATACAAGAAAGGACAGCAGGCACCCTGTTTCATTTCTAACTTTGAATAGAAAACTTCTAAAAGTTGTCCATGAAGTACAGATATTAGCAACGTTTGTTTTTAAGGGCATCTTTTGTCAAGCCAGGGAAGTTCACTACTCTAAGTTTGCTAATCATTCTTTTGTTGTTGTTATTGTTACTGTTTTTGAAAATGGGCAATTAATTTTAAATAAGATTTCTTCCTGGTCATTTGATGTGATCATATGGTTTATCTCCTTCAATCTATTAATGCTATATATCACAATACATGTTTGTTTTTTTAATGTTAAAATACCCTCACATTTCTACTAGGCCTTGATATGTATTGTTTGAAACACATATATGCACTGCTGAATTTGGTATTGTAATATTTTATTTAACATTTTGACTGTATGGACCTACATGAAAATGTTCCATTTGTTCATTCATTTAACAAATATTCACATTCAATAAACATTTATTATATATAAACACACCTTACTTCATAACATATCCATATGTATAGACACAGACGCATGGATAATTTTTCCAATTAAAAGCAGAGATTGGCAAAATGAATAAAAATATGATCCAACTATATGCTGTCCACAAGAGACTCACTTTAGAGTCTAAGACACAAATAAGTTGAAGGTAAAAGGATAGAAAAAGATATGCCACATAATAGTAACCAAAAGAGCTGGAATGGTTATACTGACATCAGAAAAAATTAGATTTTAAACAAAAAATTCTTATTAGACACAACATTTTACCATGAGAAAAGGGTCAATACATCAAAAAGATACAAAAATTGTAAATATATACATACTTAACAAAAGAGCCCCCAAATACAAAAAACAAAACTGACAGTACTCAAAAGAGAAAAAAAAAATTCAATAATAGTAGTTATCCTAATACCCAACTTTCAATAATGAATATCAAATAGACAGATCAGCAAGAAACTAGATTTGAACATTATAATCCAACTACACCTAGCAGTCACCTACAGAACACTCAATTCAAAACCGACAAACTACGTGTTCTTCTCAAGTGGAGATGAAACATTCTCCAGGACTATATTTTAGGCCATAAAACATGTCTCAATAAATATAAAAGTACAAAACATACAAAGTATGTTATCTGACCACACAGAATAAAATCAGAAATCTTTAAGAAAATTTGGGAAATTCACAAATTTGTGGAAATGAACATCAGAAACCTAAATAACTAAAGGTTAAAGGAAAAAACCACAAAGGAAACTACTTTGAGACAAATTAAAAAAAAAACAAGAATAAACCAAAACTTATGGGATGCAGTAAAGACAGTGATCAGAGCAATACTCATAGGTGTGAAAGCAAATATTTAAAAAAGATGACCCCAAAATAGATAATCTAACTTTACACCTTGAGAAATGAGGAAAGGAAAAGCAAACTAAACTTGAAGCTAGCAGAAGTGGGGAAATAACAGATTAGAACAGAGACAACTAACATAGAAAGCAGAAAAACAAGGGAGGGAAATCAATAGAACCAAAAAATTGGTTCTTTGATAGTCAATAAAAATGACAAACCATTAGCTAGAATGACAAAGAAAAAAAGAGATTTAAGTTGAAGAAATAGACAATCGGATTAGATCTATATCAAACAGACTGAATTAGTAATCAAAAAACTTACCAGAAATAAAAGTCAAATCCAGATAGATCCACTGGTGAAGTTTACCAAATTCACACAAATTAACACAAATCCTTCACAAACTCTTTCCATTCTACTTGTTAACTCTAATATCAATCAGGCAAAGACATCAAAAGAAAACAACAGACTAGTTTCTCTTATGAATCTATAAACAAAATCCTCAATAAAATACTAGCAAACTAAACCAGCAGCACAAAAAAGGCTTATACATCATGAACAAGTGGGATTATCCCAGGTCTGCATTGTTGGTTCAACATATGAAAATAAATTAATCAATTACTGTAATACATATATTAATGAAGAAAAAAACATTAACTGATAGAGAAAAAGCATTTGACAAAATTCAACATCCTTTCATGATAAGGCACTGAACAAACTCAGAATAGAAGGAAACTTCCTCTACCTAACAAAGGACATTATAAAAAAAAAAAAAAAACCAAAAACAAACAAATAACATACTTAATGGTAAAAGTATGAAATCTTTCTCCCTAAAATCAGGAGCAAGACAGACATGTCTGCCTTGGCACGACTATTCAACATTGTATTACAGGTTTTAGCCAAGGCAATCAGGCAAGAAAAAGAAACAAAGGCATCCAGATCAGAAAGGAAAATAAACTACCTTTATTTTCAGATATGATGTTATATATAGGAATCCCTAAGGAATCCACAAAATAACTACTAGAGATAATAAATTTGGTAAGGTTGCACGATACAAGGTCAATATACAAAAACGAGTTGTATTTCTATACATTACCAATATACAATCCAAAAATGAAACTAAGACATTTATAATAGTACCCAAAATAATAAAATGCTTAGGAATAAAGAAGACATGCATACTGAACACTGTGGAACATCATTTAAAGAAATTAAAGACCTAAAAAATAGAAAAAAATCCATTTCATAGACTGGGAGACTTAATGTTGTTAAGATGTCAAAAATCTCCAAACTGATCTACAGATTCAATACAATCCCTATCAGAGTCCCAGCTGTCTTTTTTACAGAAATTGAGAAACTAATCCTAAAATTCATATGGCTCAGAGAAGAAATAATTTTGAAAAAGAACAAAGTCAGAGGACTCAGACTTCCTACTTCAAAACTTACTACAAAGCTACAGTAAATCAAAACAGTGTGTTATTGGAAAAAGGATGGACATATAGAAAAATAGAAGAGAAGTGAGAATCCAGAATAAGCCCAAATTTATGGTCAAATGATTTTGGAAAAGTGTACCATGACCATTCAGTAGGAAAAATATAGTCTTTACCACAAATGGTGCTGGAACAACTAGATATGCACAGGCAAAAGAATAAATTTGGATCCAACCTGTCTTCATATACAAAAATTAGCTAAAATGGATCAAAGACCGAAATTTAGAAGCCAAAGCTTTAACTCAGCTAGAAGAAATTGTAGGTGTAAATCTTCATGACCTTGGACTAGGTAATGCTTCCTTAGATATGACGCAAAAAGTATAAGCAACAAAATACAGATAAATTAGACTTCATCAAAAGACACTACAAAGAAAGCTAAGACAATACACAATTAGGAGAAAATGGGGATTAGTTTCCTGAGTTTATAAAGATCTTTTACAACTAAACAATAAAGAAAACCAGCAACCCAGTTAAAAAATATAAATGAATCTAAACAGACATTTCTCCGGGGAAGACATACAAATGGCCAATAAGCACATGAAAAAGTGCTCAACATCATTAGTCACTAAGAAAAGCAAATCAAAGCCATGATGAGATACTACTTCATACCCAATAGGTTAGCTATTAAAAAAAGGCAAAATGGAAAATATTTAGTGTTAGAATGTTAAGGAATTAGAAACTTCTGCATTTCTAGTGGGGATGTAAAACAGCACAGGTGCTATGGAAAACACTGTGGCAGTTTTTCAAAAAGTTAAACCTGGAGTTACCATGTCAACCCAGTGATTCCACTTTTAAGTACTACAAACCCAAAGGGATTGAAAACGTGAATGTTCTTAGCAGCACTGTTCATAAAAGTCAAAACAGTGGAAACAACCTAAATATCTATCCGCTACCGAACAGAAAACCAAAGGTGGTATATCCATACAATGAAATATTTACCCATAAAAAAAAAATGAAGTTCTCATTTATGCTACAACATGAATGAAAACATCACATGCTAAATGAAAGAATCCAGCCACGAAAGGCCACACGTTCACTGTATGATTCCATTTATATGAGATGTCTAGAATGGGCAAATTCATAGAGGCAGAAAGGAGACTAGTAGTGGCTACTGGCTGAGAGGAGTGGGGATGGTGAGTGACTGCTGACAAGCACAGGGTTTCTTACTGGGGTGATTACAATGTCCTGGAATTAGACCGTGGCACTGTTTGCACAACCTTGTGAATACACTAAAAACTTCCTGAAATGTATACTTTAAAATGGTGGGGTTTTTTGTTTGTTTGTTTGTTTGTTTTTTACAGTGTGTGAATTATATCTCAATTTTAAATAGACTATATGTTAGGGTGTTCAAAACAGTATTAGAGATTAGGGGGTCATATGGGAGGGGGTAGATGTTATAAACGAGGTATTTTTGTGGTGCTGGAATTGTTTAGTATCTTGACTGGTGGAGAATACATGAAAACACACATGATACAATCGTGTGGAATTAGTGCACACACAAGCAAATGAGTACAAGTCAAACTGGGGAAATCTGAATAAAACTGGTGGGTTGTATCAATGTCATACTGCGATACAATACTATAGCTTTGCAAAGTATTACTATTGTGAAAACTGGACAAAGATTATGTAGTGGTCTGAATGGTGGATTCCAACGATATCAGACTTGAATCCCTGGAAGCTCTGAATATTGTCTTATATGGTAAAGTCTATAAAGATGTAATTAATTTAAGGGTTTTAAGATGAGGTGATAATCTTGAATTATCTGAGTGGGCCCTAAATACCACCACAAGTGTCCTCACAAGAAAGAGGCAGAGGGAGATGAGACATACAAAGGAGAAGCTGATGTGAAGATGAAGGCAGAGACTGATGTAATGTGACCACAAGCCAAGAAGTGTCTGCAGCCACAGCAGAAGGTGAAGAGGCAAGGGGCAGACTCTTCCCTCTAGAGGGAGTGCAGTCCTGCTGGCACCTTGCTTTCGGACTCCAGAGCAGTGAAAAAACCACTTTCTATTGTTTAAGCCATCAAGTTTGTGATAATTTGTTCCCGCAGCCATAGAAAACATAACACAGTGTAGAAAGGATCTCTGCATTATTTCCTACAACTGCATGTGGCTCTACAATGATCACAATTAAAAAAAAAAAAAACCACTACCTCATGCCAAACAATACTCTAAGCACCGGAGAAACAGATAAGACCAACTGCATTCATAGAACTTACATTCTAGCAGGGGACAAATAAACAAGGTAAAACAAAGTATATATTATAAACTTTGATAAGAGCTAAAGAGAAAAATAAAGGAGGGAAGAGGAATATGAAGTATCTTGGGTGGGGGTAGGCGGTAATCTAAAATTTTAGGGTGGCCATGGTAGGCCTCACTAGGAAGACAATTAAGAAAGTGACCATGTTGACAATAGAGGAAAGAGTAATTTAAGCAGAGATGGGAATGATTCCTCTGCTGTAAATGCCACATGTGATTTCCTAATTAACACTCTCATATAAGATGAATGGGGGAGGGGGACATCTCTTTTCTCTCGAACAACAGTATAAGTAAGCTATGACGGTCTGTTTCTTGGCCTCTGGGACACCACTTTCTTCCTTATCCCCCTACTTCAATGTGTTTCTTTTCAGTTTCCTTTGCTGGGCCCTCATTTCCCCAACGACTAAGTGCTGATGTGACTAAGGGCCCAGCCACTGCATTCATAGAACTTACATTCTAGCAGGGGACAAATAAACAAGGTAAAACAAACAGTGTATTCTTTTCTACTCTATTTCCAGGTGATCCCATCCAATTTTATGGCTTTAAATACCCTATTATAGGCTCAAAGAATCACAGATTTTTAACTTTAAGCTTGGGCCTTTCTCCTGAACATTAGATTCCTATACTCAGTAACTACTTAATGCCTCCATTTGTATGTCTGATAGTTTCAACCTAGTACATTCAACTCAAAACTTCTAATCCCCCTTTTCCTAAAAGATGACAAGTCCATCCTTCTAGCGATTCAGATAAAATTTTAGAATTATTCTTGATGATTCTTTCTTTCCTATCCCACATCTAATTTATCAACTAATCCTGTTACCACTACCTTCAAATTACATGCAGAACATGAACCCTACCCTCCAACTTTTAGCCTATTTTGGTCTAATCACTATCATCTCTCATGGATTATTACAAACGCCTCTTAAGTGTTCTCCTATTTCTGCCTTGGTCCTTTGTGGTTTATTTTCAATGTAGCAGTCAGATCGCATTAATCCTTTTGTTCAAAATCTTCCAAAGGTTTTTTTTTTTCTTTTTCTTGTCTTACTTTAAAAAAAGCCTAAGTCCTTACAGTGGTTTACCAAGCCATATATAATCTGATCCTCTGCTCATTCTCTGATAGCACCCTTTCTAACTTTCTTCTTTGCTCACTCTACTTCAGGTCCACTGGTCTTGCTGTTCCTTGAACAGGCCATGCATACTCCCGCATCAGGGCTTTTTACTTGCGGTTTCTGCCTAGGAGATTCTTCTCACATGGTTCACTCCCTTCCTTAATGTCTCTCCTCAAATTTAATCTCACCAGTGAAGCTTTCCTGAACATCTTATGTATAAAACAGCAACCTTCCTCCTCACCAAGATCTCTTTATCTTTTACTCTGCTTTGTCTTCATAAGATGTTTCACCATTTACCATGTCATATATTTTCAGTTTACTTATTTTTTCTATTACTGTCCCACTAGAATGTAAACTGTATAAGAATAAGGATTTTGCCAGTTGTATTCATTTTTGGTTCCCTAAGTGATTTTAAAAAATAGTGTCTAGATACAATATGCTCCCTAAAATGTGCTGAATCAATAAATATTTACATGTGTATTAGATCAAGCTTGTTAACTGTGTTCAAATCATTTTACTTACTTTGTCTTCCTGATATAACAATTATTGAGAGCAATGTTAGATTCTTCCACCATAATTGAAGATTTATAAAGTTCTTATAAGTTTGTCAATTTTTGCTTTACAAAGATTGAGTCTATTGTAAGTTGAGTACAAGTTCAAAATTTTTATTATCTTCTTGGTTAACTATTCTCTTTATCTTATTTATCCAAAATAATGCTTTATTTTGGCTTAAGATCTGTTTCATCTAATGTTATATAGCAATTCTCTTCTCTATATATAACGTGTGTGTGTGTATACATACATACATACATACATATAAAATACATAGTTTATCCTCTTCAGAAATAATATGTTCAAATGCTAAATGCCAATCATTACCTTCGCAAATTCTATCTTATTGTTTTTAACATTTTGGTTCTAATGTTGTTTTTATATAGTTCAATTAGATTTATCCACCAATTTATATTCTTACATTTGATTTTTGTAACCCACTTCTTTCTGCTTCCGACGTCCTTCTTCATAAGTACAACCTTTATTAGTTTTTAAGTCTTATTTTTCTAAAAATGTTTTTATTTTGCCCTTAATCCTTCAAGGGGAACATAGCTGGGTATAGATTACAAGGCTTTAGATAAATATAAGATTATTCTAGCAGTTCTGGGCAGGCCCCTGCATAGCTCTCTATATATTTTGAATTCCTTATATTTCACTGACTTTTGAGCTTTTCTGATGACTATGACCCAACACATTATGTTTGTAATACTGAAATTACAGGTAGAAAAGATTGAACCTTTTTTTCCACTCTTACTTCTAAATTATAAACTGGAAATGCCCAATTACAGTAAGAAGTATGAAATACTGACTTAAGAGGCACAGCTCATGTGATGACAATACTTATCCCTATAGAGCAGGAAGTAAGAGAAAATATGAAAGGAAATAGATTTGGGAGCTATACAACCACCTATTATTCTAAATTAGGTCTCATTAGCAAGAATTTAATCAAAATTGTTGTGTACGTTGCAAATTTCTAGAATGAGGGTAGCATTAATGTAAATACTAAATTTTAGTCTTAAGCTACATTTAATTTGGAGGAATAGAGGACAAGTTTTCAAATTGTGGAAATGAAGACAAATAGAAAAAAAAGACATAATAATCTTTTAACAGAATAAGATCATAAAGGAAAAGTGAACATGGCTGAGTTTGAACTAGGAATACAAAATGCCATTCTCTATTTCCCAAAAAAGAAGAGAGAATAAATTTGCTAATTTTATAAGTGACATATAGCTTGCTTTACACTACTGCAACGTATTTTGACTTGGGCAGTAGAAAAGCTTGCTTGCCACAGCTTTCCTGCCAAGGCTGCTAGGAATGAATGACGAATAAAGGAGAAATCTATCAAGTAGAAATGATACAACGGCAACAACTTTAAAAAGTATCAAAAGGAATCAGGACGATTATATGCCACTTGCCATATTACAGGATTCCTAAGTGCCCTGAGCAAAACACCACACTTATTTCATTTCTCTTAATTTAAGCATTTTATTCATATCCTACATCAAAGAGAATTTACCTTTTTATTCCCTGAAATGTACTGCTAGCCATGTCTATGATGCCTCCAGTTGGTCTTGCAACTGCTCCAACTAAACCTTTCCCAACACCTTTAAAGAAACCAGTTGCTCCTTCTTTTTGGGCTCCTAGAAAGAAAAAAGACAAAGTTTTAGATAATCAGATCAAGAATGAAAACAGAAACAACTGTGAAAGACTCAGTAATACATATCACCCAAAGGAACCATTCCACTTGCCTTTGATTGGTTTGGTAACGATGCCTGTTATGCCACTTACGAAACCCTAGAGGGAAAAGCACAATTAAAACTTTACAATATTTTCACATGATGCTTTAAAGAACCAAGTCTGGCTTACGGAACAAATAGAGAATTCTGCTTTCTAGATACCATAAGAATTAACATATTTCCTAAGCACTTTATTTAAACAGAATGCTTTTGGAGGCTACTGACATATTTTATATAGGCCACAACTCTGTTCCAGCAACATCCAAATAATAAATCCATAAGGAGTAAAAGTTATATGTCTATTTCCTTATTCACAGAGGGTGGCTTTAAAAGGTATTTTCTATGATGTTAAAAGATATCTCCTATCATGTTCACAACACTGGGAAATGTCTTACAGAAACTAAGCCTTTTCCTCCACGAGTGATGCCTTCTCTGAGACCGGCTGGTTGCTTATTCATGGCTTCTCTCCTTTTCTGTTGGTAGTCTTCATCCATGGTCATGGCTGCTACTCCTTTAGCCACAGCACTGGTGATTTTGGAGGCAGCACCAGCTAATCCGCCTAGCAGAAATCATAATATCCTTAGTAAAAGCAAATGTAGCATCACTTCCTCTCATCATCACACCTGGGAAGCATTCTGTTTCTTACCAACAGCTCCACCAACTAATGCCTTCAGTCCTAGTGCCATCCCCTCCACAAACTCTTCTGGACCTTGGATGGCTCCCTAAAGGGCCAAAAAAAAACAAAGTTAAGTTTACTTTTAAATGTGAACTTACTGATATAAATGAGAAAAACAGTAGTGAGAAAAAATGTCCCAGAGAAAGGGATGCCAGCAAAAACTTCACAGTAACAGAAGCTCAGAGATAGTTCATGACTTTGCAGGTGCAAAGGATAAAATGTTGGAAGTTAATCCAAATTTAGAAAGGAGTACGACTGTACACCAAAGTGTACGAAAGATGTCTGTTATATGAGAAGGCGAGCACAAACTACTTTTGATCATTAAAAAAATAAATAAGAACACTTTCATTTTTAAGGTAGCTAATGTTTTAAATCATAGTCGACAAAATAAATATGAGTTTTACTTTATTTTTCCTTGTCATGTACACCTGTAAGTGAAAGTAGAAGAGTTTTAGATGTTTTGACGAAAACATTTCAGGGACAGAGAACGATCAGAACTTTTGCCGCTGGTTAAGACTGCTTTGCACAGGGCCAGGCTGCACCACTATTTTTACTGCCCCACACTACTGTGCCAAGCAAAACTGCCTGTCTATGGTAATCTTCCTTCTACTATAGCGTAAAGTTTATCCACTTTAATATTCCAACAGGACTCCAAAAATTCAGTATAGTTTGTATTTTGTAAAATCTTTCAGTTTTGAAATTTTGAAGGAAAAGGGTAAAAATTTCCCCCAAATTTCTCAAAAGCTCTTACCATTGTTCGCTGCAAATAATGTCCTTTTGTTGTGTCTCCTAAAATCTATTCACACTCACTACTCAAGTTAACAACTGAAATGCATTATTATTCAAAAGTATTAATGTGATATGTTGTACGATGCACAGATATATGGTTTTACCTGGTAAGGTTCATAAAAAATGCTTCTACGCCTTCGGAAAATTCTCTAATCAAGCCAAAGGGATTTCCCAAAACTTCAAGTCCAAGAATGAGTACATACATCTGCTTAATGGCCTAAAAATGAAATATGAACGTTAATCCATTTGGATAATCGGTTAATACTTTTTCTTACATTTAGTACACACATCCACTTTTCATGCTAACACCCCTTATCATCAATTTCAGTACCTAACATATATATCACCTTATTTACCACTAGTCTTAGTTTATAAAAAGCAATTTGGTATTAGAGTATATGAAATGACATATTTACATAAAACCTTAGAATATTCAAAATGCTTTCACTTTAACAACTATGTGTGACAGTTGATAGACTGTCATTTCATAGACGGAGAAACACACAGGTCAAATGATGCCCAGGTCACATGGGGGTAACCTGAGTCATGCTTGGTGATCTGTCCATCATACAACAGCTGTCTCAGATTGCTCTGTAACTTATATCATAAAATACAGGAGTGTTTGCAGATGTAGGAAAAAACACAATTAAAATATCTAGCATACTCAACAATTTAATTATATTAAAAAATCCTGTGTTCATCAGTTACAGTTACTAATAATTTCCCTTGAACCTATTTTTTTCATAAGTGCAGTGAATTACTTAGTTAATGTTTTATTTAAAGATTTATGTCTAGTCCTTACTGATCCAGAAAAGAGTTCAGTCAGCCCCTAAAAAAAATAGAACAAAAAAACTGAAATGGTGGTTGGGCTCAATTTCTTTCTACAATTTTGAAAATAAAAAACGTTTTAAAATTTTAAAAACGACTATTAACTCTGTTGCCAAAGCTGCATCATACATCTACAGACACATACGGTTTCACTATTTTCACTATTTTCCATTACTGTCCCTTTGTAAAATAATCTCAGACAAACCTGTTTTTTGAATAGTGTCTTATTACTTCAGACTGTAGTTCAGATGCTGTATGAAACTGATAGTTGAGTTCAAAAAATGCAAGTCTGAAAAACAACATATAAATGTATAAGTAAATAAATATATATATGTGTGTGTTTATGTTTAGAGAAAGTTTTTAATATTAATAAATGGTTTTATTTTCTTTAAATTTTTCTCCATATCTTTTCTCCATATCTTCCCATGTCAATCAAAAATCTACTTTTTTACATACATCTCTGCACATTCTGGTCAAAGAAAGGGCTAAAAATCTGATAAAAGATATGGATTTATCCTCAGAAAGCCCCTAATATACACATATTTTCCACATTATTTAGGGGGATCAGAGACCTTGGATCCCATGCGTGGACGACATGAACTTATATTTGTCAACTCTGTCCTATCATAGCACGCAAAGAAAATGTTTGACCATTACACTAAGGTAAGTTAGAAGAGGGTGCTGATGGCCAGGGTTCAATTGCTACAAGTCATGCCTGATACTGACAGCTTGATGAGTCTAGGTAAATTTATTTATAACCTATTCACACAGCACATATAGACCCAAATGACAAATTGTGATGTGCTATGTTAGCAGGTAAGACACCAGTAAGGTCAGAAATCTCATCTTATTCTAGATGTCTTCAAACCTGTGTTCTTTAATTTGACTGTTACCTAACTTTACTCAGATTGAGGTATCTTTTATTGGACTCACTGATTCTTACTAATGTTCTTAATGACAGTTCTATGTGCTACTTGAAAAGGTCACGCTCATCTAAAGTCTCCACTCAGACTCTTTGAATGTCTTAGGTCAGATACTCTAATAGCTCCCATTATGATTTATATTAAAATGTAAATTCGGAACTGTAACATTTAAACTGATCTCTTCACTTTCCCCTGCCATGAGTTTGAAGAGTCTGGATCCTATAAGCCTTGAAGCCACATCTTTTAAGCATACATCTTTGGGCATACACAGCTTCTTAGCAATCCCTCCCTAGCTATACAGGCCTTAAATAATGTGTGAAATTTCATGGCCACTATCCCTCTTTCTTAAGGAATTTATTTAGTAATTAATCTGTTATTTAATAGTTAAGGGTTAACAGGTATATGTTACTTATTTTCCATTTAACAGTAAAAACCATATTTTGCCTATGATCTGCAATGTATTTTGTAATTTTTCACTTATAAAACTTTTAGGTAATATATAAAATGGACTTTTCATCAATTTATAGATATGAATATTAAACATACTTAAAAACTACATCTTGCACATCTGTAAGAGTGGCACCAATGCTCTTCAGCAAAAGATTTAAAGAACGAACTGCAATCAATCCTTCATGTTGTTCTGAATCTTTAGCTTCTTCTTTACCCGAACTCAGTGAAACACTTAAATGCAACTAAAGAGATAGAGATAAATATTTAAGGCACTATTTCATGATGACAATTTTAACTTTTAAAAGTCAATTTTATTTTAAATTTACTGTACCATATATAAGATTTTAAAGCTATCAGAATGACAAAATTAACAAATTGAAAATTAAAGGAATTTAAAATCTAATGCAGCTCTTTTTAAATTTTAAATTCAGCAATGTAAGATGGTATGATATCTAGTTCGATCCAACTCTTTTGGTAAACCTAGGAAAATATTAATGTTTAGACACTTAATAACAACAATCTAGAAGTTGAAGTTGTTGAAAATACCTCAAATATTTCCAAAAGTGAATGTTTCAACTACTAGAATAAGTTAGCAGGATGAAGCTGCTTAAAAAGCACTTCTGTATTTTATGCATACTCATCCTGTACAGACAGTTGCATAATAATTTCCTTCAAGCATTATGTATGTAACTCATAGAGACTTTGTGTTAAGAACTTAATTTACTTCCATTCAATCTGCAAATCTTAAATCAAGATTACTTTATAAATTAACTTAAAACTTATATACTATAGTTAATAGCACTATGCTGCATATTTGAAAGTTGCTAAAAGAGTAAATCTTAAAAGTTTTCATCACAAGAAAAAACATTTGTAATACTATAATACTGTGACAGATGGCATCTAAACTTATTGTGATGATCATTTCTCAGTGTATTCAAATATTGAATCATTATGCTGTATGCCTGGAACAAATACAATGTTATGCATCATTTATAACTTGATTAAAAGAAAAACACATACATCATACATAAAATTTTGAAAACTGTCAAAATAAACATATAAACAAATGCTTATATGTAGGTAGCTCCACTATTATTTCCACATGGTAAAAGTTACAAGAATAAAAGTTTCAAAAGATTATTGCTTTATTTATATTTATAAATAGGAAGTTTCATAATTTATATATTAAAAAAACATTTTATTACATCCCCAAGAGATCCAATTTGCTATTACCTAGATTATCAAAGATTATAAAAATAACTTATTATAATTTCTCCCTACCTTGAGAGGAGATATATGAAAGTATTCATAGAGACTGACTTGTGATGAATCTACTAATGAAACTGTTTTATATTCTTCTTGGAAAGCTTCTATATCTTTATGAAAAAGTTCAACCTATAAAGGAACATAAAATATTAAAAATTTAAAGGACCTATCTTTATGAAGTATTTAAGCCAATTAATAGTTCACACACTGCAGAACACTCCCTATAATATCCAGATTCAACATTATTCATGTTTGGAAAGCTACTGCCTCAGAAGGGAAACTAGCATTCCTATTGTTAGGAAAGTTCTGGCTGTCATTCACAAACTGATAAGCATATCTTCTATGTTTCTATCCAATCCATTAAAGCAGTGGTCCTCAACCTTTTTGGCAGCAGGGACCAGTGCTCTTAGGAGAATCTAATGCAGTGATGCTAGCAGTGGGGAGCAGAGGCAACAGGTGAAGCCTGGCTTGCTCGCCTCTTGCTGTGTGGATGGCTCGGTTCCTAAGAGGCCAAGAACTGATATTGGTTGTGGCCCAGGGGTTGGGAACCCTACATTAAAGGACACGAATACTATCCTTCTGTGACTACAAATTTTATTTTCAAAGGCTACTAATCCGATCCATCAACATTTTTTTAGAAATACATATTTTTAAATACAATTTTTGTCTACTTCTAGCTTTTTGCTAAATGCCTTGCTGACATCTCTGGTGGACAGTACTATAATTGAGAGGGGAAAGCACTGAAAATAATTTTGCACAAAAGGATTAGCGCTTTCACTACTGATAATCAACATTACTCCTCCAAACACTCACAAATCTAAGTTACTTCCATTTGTTGAGCAATAGCCTAACATTCACATTTTAACCTATGAACAAAAACATCAAAATGATAGCCTTTTTAAAAGTATATATGGAAATGGACTTCTGGGATGACAGTGTGAGGAGCTCTTTGGACTATCTACACAGTGAAACTGGAAATTTACTTTTAAAAAGAAATATTTACAGCTCTGTGACTGTACTAGGGTATAAGCAAAGAAACATCTATTCAGCATAATCTATAAAAATTTAGTAAGAAAAGTGAGTCTGGCTTTTGAACAAAGACTACTCTCACAATTTTCCCTCTCAGCTCAACAAGCCAGAATTCCACTCTAGACTGGTACAAGAACATAGAGCCCTTTCTCTGCTTAGACTCCAATCGGAGGGCTTTCTCCTGGGAGGCACATGATATGAGCACTTCCCAACCTGCCTCCAGCTACTAGCTACTGGGGCTAAATAATGGGGAGAGGGAGCTTCCTTCTTCTGCTCAGCCTCCACTCCTGGAGCAAAGGTTCTGCTGGAGTGTGACACCACTAAGAATACAGGGATTCTGATCACCCTTGCCCCCCTTCCCAGCCTCCCCACCACCCCACCCCAGCTCCAAAGCTCTGGTTCAGAGATTTTACCTTGGGGAAAAATAAACTTTAAAATAGATAGTTCCTAAACTCCTCTCAAAGAAATTGACTTCATTTACAACAGTATGAAAAAATTCAAGCTAAGAGTGCTCTTGGAAATGGTGGATGTTGTGGTGAAAGGCAACCAGGAGGAAAATCATTGATTTAATGAAGATGAAGATATGGGCTAAAATGTAGGCTGTTAGTTTTCAGGAGAGAACTGGGGAAAAGATAACTTAGAGGAGTCCTCCTGGGCTCAGACAAATATCAATGCTCATCTCCAGATTGATTCCTTCGAAGAAACCCAAATTTGATTGGATTAGTCTATAGAGCAATTTACTAATTAAGGCATTTTGAAAAAAAATAGCAATTGCATAACATTTGTGAAGTTTAACTGGTGGGTGTGGTCATGGAAAGAGAGGAAGAGCCAAGACAAAATCCCTGTTACTCCAGGGTGGGTGTGAGTATCCCAAATCCTTGCTTTCCTGAGGACCATCGATGGCTAGATAAACACTGCAGGGAAAGGAAGGGGTGTGAGTGTGAGACTTCAATAAAGTAATTCAGCCAGTCGCTGAACAAAAAATAAACTAATAATAATAATAGGCCTTGGGGAGAGGGGGACCAGCACCCACAGTTGTTATAGTTTATTATCTAAAATGTCCAGTTTCCAATAAAAAATTATGAAAAAGCACAGGAATGTATGACTCATATACTGGGGAAAAAAGTAGACAACAGAAACTGCCTGTGAGAGAGACTAGGTTGGATTTAAAAGAAAAAGATTTCAAAGTAACCATTGTAAGTATGTTCAAAGAACTACAGGAAACCATTTTGGGGAAGTCAAGGAAAGTATGATGATAATGTCACAAGAAATAGAGAATACCAATACATAAAGAGAAATTACATAACAGAATCAAAAAAAAAATTCTGGACTTGAAAAGCATAATTTAAAAAATTGAAAATTCACTAGAAGGCCTCAACAGTGAATTTGATTGGTAGAAGAAATTTAAATGCTTTATTATATGCTAAACTAAATGCTTCAATTCATTAGTGAACTTTAAGGTAAATTGTTACATATTATACAATCTAAAGAACAGAGAAAAAAGAATGAAGAAAAATGAACGTCTCAAGAGAAATGTAGGACAACATTAAGCATACTAACATATGCAATATGGAAGTATCAGAAGGAGGAGAGAAAGAAAAGTTGAAAAATATTTGAAAAAATAATGGCGTAAAACTTCCCAAATTTGTTAAAAAACAATAAACTATATATCCAGGAGGCTCAATACATAAATGCAAATAGATATATAATATAAAGACAGGGAAAAAATCTTAAAAACAAGAGAAAAGCAACTTACTACCTACAAGGGACCCCGTAAGATTAAGAGTTGACTTGCTAGCAGAAACAAGGGGGCAAGAAGGTAATACGAATACATATTCAAAGTGCTCAAAGAAAAAAACCTGTTGACCAAAAATTGTATATCCAATATAACTATTTCAAAATGAAGGACATAAAGACATTCAGATTGAATACTAACAGAAATTCCTCAGGCTGAAAGCAAGTGACCTCAAATGGTAATTAGAATCCAATTAAAAAAAAAAAGCACTGGTAAAGGTAAGTATGTAATTATAAAAGAGAGTATCAATACTTAATCTTTTTCCTTTCTTCTATTAACTGATTAAAAAAGCATTTGATTAAATAATATACATCACAGACTGCTGGGCCTACAATGACAGATCAATCTCTCTTATGAATATAAACACAAAAATCCTCATCAAAATTTTAAGCAAACCAAATCCAGCAAAATATAAATATACATGATCAAGTGGGATTTATCCCAAATATACGACTGTTTTAACATTCAATGTAATAAAATATATCAGTAGAACAAAACACACATGATCATTCCAACAGACACAGAAAAAGCATTTGACAAGTTTCAACACACTTTAATCGCAAAAATGATACACAAACTAGGAATAGAACTCAACCTGAAATAGGGCATCTACAAAAATCCACCAGCAACATCATAAAAAATGGAGAAAGATTGAAAGTTTCCCTCTAATAAGAAACGAGGCAAAAATGTCTATGCTTGGTACTTCTATTCAACATTGTACTAGAGGATCTAACAGGGCAGGCAATTAGACAAGAACAAAAGGCATCGAGATTAGAGAGGAAGAAGCATAACTAGCTCTTTATATAAAGAAACCCTAAAGAATCCACGAAACAACTATTAGAGCTAATAATAACATGTTCAGGAAGTTTCAGAATACAAGATAGAGATATAAAAATCCACTGTATTTCTATACGCTTCAAGAACCAAAAATGAAAGAAAACAATTTCATTCATAATACTATAAAAAGAATAAAATACTCAAATAAATTTAACAAAAGCGCAAAACTTATATTCTGAAAACTATAAAACATCATTGAAAAAAACCAAAGATCTACATAAATGGAAAACAACCCATGTTCAACGATTGGAAGGCTTAATACTGTTAAGATGCAATACCCCTCAATTAATCTGTAGATTCAATGTAATCCTCATCAGACTCCCACTTCTGAAGAAGTGACAAGCTGATTCTAAAATTCATACGGAATTACAAAGAGACCCAAAATACCCCGAACAATCTTTAAAAAGAACACAGTAGGAGGATTTATATTTCTCAATTTCAAAACTTACTACAGAACAACAATATTCAAGACACTGTGGGATTGACATAAGGATGGACATAAAGATCAATGAAATAAAATCATGTATCAATAGTCAACTGATTTCTGATAAGGGTACCAAGACCATTAATGGGAACAAATCAAAAAGTCTTTTTAACAATGGTGCTGGACAATTGAAAATAGCCAAATGCTAGAGATTGATGTTGAACATTTACCTCACACCATATACAAAAATTAACTCAAGAAGGATGAAAGACTAAATTGTAACAGCTAAAACTTTAAAACTCTTAGAATATAGGGCTAAATCTTCATAATTTTGGATTTGACAAAGGATTCTTAAAAAGGACACTAAAACATGAGCAACAACTAAAAATAATTGGAATTCATTAACATTAAAAACTTTTGTGCTTCAAAAAACATCAAGTAAGTAAAACATAACACACGAAATGAGAGAATAAGAGAAAATATTTGAAATCATGTATCTGATATGGGACTTGTATTCAGAAAATACAAGAACTTTTACAATCAATAAAAAGGGGACAACCCATTAAACAATAAGTATCTAAATAGAATGACATTCCTCTATAGAAAATATAAAATGATCAATTAAAACATCAAAAAATGCTCAAAATAATTACTCATCAGGTAAATGCAAATCAAAACCACAATGATATACTATTTCACATCCACTAGGATGACCAGAGTCAAAAGGCTTGATAACATCAAATGCTGGTGAGGATGTGTTGAAATCAGAACCCTCATACATTTTGCTGAGAATATAAAATGGTATAGTCACTATGGAAAATTGTCTGGAAGTCCTAAAACAATTAAACAGAGTCACCATGTTTCTAGCAATTCCACTCCTAGGTATACATCCCAGAGAAATAATTACATATGTCCACATAAAAACTTGTACACAAATATTCACAGCAGCATTATTTGTTATAGCCAAAAAGAGGAAACAACCTAAATGTCTATTACCAGATAAATGGAAAAAAAAATGTAGTATATCTATACAATAAAATAGTACTTGGCCATTAAAAAATGAAGTACTGATAACGTTTGACAACTGAGATGAATCTTACAAACATCAACCTAAGTGAAAGAAGCCCATCAAAAAAACTATGTAATGTATGATTCCATTAACATAAAATGTCTAGAACAGGAAAACCTATAGATAGCAAGTATGTTAGTGAATACATGGGGCTAGGACAGTTTCTTCCTGGGGTGGTGAAAATGTTCTGGAATTAGAGGTGATGGTTGTTTAACTCCATGAATATGCTAAAAACCACTGAACTGTACACTTTAAATGGGTGAAATGTATCGTATGTGAACTATATATTCACAAACTATTAAAAGAAAAAAGTATATTTTCCTTTGTCTTTATCCATGCAGTTTTCTCTTATCTAAGAATTCTACAAAGGCAGCTGAAAAAGACACCATATCTGATCCACCCCATCGCTGATTTTATAGTCTTCCCATTAGTCACAAACAAGATATTACCTTTCATTTGCCTTATGCCTTCTCTCATTAAATACACTGGTCAGATTAAAATTTTTAAATTATCAATCAAAAGTAACCCAGGAAATCAAATAAAAAAAAACAGTGATATGAACGTGACTGATTATCCTCTTTTCTGTACTATTTATTGGTTAAAACCTTTCCTACTATTTAATTCGCCTTAAAAAGACTACTTTAACTTTTCCTGCTTCTAACTTCTAAAATACGAAAATGTGATTTCTATTAATGTACTCACCACATAATAAAAATTATATTCTAAAAATGAAACATAACCATTTTAATACCTTTAAGAATTTATAATGTCATTTTTTTAGCTTTCCTCTTTCTCTAATCCTTTCCATCAATGCTGTTATTGTCTTACCTCCGTTTTTTCGGTTACTTCGGCTTCTGTCATAAGCTCTGCTAAAGCATAGACAAACCCAAGATCTAACCTGAGATCCATTTCTTGTATCAACACTTTGAAGTACCTATATTACAGAGTAGAAAACATTAAAGATCATCAATTACCTGCATTAAAAAATTAGATAAGGAAAAAAGTACTACATAAATATTAGAACGTTGAAACTTAGGACTTTCTAGAGAAATGAATAATAATAATCAATAAATGTCATGGCAACACTTTTCATAATAGCAACAAACTCAAGTATAAAAAATCCTATAGAGAAGAAATTGTTAACTGTGGTATAAAGTCATATAACAGGATCTTACATATTGGTGATTATGAATAAACTCTAGCTACATACCACAAAATAAATTTTAGTGAAAATTTAATGAAAAAAAAGCAAGTTCTGGAAGTATATGTACAATTTGAAAAAAAATTTTAATTAGGGGAAAAAATGGAAAACTAAGAAGCATAATGTTTAGCACACATATACAATAAAACTATAAAAAAACAAGAGAATAAAGACTTTATCTTGGTGATAGGGTAGAGGAAACAAGAAATAGGAGAGTAATACACAGATGAATGTTTCTGTAAATAGTCTATTGCTGGGACTGAGCAGTTGCTTGAAATACTATTTTCTTCCTTGTTTCTAAAATAATGTGCAGTAATTATAAAAAACTTAAGAGGGAAAATAAAGCAAAAAAGAAAATACCCATACTTTAGAAACAATTATTATTAAAAACTAAACATATTTCATTCAGAGCCTTCTGATTCTCCAAGATTATAAAATAATTAGATTTTTCTTATGACTTTATAAATTAGTACTTTAAACTTAAATCTTTGACTCATCTAAATTTTTTTTTGAAAGAGTACAATTAATGTGCATATTTAAATTAAAACATTATGGGACACATAAGGAATGTATTAAGACACTTACTTAATACGTGATATTTGGGAGTGCCCTGCAGATCTCATGACAATACTGACATCTGTAAAGGGTTTTGGTGCTGTAAAGGTTAATGAATACAATTAATCCCATGATGCTTTAAACAAAGGATAATAAATATATCCCTGAAATTCAATACACATCACAATAGCCAATGAAATTATTCACTAAGTCATAATAGTTTTAATATTTGTAGTAATGAGAGTACTTTTAATATTAATGAAAGTCATTTAAAGACATTTGCACGATTCATTAGAATCTTACTTTCAGACTCCAAGACTGTTTTTTTTTTTTTTTTTAATTATCTGTATTCACTCTAAGGGCAACTAATCCTTTAACTTTGTATTTAAAACGAGAAGTCTTAGAATCACCAGGGAGAATTTGTGAAAACACAGATTTCAGGGTTTTGCCCCAGACTTTTAGGTGAAAGGGCTTGGGCATGCATACTGGTCAAAAGGCTTCCAAGCAGCTTATGAATAACCCTTAGATAGTTTAGAGCCAGTGGTATGGAAGTGTGGGTACAAAGCCAAGGACAGGGGACAGAAGTAGGGTATTGGGGAAGGAAGAGAAAGTGCAGACAAGAGGGACAACAAAGAAAGAAGAAATATGAAAGGGAAGAAGAAGATGGAAGAAAGGACTGGCCATTCTCATCTGGTGCTACAGGATAGTTTCTGTGGTTGGAAACACTCTGAATTTGAACCTCCTTACAATTTATTCAAAGGTTCCAGTGGCTTTTAAAGGAGTTTACAAATTAGTAATATTCCTAAAAATTTAAATGTGTATCTCTAATTAATATTTTCTTTGGTAGTCACTCAGAGTTTTGTTGAAGCTGATTGAGTAGAATAGTTTTATTTCACATTTTATAGTAAATAAACCAACAGTTAATACAACCATTTTCATGGCAATATAAAAATACAAACAAACCTGAATCCATGGTGACCGACTTGGGAGGTTTGATAGGATAAAACACAAAGGGAAATATAGCACCTGGTATCTGGTTCTGGATCTGAGAAACAAACAAAACACACACACACACACACACAAACAAACAAAAAAACAGGTTAGTAGTCATATGTTAATTACAAATCTGACTAGACTAACAATTTAAGAAGCAGAAGTAATCAAAAAGTCTAGTTCCACACTGAAACTGAAGTGCTAGATAAAACAGATCATTGAAATATATTTATTGCTATGTCTCTTTATAATGTAATTTGACTATCTTTTCCGACTCACCTGTATTCTGTATATTTGAATTCTAAATGACGATTGATGTGCAGATGTGTTATATTCCACTTTTAATGCTGGAAGATAATTTCTTCGTATAGCTATTATATGTGGTTGTAGAATTTTCATGTTACTACCGCTAGGTGTGAAGCGAACCTGAAAAATATGTCACCCCCCCAAATAAACCATGGTATTTCTCTTTATTCATAATTAATTGAAATTAGAAATTTATACAAAAACCTTAAAAAATATTAAAATAGGTTAAATATTTGATTAGGTTTAGACTGAGATCCTTTATAGTTCATATCCATACAATTTACAAAAATATTCATATATTCTGTACAGCTTGTTGTAACATTTTTTAAATAAATTAAAATATCACAAAAAAGTGATAAAATATACAATCTTAGAAATAGAGAAATAAGTAAAACTTATTGGCTTGTTAACCAAGGAACAGATAAGATCATTAGCATCTCAAGAGAAAGCCTGAGATTTTATACAGATAACTATCCCTTTAAAATATTTCATATAGTATATATGACAGGATTTACTATTTTGTAAGGAAATCAGATTTTCCTTAAAAAAGGCACTATAATTAATCTAATTATAGCACATAAATGTTGAAAGTTCATATTAACACTTAAAAATATTACCGGAATGTTAGGGTCCAACTCAATAACCTTATCTTCTGAAGGTGAAGATTCAGTATATTCCTTAAATTCTTTCTCTAACTTCTCAGTGTGCTTTACACTCATTGGCTTCCATCTTGCTTTCTTCTTGGGCTTTGTCTCCCAAACCACATCAGAACTTACATATAAAAGCAAAAATCATGGTACTAATTTATTTACATTTTCATTTTAACTGGTTTATTACATGAATTACAAAACCTTGAGTAAAAATTTGCAACATCTTCAGTTATAAGTAAGCATATTACAAGTTTAAAAATATGAATTCATCTAACCAATCCTTATTAAACTACTATTTAGGTACTTTTCTAGGTGGTAGGAATATTATCAGTGAACATCTCTGCCATTCTGGAGTTTTATTTTAGCTGAGGAGTGATAGACAGCATCGTAAATACAGTAAGTTCGCATATTTTAATATATTAGGAGGTGGAATGCTTTTGAAAGAAAAAACAGACAGGATAAGGTGGATCTGAAATATTGGGATATGCAAAATGGTGGAGGTTGCAGTATTAAAATAGAGTGGTCGATGGGTAGTGTCAAGGAGAAGGTGAGATTTCAACAACCTTAGAGGAGATGAGTTATCCAGCACATACAGGAGAACATTTCAGGTAGAGTGACTTTGCTAGTGCAAAGACTTCAAAGCAGAGCAAGGAGGCTGGTATACCTGGAACATATTAAGAGTAGAAAATGAAGTAAGACAGACAATGAAAGGCTAATAATGGGAAAGCTTTATAGGATATTGTAAAGACTGAGTTTTATTCAGAGATGAGGAATCATTGAAAGATTATGAGAAGATCAGTGACATGATATGACTTAAGCTTTGTTAGGAATACACTGATTTGGGGTGGGGGTAAAGAAAAAGAAATGGCGGATAGAAGCAAGAAAACTTTTTAGGAATTTAATGTAGCAAGCCAAGAGAGAAATGGTGATGGCTCTGTCTAGAGTGGTGATTATGACATAAGGAACAGTGGTCAGAGTCTATGTGTGTTTTGAAGGTAGAGCCAGAACAGAACTTCTAGATGAATTAGATGTGAGATATAAGAGATGAGTTAAGATGATTCCAAAGTTTTTGACTTGAGCAACTAGAAGGATTCAGTTGTCATTAACTCCAGTAGGGAGACAGGTTTTGGAAGGAGGAGTTCAGGACCTGGATTTTATGTATGTAAAAGTTAAGAGGTCTAATAGATATCTGAGTAGAGATTTTGTGTAGGCAGTTGGATATACAAGTCTAGAGTTTAGGAAAAATATCTAGCTGAAGTTATATTTCTAGAAAATTTTGGCATATACCTGGTATCTGAAATCATTAAACTGAAACAGAGCAGAGGTCTAAGGTCTGAGAATCTCAGGGCACCCAAAATTAAGCAATTGAGAAGACAAGGAACTAATAAGCTGAGAATGTTGGGGTAGAAAGAAAAACCAAGATGGTGAGTTATCTTGGATGCCAAGTCAAAGACACTGTATCAAGGGAGGATCTGTTTTAAATGTCATGAACTTAAGCATCTTGAGGACTGGTCATTGTAACCCAGACATGGCAATACACAGGTCTCTGGTGATCATGACAACACTGGTTTCATGGTATGTTTAACAAAAGCTTATTTGGAGTGGTTAAAGAAAAAATGGGTAAAAACATTGGAGATAGTAAATATATTAAATTCTTTTGTAATGCACAACACTTTTGAGCAGTTTGGCTAAAAAGGGAAGCACAGAAATTGGCAGTAGGTAGCAGGGAAAAGTAGGCTCAAGATAATTTTTTTTAAGTTGAGAGAAATAATACTGATGGGAACAATCCAAAAGAGAGCCAAAAATTGTTGACAAGGGAGAAAAAGAATTGCTGAATCAATGTCTCAAAGAGGCAAGAGGGAATGGGATACAATGCAAAAGTAGAAAAATATGTTGTAAACAGAACACATATGATATACCTATGATGACTATGGGGAAGTATGTCAGGGCGTTATGTAGTTAAAAAATGCTGGTGAATAGGAAGGTGACATGGAGTTGGTCTTTGAAAGGTCCCTTTTAATTGCTCAATTCTCAGTGAAATGGGATGCAAAGCAGTAAGCTGAGAGAGGAAATGAAGGTTTAAAAAGAGACAAAATTGCCTAAAGAATTAACTACAGAATAAAAAAAATCTATGCATATTCTAAAATTACTTCACTCTTTCTGTTTAAGTATGCAAGTTATTTTAATTTTATTTAACTATTCTACTTGTTTATTCCTTCTAAAATTTATATTCACTTAAACAGAAAGGTAGGAACCCTGTATTATCTTCGCTTGCATTCATATCATGGATGTTACAGCACAGGACATGGCACATAACAAGTTTAACAGGCTTAGTATCTGTTGTCTATTTGACCTTTCTTGTTTAAATAATGAACACATTTTCTGAGAACAATAAATATTTCTAGGAAAATAGTTTTTAATATTCCTTTTTAAATGGCATGGATTCCATTCAATAAGAAGTCAGAGGCATTTCTAGATAAATTTACAGGAAAAACAAATTTAAATTTGTATTATATAACTTTAATGCACACATTTATTTAAGAGTTTAAGTCAAGTAAAAGATTAAACTACATTATCCTGGTTAAACAGAGTGGAATCTAGAAATACTCTCAAAATCAGACACTAATATACATATGTTAATTTTATTTTATAAATAGAAATATTAAGGACATAAGGGAAAAAAGAATTTCACTAGTGATGACTTATATGGGGAATGATATAATACTAACTTATTAGATCATAAAGTTCCAAAGTCAAATTAGAATGTAACTATCTTTATTCTTCAAACAACTATGGAGCATCTACAATGTACTCTATACTAGCTAAGTAGTAATGGACAATTAAACATTTCCTTATGCTACGTTAAATAAAAAAGTATAATTTTGATGTTAAATATTCTATAGTCTAACTTTTGAGACAACTGGGATAATGAACGACATAATGAGGAATTTGTAAACCTGACTGTTGATATATTTTAAATTCAAAAGGCAAAAAAATAATCTCACGGCACCTTTAAACTAGCATTACCTTAGCCTCAATGAATAATCAAATCATAAGTGTTAAACTAAATTATTTTAAATTTTACAATCATTATTCTGGATAATTAAGAACTGATCGTTTAAATTTATCCAAATTATAATGCATCTAACCTTGTAATGCCAATATAGGCTACTTCTTGCTTTGTGTAATTGTTGACGAGAGAAATCCCAACATCCTGTAATGCCAACACAATTTCTTGCTCTGCTAACTCTGCTTTCTCACTTTCATATGTCACTTTAAACACCTTTGGATCTTCAGTAAATAAAATAATGCGCTGTAAGCCTTCAAAGAATGAAACTAAATAAATATTCTTTTTCCCCAAATTTATAGGTGTCATCATATCCTAAAATAAAAACATGAAAAAATAAAAAATGATTAGAGTTTGGTCCCAACTAACATGAAGTCTAGATTTCACATTTAAGAAATTAGAATAATAATGGCACCTCTTCATAGGGGCAAACAGACTAAATGAATTAATAATATCTGTGTAACATTTGGAAATTTTCTTAATTAGAATCATTTGATGTTAGCTTCTGCCGTTATTATTATAAAGTGATTAATCAGTAAGACAGGGCAATTGTACTTTAAATTAGCATCTTGATAAAATGTAATTAAATAGTCTTTCTTTGTAGGCTTATCAATAACACAAAGTATTACTTTCTCTCCTTCATACTAAGACTAATCAATGTGTCATGTGTTAAGCTGTTCAGTCAGACATTCATATTTCCTTACAGAGCTGAATTAAATAGGATAAAAACTATCTGACTCAACTGCATACTCTACAAAAACGTGGATATTCAACCACACGTGAATAATTCTGCAGGAAGCCCTTTTATGTAAATATTGTGCTGATATCAGGGTATTGATTCAATGACAAAATAAATATAGCAAATTCTAATAATTAAAAGTCAGCCATGAATTTCCAGTCAACTAAAGTATTCTGATTAATACAAAACTTTAATATATAGTACACATTCATCTTATAATCCATTGAAATTAAAAATTGGAGTTATTACTATAAAATCAGTATCTAGGAACAGTCATGTTACTCAAAAGTTTTCTAAAATAAAACAGCACTACAATTACATCGAGAAATAAAAAACAAACGTATTTTCAAATAGTTTTAGCACTCTTTCTAATATTGTGTAGTGGATCTCAGATTTATCTTTAGAAAGTTCAATTAACATTACAACATGTATACAAAAAGTACTAATCAACAGATCAAATATAAGGTTATTTTAAGGTTTAAATAAAATCTTTTTTCCTGAATAAATCTAAAGACAAATAAAAACTACTAAATTTCACAATCAACAGATTTATCGAATGAAATTCTACATGAAGAATTAAACCTGGCAAAAGAAAGTGATCCAAGATAGACATTTGAAGCAAGAAAGATAAGCAATGCAAATAAAACAGCATCTATGTGAGAGAAAACATCTTATGAAATTCAAAACCCAGTAATAAAAAAAACTTTTGGCAAACAAAGACTAGATGAAATGGTCTTTAACCTCTTATCAAATTCCCCAAAACAAAACAAAATGACACAAAACAAAAACAGCAAATTTTGGCAAAGATTAATTGTAAAGGTGAAATGTGAAAGGTATATAATTTAAGATAAAAAATAAGGCAAAGATATCTGCAAACATCATTTTTAATCAACAGTATAGAGAGATCCTAGCCAGTCCAGTAAGGCAAAATGAAATAAAAGATGAAAGGACTGAGGAGGAGGAAACAAAACTCTAACTATTTGTAAGTGTCATAATTGTCCATATAGAAAAATAAAAATCACATAATCAATATTAATAATCGGTGAGTTTCCTGGATGCAAAATCAATATACGAAATGCCATTACATTCTCATATGCTAACAAGTGTCATTTTAAAAAGATATTCTGAGTTTCTGCTCTAGCAGTTGATGACCAGGTGGTCTTGCACCAACTCTGTTGCCAAGAACAAAAGGTGGACACGCACGCGCGCACACACACACACACACACACACAAATATATTTAAATGTTTGAAAAAATAGAAAAGCTGGCAAAGAAGTGAGAATTAATGAGGCCAAAATCTGAGAGAGGTGGTAAGCCAATAAAAGTGAACTTGGGTGTCGCTTTCTCCAAAAGGCAACTGCCAAATATACAAGTAGAAGCAGAGACCAGAAAAATACTGGGTAGTTCCCATTTCAAGGAAATGGAAGAAGAAGAATTATAGTGCAGGGCATACCAAAAAGCAAGGACCAACAGCTTAGGCTTTTAGTTGAGTCCTCAAAGGGCTATTCTCTTTGGGTACCAGAATCAACTGGAAGTAGACTAGTCCTCTAACTAGCCAAGGATTTAAGACCAGATTTGAATCATTTCACTCCCCATTTGGATTAAGGTAAACCTCTTAAATTGGCTGCCACAAAGCAAAATTTACCTTCTTAAGAGAAAGAGAACATCATACAGAGCTTCAAATTTTCTTTAAAAATGTTTATATATCATATCCAACACAGAGTCAAAATTAAACTTGCATAAAAATGAGTTTGAGTGAAAAGGAAAAAAGAGAAAGATATATAAAAATATCCACAAAAGATCCAGATATTAGAATTATGAGATAGACTTTAAAGCAGCTGTCATTAATACATTCAAATAATTATGTAACGAGATAGAATTTTGGAACAAAAATTTCTACAATAGAAATCCTAGAAGTGATAATTTCAATAATTAAAATTAAGAACTCAATACATGATTTTAAGAGTAGATGAGATACAGCGAAAGAAGTATAGTGAAAAACAGGCCAGAAGAAAAGGATGAAACAATACTGAACACCACAAAAAAGTCATACGGACATGGTAAAAGGTGTAACATTTATATGAATGGTGGAGTCCTAAGGTGAAGAGGAAAAAATATGCCAACCCTGAAATATAACATCTGACAAAAATAATCCACATTAAAAAGGGCAAAATAAAGACATTCTAGACAAATGCATAGAGACTCACACCAGAAAAATATTAAAGAGAAGAAAAATGAACCCACATGAAAATATAAAGACAGGTAGGAATGAAAAGTGGCAAAAAGTTAATGTTAATTGTATAAAAACAGTTATAATACTTCTTATGGAATTTAACATTTTTAGAAATAAAAAAATAGTAAATAAGATGAAAGGGGTCAACGGAGTTTAAAAGCTCTAAAGTTGTTATATTACTGGTAAAATAGTACAAGTGCTAATTTATAGCAGGTTTTAATAAGTCAAGAAAGCATGTTGTAATATGTAAGAAGCAATACTTTTAAGTTTCTCTCAGTGTGGTGATACTTAACATGTCCCTTGCAAAAAAAAAAAAAAATGTAAGTTATGCTCATGGGTTGTTACAAGAGATTTGTGCTAGTGTGGAGTAGGGCTTCTAGGTGAAGATCTAGCAGATAACACACCCAGGTGAGCCTTGTCCCCTCACAACAAAGCCGTCATTTGAGATGTCCAAAGAGAATACCTCCTCAACTGCTATGTAAAACGTGTGATGCTCCTCGCTGACATGCTTTATTTCCTGGCCTGAATCATCGTGAGTAGGCAAATTGCAAGCTGTGTTCTATGACAGTTTTCAGTCTGAATGTTTGAGCCTAAAACAAACTGCTGGGCACAACAATAATACATACTAATAAAAGGATCTACTATCAGGAAGATATAACAATTCTAAATTTGTATTTACTCATGTAGTTTCAAAATCTAAAAGCTAAAACTAATAAAACCAAAGGAGAACTATATAAATCCATGATTATATTGGGAGTTTTTTAAACACAACTCCCACAGTAACAGCACAAGCGAATAAAAAATTAATGAGGCAGAAGATTTAAACAACACAATTAACAAACTTAAACAAACTGACATATATAGACCATTGTAAGCAACAACTACAGAATACACACTTTTCAAATACCATGAAATATTTACCACACACTGGCCAACAAATTCAATCTCCATAAATGTCAAAGAAACTGAATCAGAGTATGTTTTCAGATCACAATGGAATTAAGTTAGAAATCAACAAACAACCAGAAAATTCCCATACTTTTTAAAAGTAAGCAATAGCCAAAGTAACCATGAAATCAAATATAAAATATAAATCACAATGAAATTTAGAAAATACATTGAACTAAAGGATAATAAATATATAGACCTATCAGGAGTTGTAAGATACAATATGCTGTTTTTAGAGAAAAATTTTGACTTTAAGTTATTTCAAATTAGAAATGAAGAAAATATGAAAAACGATGATCAAAGTATCTGCAACAAAACTTGACTAGGAGCCCCTCAAAATTCCTATGTTGAAGTCCCAAACTTGAGTGTGACTGTATTTGGATACAGGGCCTTTATGGAGGTAATTAAGATTAAATGATGTCATAAGGGAGGGGCCTACGGCTCTGATCCAACAGGATTAGTATCCTTATAAGAGACATCAGAGAGCTTACTTGTTCTCTGCCATTTGAGACACAGCAAGAAGGCAGTCAGCTTTACTAGAACCTTCCCATGTTGGTGCTCTGATCTCCTGTTTCTAGCCTCCAGACTATGAGAAATGAATTTGTTGTTTAAGTTATCCAGCCTAAGGTATTTTGTTACGGCACCCTAATACAGAATGTATCTCAAAGAGTTTAGAAGAAAATTATCAACTTAAAGTTAAAGAAAAATAAAAAAAATATATAACATAGATTAGAGCACCAATTGGTAACAATGAAAACAAATGTAAAAAGGACCATTAAAGGAACAAAACACAGGTTTTCTGATAGAAAAAAAAAACCAAACTAATAAAGGATAAGTCCTTAGCAAAACTTATCAAAGAAAAGGAATGAGGGCACAAATAATCCTTAATAGGAATGAAAAAGAGAATCACTATAAATATTTTAAAAGATGAGCATTATGAACACATTTATATCAATATATTAGAAAACCGAGATGAAATAAACACATTTTTAGAAAAACCCTTACCAAAATGATACAAGCAGAAATAGAAAACTGAATTGTCTTACATATATAATACAAAACTAAAATTCATAATTCAAAACTTCCCTACAAAGACAACCACAGCTAAGATGGCTTAGCCTCACTGGTGAATTCTAGCAAACATTTAAGGAACAAATCATATCAATCTTATATAAACTCTTCCAGATAACGGGAAAATTGTAAGTATTTCTTAACATGTTTTAGAAATCAGCATAATCTTAATATCAAAATCTGGTAAGGAAATTACAATGTAGGCATGTTTCAGGCCTACTTGTCTCATGAATACAAGCAAAAGTTTTAAACATTAGCAAGCCAGTTCCAGAAATACGAGATTGGTCTAATATTAAAAAAAAAAAAAGCACATAATTCATCTTTTCAAAATAAGATAAAGTCCAAGTATCATATAATTGTCTCAATAGATAAAAAATAAAAAGCATTAAAACTGATTCAATACTCATTGACAGACACATAGAAACAAACAACATTTGTACAAACTAAGAGAAGGCAACTGTCTTAATTTTACAAAGTATTTATTTAAAAAAAAAAACTACAGTAAAGACATATTTAATAATGGATTGTTGAGTTTCTCCTCTAAAATGGGAGTGAGAGAACTAGTGGCATATTGATAGAAAGAAATAATAACTGCCAGTAAGGAAAAAGATACTGGACTAGGGGTCAAATTAAGATGTATTTTGAAAGAATAATAAAATTTTAATAAATCAATTTCTGAAGCCATTAAAAATATTACTGGAAAATGTTTATGTATAACTTTATCATTATAAAAAAACAAATCAAATCAACAATAGCTTTCCACCAAAAATAAACTCTTTAGATTAGTAGATCCCTAAATGTTCCTTGCAAAAGTGAAAATGACCTCAGATGACTGCTAATGAAGAGCATAGATATCTGTTTACAAGGTGAATGCTGAAAGCATGTCCTAAGCACAATTTACCTTTATAACATAATGAAAGCAAATAATGTTGCAGACAAAATAAGACTACTTCAGGTTTTCAACATTTTTGGTTAAGTTAAAGTTTGAATACTGCTTTTAAAATATTTAGTAGTATTTTTAGAAGTGGAGACTTAAAAGTAGCAAGGCTGAAAGAGAATACAACGTCAAAAAAAAAGTTTCTGTGAACACCACAATAATCTGCCCAATACTTACATCTTTTTGTGTTACTTCACCGTGGCTTTTTCCACAACTCCACTTCAGCTTTCTAGAGCCCACTGGATCAGCCCATGTATAAAATACTGCTTTTCCGGGAGGGAGGAAATCTTCTATTTCACTGAGAGAACTAAAAAATAATAAAAATATGCATTACAATAAGTGAACCAAATGAATATACGGACTTCCCAAAATAATACTTCATTAATTCTGAGTTCATTAATTGAGATTTGAGATAGTTCTGATTAACAGCAGATTGAAAATTTTCCTTATATAATGAAAAATATTTTCTGAGAAGATTAATGAGATTTAATGAGAATATTTCAAGGGAAATATTTGTCCTACTTAGGAAATAAAGGTCTTCAGGTCTTTGAAATTACTTTGCCAATTTGTGTAACACAAATTACAGAAAATATTATTCCAATTACTTTATCTTATCTATGCTAAGTCTAATGTAGTTGGTAACCTTTTCCTAAGTGACAGATGAAAACAAACAAGAGTCAGACAAAATAAATTCAAGACAGCCTGGGACCCATAAGTACAGGAAAAGAAAGTTACATAAACTATAGTGTTACAAGGATAAGATACCACAGCAAACTGAAACTAATGTTAATAGGGGTACTGAAAAATCAAGATTTAAATATGTTCCGTAGGGAAGTTTAAAAATGTAGCAGTCCTTTCCCACACAGCTCAGCAAGAAGACTACCGGTATCTACGATTTGGGAGACGATAATGAAGTTTCAATATTTATATTTATTAAAAACATGAAAAATATGAAAAATGGACAAAATTCTTATGATAAACTGACGTTTTCCTCACAAGATTCCACAATGATCAAGCTTTTGCCATATTTGCTTCTGTTCTTCCATTTTCCTTTTTTGAAACACTTAAAAGTACATTAAAAGAAGACACACAGATGGCCAAAACAGACATATGAAAAGATGCTCTACTACCTAGGGAGACCAGGTGCTGTAGGTGTAAAAAAAAAAAAAAAAAAAAAAAAGGAAAGAAAAGATGTTCATCACTAATCATCTGGAAAATGCAAATCAAAACCACAATGAGATATCGCCTCATACCTGTCAGAATGGCTATTATTAAAAAAAAAAAAGAAAAGAAATAAGTGTTGGTGAGGATGTGGAGAAAAGGGTACCCTTGTGAACTCTTGGTGGAATGTAAATTGGTATGACCACTATGAAAAATAGTAGGAGGTTCCTCAAAAAATTAAAAATAAAATTACTACATGATCCAGTGATTCCACTTCTGAATATTTATCCAAAGCACAACAAAAATACTAAATCAAAAAGATATATGCAACCCTACATTCACTGCTGCATTATCTACAATAGCCAAGGCATGCAAACAATCTAAGTGCCGAACAATGGAAGAACAGATAAATAAAATGTGGTACATGTATACAATAGAATATTATTCAGCCAAAAAAGAAGGATGGACCCTAAGGGCATTATGCTAGGTGAAATAAGTCAGACAGAGAAAGAGAAATACCATATGATCTCACTTATATGTTAAGTCTAAAAATCAGACAAACAAACAAACAAAATCCAAACACAGATTCAGAGAACAGATTAATGGTTGCCAGAGGCTGAGGTGGGGGGGGGGCAGTGGGAGCAGAGTGGTGGTGAATGACATGGGTGAAGGTGGTAAAAAGTTACAAAATTCCAGTTATAAATGAAATAAGTCATGGGATGTAATGTACAGCATGGTGACTACAGTTAATAATACTTTATTGTATTTTTTTTAATTGCTAAGTGTAAATCTTAAAAATTCTCATTATAAGAAAAAAGTGAAATTTGAAACTAAGTGTAAATCTACAAATAAAATTAAAAAAAAAGTCATTTTGCAATATATACAAATAATTATTTTGTACACCTGAAACTAATATGTTACATATCAATTATATCACGATTTAAAAAAACTATAGACATAGAGTCAGTTTTACCCTTAATGTACTTCAGTATACATTTTCCAAAAATAAGAACATTGTTGTACATAGCCATAATGCCATTATCAGTGTTTATATACTTATGAAATCATCATAAACTCAATGCCTCAATCTAGACTCTGCTCAAGTCAGGATATGCTGTATTTTTACAATCTTTTTACCTTTGCTTGTATTCAATAATCTCATTCTTGGTATGATTTATTAACAGGAATGTAGCTGCTCCATCATGATAATCTGAAAATGTAATAACTGTAGAATGCTCAGCCAGAATAACTTCTGCGATAATACCTCCAAGCTAGAAAAACAAAAGAAAACATTCTCTGTGATCATTTTCCAAATAATATTAACAAATAATAAAATTATTCATAAATTTTTTTTTGATGATTTAGAAAGCAACTCAGGATTTTATACAGTATGTCTGGGAAACCATGTTCTCAATTGTTGTATACAAATGGCTCAAATTCCAGATGTGGTATATTCTAGGCACTCCGACTTATGCTCTGTATAACAAATTGTTTTATGTCTCGGTTTCCTTTTAGTACTTTTTCCCTTTACAAAAAGAGGATTGTTCATTTTTGGTGAAAGGAAAAAATATCTTAAGAGATAATTATTTGAAACAAAAAATAAAATAAAATACTAGTAAGTAATATTAGCTTCTCTTACCTCATTATCCAGACGCAGTAAAATACAATTTTCTTGCTTGTTAAAATGTATCTTTTTGGGAGGGCTTTCATTTCTTTCTACTTTAATAAGAAGTTTATTTGAAGCATCCTCAGGCCAAAAGGGGATACACTAAAACATATATTACATATATTTATTTTTAAAAAAACAATAGATTAATTTGGTAATGGACAGAGGGGAAGGAGTTTGGGGGCTGGGAGAATGGGGTGAAGGGCTAAAGAAGTACAAATTAGTAGCTGATAGCTGGTTACAGGGATGGGGAGCATGGCATAATACAGTTAGCATTAGTATGATAGCTAGGTGGAGGGCCATGGGAGGGAGGGAGCAACTGGGGGGATCGTTTTATAAACTTTATAAATATCTAACCAATGTACTGTATACTTGAAACAAATTTAAATAAATTTTTTTAAAAGATTATATCATAAAGAAATGTATCATTTTAATAAATCCACCAGGGTAGACTTAACCTTAAAATAAATCTCCTTAAACACCGCTGATTACTGGGTTGCTTAGCTAAACAGCTATAAACTGTCAACTACAGAGATTTTAACGTAGTTCGGAAATAGAGAAGGGTTGAAAAATCAGCAAGTAAACTAAACCAAAACCTGGGAAACAAGTGATTAAGTTTAAACCAAGGGAACACTCAGTTACTAAAAATCATAATCAGGTTGTAGGCATCATTTTGTAATTAAGCAACAGTCAAAGTACACACAAATGTCAAGTCAGGATATGTATTACATCCAGAGTTGTGGACATTAAATAAGGGTAAACAAGTAAGTAAAAGAAATATCCAAAGTTCAGAGAAGGAAATAGGCTCAACATCTTAAGACACAATTTGGACATCAGTGATCCAGAAAGCAAACTAGAAGAATAGGAGACAGTCAGTGTACCTAGAAAAGACTGGATAACAGGAGCTAGAAACAAAGAGCTAAAAAAAAGAAAACAAAAACAAAAACAAAAACCACAGGAATGAGAAGAACCAACCTTGTCTATAAACTATTATGTAAAATCTGTCTTAGTGTGATGAGCACTGACCAGCCTGGTGACTTTGCATATTTCAATGAGACTGTTCATATGTGATACCTGATTATCACCATTTGACCCTAGAGTCAAGTACCTTAGTCAGTTTCAGTCAAACATAAAAGGTAATTAATGGAACTGGACGTGGGATATGGTTAAAGCTGTAAAAGGCTTAGAAGATATCCCAGTAAGTGATCAAAAACTTGATTTTATGTTTGTTTTGGTTTTGGCTTGTCTTAATCAACTGCTCCAACACCTTGGCAGCTCAGCTCCAGCTCATATGAGGCCTGGCAATTGCTACCTCTCACATTTCCTCCAAGCCCATTTAAATGTAGCCTCGATGAATCCTGTCCTCAACCACTTTATGCAAAATTACAGCCCACCCCTTGCTCATTAGAACTCTTAAAACCTTTTGCCCATCTTATTTCCTTTTCCCCCATTGGAATTTTCACCTTTAAACAAACTTTTTATTTTACTAATTGATTATGGTATTATTAGTGTTTCCCTTCATCCCACTGAAACATAAACAAGGACATGGACCTGCAGTTTTGTTAACAGATGTTATTATTGCAAGGAACATAAGGAGTACACAACAAATATTTGCTGAAAGAATGAATGAGAAAGAAAGTGGAGCTTCTGGAAATGAGAAATATAATTAATTATTCAAATAAAAACTCAATTGAAAGCTAAATAGCAGTTTAGACACAGTAAAAGTAAATGTTTGCCAAAGGTATGGATGTAGAATTTATCTAGAAAGCAGCAAAAAGTTATGTAGATGGAAAATATAAAATAGTATTAAGAGAGAAGGCATATTGAACATGAAGGTCTAGAATATGTCTGATTTAAAGGCCCAGGAGAAAATAGAACACAGGAAAGGCAGTATGTAAAGAGACAATAGTTGCAAATTTTACAGAAAGTATGAAATACATGAATCCATGAATCTAGGAGTAAGGCATTTCAAGCAGGATATATAAAAGGAATCCATATATGGATAAACAGTGTGGCTACAGAATACTGAGGAAAAAGAGAAGACCGTAAAGGCCAATTAAGGAGAAAAGAAAGATGACCTATGAAGAAATGACAGAACCACAGCACAATTTTCAACAGAAATGGAAGCCAGAAAACAGAGGAGTAAAATCTGTGACATGTTGAGAAAAAAAGGAACTGATTATCAAAAAAATTATCATAAATGATAATGATAAAAACCTTTATGGATAAACACAAACTGATGGCATTTCTCGAAAACCAGCTCTACAGGAAATTCTAAAGGATGTGTACATCATAAAGTATGATCCCAGAAGGATGGCTTAAAAAGCAAGAAGGAATAGTGAATAAAAATAGCAGACACTTCGCTTATAATCCTAACAGATTTAAAGTAAAATTTCTTCAAAAGCAAAATATTTATCAACCTTAGCAGTCCTTCAAAAAGCTCTTACACAGAAATCTAATAGCTAAAGATGGAGTAGAATGAACACTTACTCTCAAGTCACTACTAACACCTTCTTAAAATAACTGGCTTAATCTACACTATAAAGGCATTCCTGAAAGCTTCTGGGAGAGAACAAATCATTTCCTTCTTTTTCCTACATTTACACCTTATCTGGCCATCTCCTGTTGTATTTGACCCCATTTGGTTAGTAATTGTTAAATGTATACCTTCCTTATTAAGCAATGTATTCCCAGATGGCAAGGTTCAATTTTTAATAATTAAATATCTAGAGTTTGGTACAAATAATAAATGTTCATGGAACTGAAACAAAATGGAGGGATGGGGAGTTAAAATATTAGTGATCTCAGTTATCTAAACTTCAAAGAAAATGAAAACACAAAGAGGAATAGTATTGAAATGTATCCACCCACCTGCTCCAAATCAAGAGAAAGCCATTTGTCATTTCCCTCTTCAGCCACTGCTATACGATATTTGCTTTTGTTTTCAATCATATAAAAAGGGGTAAATGTCACAATTCTGGTAATGTTAAAACTGCTGAGGTCTATAGTGACACCAACCTAATGAAAAAAAAATATTAACATTACAAAAACTTGTTACGTTATTATAACATCCTTATAAAATTCAGTAGTCAATAGACATAGTTTAAATAAAAGTTTTCTGATAAGCACAAAATGAACTTACTTGATAGTCTATTTTCAGACCTTTACATTTAACAGCTCCATGACTACCAACAGTATCAATTGAAAACTGATCCGACAATTCACTATCAGTTACCATAAGCTGAACCTAGGAAAAAATAATTTAAATACATTACAATTTAGGTAACTTTAAAAATTCCTACCTAAATTGAATATTTTTTTTTTGTTTTTTAGCATATATCACACTGTTAATATACTAAATGTTTCGCAATAAATTCTAATCTTTTTAACCTCATTAACCTCCAATACTTAACAAATGTTATTTTTGTTCCATATTTTATTCTTCAAAATTCTAAAATCTAAAAAGGATAAATTGCTAAAGAAGAATGAAAATTAAAAAAAAAACTACATACCTTATTGTTATGAAAAAAGTGCTTTGGCTGGAAAGAAAAGAGAACTGGCTTTTTATAATTAGGTGGATGCTTTCGATGAATTCCATCTGCTTTATATTGTAACATTCGACCAGTTTTATTGACCATCCAGTAAGGACTATGAAATGCGATAATTGTCTGGCCAGGGTTATAAGTAACATGGATAGCAATATCTAAATCAGTCTTTTCTATATCTGTAACACAGGTAAAATTGATGAAACTTATATCTTGTTGATTAGGTTTTATATGATATTCACTTTTCCAATCATGATTAAGTAGTCAAGTAATTTTAAATGTAGCCGGGCTTTATCAAACTGCACAGTACAAATCTGGGCAGAACGTCCTTCATCCAAAGTAAAACTCTATGTTCAATTCCCTGTAATAAAAAAAATATATATAGTAAATTTTTAAATGTTTCAGAATAACATGCCAGAAACTTATATCTAAGGATTCTAAATGCTATACAAAATGCTTTACAATAATACTTCTGTCAAAACAAGTTAGAAGACTTACATCAAGGCCTCACTCTGCCAACTATGTAAACTTCTATAAATTATTTGAGATTTGAGTTACTGTATTTATAAAATTTATAAACTGTATTTATAAAATGATGGAGCTCAAAGGACAAGTTTGAGGATAAAACTAAATAAAAGTGTTAAACTCTGCGGGAACTAATAAACATTATAAAACACTCCAATTAGTAAAATGTTTTTTAAAATCTTATCTATTAGTGATTTTAGTTTTGAAAACTAAAAGATGAGAAGTGTATGAGAGAAAACTAATGGTAATTCAAAATAAGCAATCCTTACTAACTCCTATTCTTGATTTTTGACAATCCCTCATTGTGCATTTCCAGTCACTGTTTATAGATTGTTTACACATCTTATATATCTCTCAAAACTGTTCATTTCTCTCCACCCACACCTCCATTACCTTAGTTCACGTCATTGTTCTCTCTCACTTTAAGGGTCTACTAACTGTTCTTGTCTCCTCTAATCCCTTCTCCATATCACAGCTAAATTGTCTTCCTAAAAACTGATCATACCCTTTGGAAACTAGCAAACAGAATGTGATCCCGAAAAGCATCAAATGAAAAGTTCTATGGGAATGGAACATAGTGTGTCTGAATATATCAGCAGTTTTCCCAGCATCTCTAACCTGTTTCCTTCCTATTGTTATAACATAGAAATCTTTTGATCTTAAGATTTTAAATTATTTAAAGCAAAAATAATTTAAACTCTAGTACTTAAAATGTTAATATTCTACAAAATAGAATAATAGTGCTGGTGATATTAGAGAGGTAAATAAAAGACATCTATGTGCCTATCAAACACTAAATCCTCTACATACATCACCTAATTTAATTTTCCCTGTATCCCAATCATGTAGGTTTTAATACTGTCCACATTTTATAGACTAAGACAAATGATTTAGAAAGATAACTTGCCTAAAGATATACAACTAGTAAATGATAGAGCTAGGACTAAATCTCAAATCTATCTGGCAGTGGAGTGCAAATTCTTAACCACTGTATCTGTCAACCATAAGGAAAAACAGATATTCTCTTATCACAGATGTTACTGTCACTCCCCCAAAAAATTTGTCAGAGAAGTATAAACATATAGTAAATTCGATAATTAATAAACTATAATAAAAATAATAGATTACAATGAAGAGCCACTTTATTTTTGATAATCATGGCAAATGGAATATTAAAACCTTAAGGTGGAGAGATTCCTGTTATAACAATAGCAAGTAATCAAACATAATCTGTTAAAACAGAGTTTAAAAGAGAAAGTATCTTTATAGGACATAAAATCCTTTTAAAAAACCAGCCTGAGAATAATATAATGTAGCAGGGTTTTTTCCATTTAAGTCTAGTACATAAATATTATTTTAATATCAATCCTCATACTTTTTTCAAAAATTAGTATCGATCTATTAAGATATGAAATATAAAGGCATGGAAAAGATTTAAAAGTATATATTCTAAAATTAAAACATTTTCATCTGAAGTGCTACCTTCAGGTGATGTGATTTTAAGCAATTTTTAGTATCTCTATTTCTAAACTTTCTAATAGGAATATATATTACACTCATAAATATTTTTTTAAATGATATATCTCATTTGTGTGTATAATTTATATTCAACTTAGTAGCCAGATTTCTAAAGTAAAGCAGTGGAAAATATTTTTAAATCCTCTTTTTATACAACATAATTGAAACATTTCCATTTGAAATTATTACCTATCGCTAGTACTATACCTTTTATTATAACTTTAAAACACTGTTCTATTGTTCATAATTTTAAATAACTAAAGCTACAAAATCAAAGACACAAAGGCATTTACAAAATTCCAGAATACCTCTAAGTAATAAGCAATTTTGTAAGGAAGAAGATTTCGGAGTAGGATAGGTGGCCACAGATGCAATACGTATGGTAAGTCCCAACCATCTTCGGAATACACGGACAGAGATGTCAAAACATCTTTTTCTGGAACAACATTAATGATGAATGGTTTCTTGGAAGGGTTTACAGGTCTACATTTCTTCTTTAAAGAAGTACCATCATTTTTGATAATTTCTTCAAAGTCTATTCCTTCACACATTTGATAGTCCTTGTCTTCTGGCTTCAGAGAAAGGAGTGATCTGCATAAAAGAGTAAACAATATGCTTTGAAAGAAAACATTAAATTATATGGTTATTTGCTTTAGAACAATAAAATTACCTCCCTCAAAACTATTATAGTACATTTTTATATTTTCACATTCTTCTTAGAGATAGGTAACACAGACATATTTTCATCTTAAATTTCTGGAAACAAATCAAGATATTTGGCTTTCCAGAGACGAATATTTTTTTTACAAATGTACTGTCTCAAATGTACGTTTACAATGAACTATGTATGCTGTCATATGGATACTGGACTTATAGGGATGATCACTTCATAAAGTATATAAATGTCTAATCACTATATTGTATACCTGAAACATAACATTGTATATCAATTGTAATTGAAAAATACATTGAAAAAAGGATATTTATAATAACTAGTTTCTTACAAAAAATACATATCGTATAGATCATATATGCGAAGCAAGCATATATTATTATCTATGACTTGTACACTTAACTTAAAGAGGTTTGCTTTCTTAGATAAATGGTCCTGAGAGGAAGAACATGCTAGGAATGAGTTCATGAGCTTAATAAATATTTCTATTGAAAAAATTAATCACCAGTTTTACAAGATTAATGAAATGGATACTTAACTTTATTGAAACGGGCACAGGTTGCAAGAAGACAGTGACAAATCCATATATTTAAATATCACACTCTTTGTTTATATTTCACCTATATTTTAGGTTTAATAATTTTTTAAACCTAAGCTGTATCCAAGTATAAACACTTAAGAAATATTTTATATTTGTATGGCTTATTAATGATTGTAACACTATCTGTTAGAGATGAAAAAAATTGTCAATACTATCTCTATTCCTGATTATTTTCTGAAGCTCTAGTCCTAAAATTGTAAGTATCTACTACATACTTTCATAATGTCTGATAGTGCCTTGAGTTTGCTAGACTGAACTCTGAACTCGCATACCCATTTTTCCTGTGTGTTCTTTCTCAAGAAATTCCAGCTACTGGCACTGTGGACTATGAAACAATATTAGACTTTCCTTCTCCCCTGACATACACATAAATATAACGATCTGTTAAATCAGTTATAAGATTTAGCCCATTCTACGTCTACATTCTGTTGTTTTTCATTTTCTTTTTCATCTATACTAATACTTAAAAATAAAAACTTAAGTTTCTCTAAATTAAGCTAATGCCAATACACTCATCCAGATAACCAAAATATTAATTAGACTCATTATTTACCAAAGGTCAAATTGAAAATGAACAAATGAGTATGTCATTCTTGACTCTTAAGGAGATCCCGATCAGGCAGGAAATGTATTGTTAAAAGATAACTACTGTACTGTGATAGGTACCAAAAACATGTACACAGCCAACTGAGGGCATAAAATATGGTTAATTCTTTCTAGTCTGGTTGCAGAGTGTTTTGCAGAAGAGAAAATTTTCCCAAAAACCTTTGTTCTAAAGAAAAGACTAGAGAAATATGCAAGGTTAAAGGAAAGTTTAAGAAATGAATGAGTAAACAAAAAGATGATCAATGGCAAGAGGTTGTGGATAAGAAAAGCTGATAGAGTGAATGATTGGAAACAGAACACCAAATGTTCTCAGGGAGGAAGGAAAAAACATGATATTAAAGATGAAGAAAATTTATACAAATGAGGGCAAGAATATAAGAGATCAACTACCTCAATGTGAACCTAGATCTTTCAAATTTCATCTTCCAAAATAATCCAATCAAACCCTAACTATCCTTTATAGACTCACGTAAACCCTGTTTTCATGCCTCCTTATCTTGTTCTTGCAATTCTTGACCTTAAGATTGTCTTTCCCTGCTCATCTCCACATTGCTATATTTTATCTATAATTCATGCACCTTTCCAGGAATCAATCATTAATCTCTTTCATAGTTTTCTGCAACTATTAACTCTTTCTATAACTCTCTGCAACCCATCATTTTTCTACATTCTGTATTTCATAATATATCAGTCTCCCAAAGGAGACTGCTGTTCCAATTCATCTTGGTATCCTATAGCAGTGCCTTACACACAAAAACACTTGATCAATGTTTGTCAAATGAATTAAATTTAAGAATCAGTATATGTAAATTTTACAGGTGTAATAAATAGCAACTTGTTAATTTAAGACCTCATATCACGTATTAAAAAATTTTTTCTATTCCTGTGCTCTTTGCTTACTTGATAGCTACTAAGCACATACACATTATAGGTTCATAAAACATTTCATCATCACTGAAGCACAGGGATGAGACAGGCTCTCTCTGCTAGTGTACACATTCATGCACACTCAGATTGCTCCTGAAGTGGAGGCAGCACTGCCATGAATTGTAGTACAGACCTGTGCAAAGTACTAAGCCAGGAAGCACCATTCACAAAAACTGCAATGTGAACGGCATCCCTGGAGGTGTGAAGCACAGTGGCCCGGGGTGCTTCAAAGCACCAGGATTTGAATCGTGTTTGTGTAATTCTACAGTTTGTGCTTTTTACTTTGTTTAAGATCACCCAATCAATCCCCCTTGTCCTATATATGCGTGCTGTTGAAGGATAATTTTCAAAAGTGGATAAAATCATGATTCTCATAGATATACAAAGTGAACAAATGTTAAAAGATTTTATTTAACGCAATTAAATGAGAAAACTGGTAAGACATTACAACTGTTTCAAAAAACACTCAAAGCAGACACATTCTCTAAATCAAGAATACTGAATGTGCAAGTGAAAGGAAAGCTGGTCTTTTGCACAGCAGAGGGGAGTCAATTGAACCTCCAAGACTTCATATCTTAAATATAAGTATATCTACCTCTAAGAATTGGATTAGAAAAGTATCAAATATGAAATCCACGCTGGCTTGTCACTAATAATTCTAATAAAGATTGATGAGCTTCCATGTAACAAGTTAATATTTAGCCTTGACACAAAAGTACACTCTAGTGCCTAACTTTTCTATGAACGGTCACCAAATATACAGTAATAATTTATTAAAAACAAAGCAGACTGCAACAAATATTTATTATCCAAAGACAAAATGAATTTAAAGTTCTTTGTAGGAATTTTTAAACACACCTTACATGCTATAATCTTTAGTCTTGTAACCCACCCAAAATCCTCTCTAGAACAAGGTCAGATACTATAAATAATTATTTTGTTATTCTCTCAATTGAATTCTTTCCCAGAGCAAGTTTGAATTAACAATAAAATACTCATCAGACGGTCTAAACAATAAAATATTCATTATGGTGAGCAGGTCTAATACCTGAAAATATGTGCCTAAAACTGCTGGATTATCTTCTAAACACTAGGGAGCCAATCCTGAACTCCTTGATATGGGTCAAACTGAATAAAGACAGGGGATATTTAAGCACGTATAGTTCTGCTTATAGTTTTGCCTCTCCATCTTTCTGTAGCCTAAGTGTCCCTATCTAGTGCGCATTCTGAATGATACCTTTGACAAACTATGATGTTTAACCTGAGGAAGGTTTTATCCTCTAATAGAGTTTACTCTCCATTTTTCCTTGCTTTAAATTTTCGATTCAAATTATATATCCTGAAAAAGAATACTCATCTGTTATGTTAAACTTGTAATTATGAGACTAGCCGTCATTAGTATTTTGTTACAATTTTAATAATTCTTTCTTAAGATTTTATATCATTTAATGAAATTACTTTAAATACTTAAGACTGATTAAAATTCTATCACTAAACAATCTAAAAGAGTGTGCAATAAAGAAAAATATTGTATGTTTTCTAAAAAATTTCAAAAAAATTCTATCATAAAACTTTTGAAAAATAAAAATAATTTCATATAGTATATATAAATCCAGAAGCCACCATCACCCTCAATTAGACTTTTTAAAGATCATGAATATATATGATTGTGGTTATAATGGCCATATTGAAAGCATGAAATAACTGTATTTACTAGTAAAGCATAATTTACATAGTATAAATTAAATGTATTAAATAATATTTCTTTAAAAAAATCCTTTTAAGTACCCTGACATTTCTAAGTACCCTGAAACTCAGTAAGATGAGATGAGATATTAAGGGATAGATATGATCAAAGCTTGATAATTTAAAAACTGATATTCCTACTAAATTAGAACTAAAAATTCTATAAGAGATCTTAGAGCAAACAAAAAAAATAAAGAAAAAAATCACCGGTAAGATGCTAATGGTATGTTAAATTCATTTCCAGGTGAAGCTGTTCCCAATAAAGTCTCCTTCATACACAGAAAGTGGGATTGAAAAATGATTTCTCATCTGGAAAAGAAAAAGGAATAGTATTTAGCATAATTAATCTAAGAATCTAAAGGCATTAAAGAACATTTCATTTAAATATCCCAACAAAGGAACTATCAAGCAATAATTATCTTGCTAATACAAATTATAAAAGAAACAAACATGGAATTATTTTTCCTACAAAATGTTTCCACATGCACATGAGTAAACTATCTAAGGCTCAGTAAAGATCCACCTAAAAGGGGCAAGCAGAACAATTTTTGGTGCTGACATATATTATAGTTCCTTTTCTCATCTGCCAAAGTGGTAAAACTTGTTTAGCACAGAAATTATTGGTTTCAGTGTCTTACTAGTGAGACAAAATTAGTCCTGGACTAAAGGCTGCTTGATTGAGTCCCACCTAAAAAGTTAAAAATAAGGACTGAAAGGATCACTTTCAAACTAACATAACTATGTTGGAGAATAAAGTTCAAAATACATAAAGTGTAAGGCAATTTAATGAAAAAATCAGTGGATGCCTGGGAAGTAGGAAGAGAGGAAACTTTGGGGAAGATAAATATATTAATTATCATGATTGTGATGAAGGTTTCATAAGCAGATTTTTGTTTTAAAACTCAACTTTAAATATATGCAATTTACTATACATCATATTACCTTAATAAAACTATAAAAATTTTCTCACCATATCCTGTACTTAAAAAACCAAATATATAATATATATATATATACACCACACACACACACACATACACATACATACACACTACAAAGACCTAAAATAAAATATTAATTGGCTTTATTCTTACAAAAAGGTTTTACAAAATATCCTACAACAAAATCATAAGAAGTATGTTCAACAAAATCCTATCACTGCTCACATTAGAGCAGTATGATTGCTGGTAATGATTATTCTTTTTGATTTAGCAGTATTTCTACCATAATTTATGTTCTTTTGGTAGTAATTTGCTTCATTTTAGTTTTTTTTTATTAACACACAAATATCACATGCTTCACAAAAAAAAGGATCATTTCCTACCTGCACTGGGGATCGAACTGTTACCTTCTTATTTCCTTCCACTGTATCAATTTGGCAAACAATAGACCTTTCAACTCCAGATTCTCTGTGTCTTACAGTGTATAGTCGTCGACCCACTTTTGTTAAAGGAATTTTATCAGCAGTAGAGTGATTAGCAGGTGCTAAATTGAACATATATGAACATTTTTATTATAAATCATCATATATTAATTTTAAATAGATTGTTACATATCAGAAACATGGGATGATTTCTTAAAGTTATGAATAACAGTCCCTAAAGTCTTTGGATTTAAGACTATACAGAAGAGATTATACAAAGGGCAGTTCTTTTATAGATACAATGTGTACAAAGGGATATTTTAAAAAGCCACAATGCATTTCCACAGCATTCATCTAAAACCTTTGAAGCTTTTAACCAAAAAAAATTTAATTAAAAAATCATTCAGTACTTTGACCTTAGACAACACTTATAAACAAAAAAGGTTTCAGAAACCTTTTTAAAATAATTGAGAGGATTATAACATGCAAGAACACTGATCTATGATTTGCTATTATAATAACCAGAGCCTAATACCTTCATGCATTCATCAGCAATTACCAAGGCAGCTGCAATTTTTCAGTTTTTAATTTTTCCAACAACGTATGACACTTTGCAATATCTAGGATTTGATTATACAAAATTTTACGCACATTTATCTAATATATATACATATACCATATTGGGGGTGAATTACTTATTTACATAAATCCTCCCATTCCATTCCTAAAATGTTCAAAAACTGATGAAAACAACTCAATGACAATGCGCGGACAATACCTGAAACCTAGCCATTGTTGTGCATCATTTCCTGACTAGGCGAAAGCACTAGCTATCAGTTTTGGTACTCTAATCCCGTATCCAATTAACCTTTCAAAGGCTCTCTTCAATAACTATTTAAATGTCAAAATTTTGAAAGTGGTGTGGGTGAGGCTTTGGGATTGTTTAACTTCACAATGAGTGGATATTATGGCAATTTAAGAATTGATTTACTTTCGCCTCTCATGAAAATGAAAAACTTTTGGGAAGCAGAAAGGACAAAAAAAAAATTCCATCTCGATAGACAGAATGTAATTACTTACAAAGCCCCAAACCATTACAATGGGTCATTTCTATAAATTTAAACCTTATTTTGAATTCATTCAGCTGCATTGGTGGAATACGACTGAGTCATACCAGAAGTGGTTAAACAACAACTAAGAGATATACAGTCTGTAAAAGCCAAATGAGCATGAGATGTACTATTTTTCCTCCCCAAAAGATTAAGCAGTAAATTATCAGACTCTAAATAAAGCAATGAACAAAAAAAGTTAGACTTCAGCATACAAAAATATAGTAACAGCAGCAACTAAAGCCTTGTAAAGGATGAAACAAAATTCCCAACCTAGTAGGAAGGAAATTTTTAAAAATGAGTAAAAATATAACTTAAAAGAAATTAAACCCCTAGGAAGGTAATTTATCACTTACTAAGAAGGATGAAGAAAAGTTTGCTGCTTAGGCTGGTCATTGCGTTGAAATGATCATTATCTTTAGTTCGCACATAATCCATACTTAAACTCTCCTCATTTTTCAATACATATGATTTTGCCATTGGAACGTTGAGTACACTAAAAGAATCACTTGGTGAAACAGTGATAGTAAGTCCAAGAGAATTTAAAATTATAAATGGTGCTAGATCTCTTATGAAGACAGCTGAAGATCCAGAGGCAGCTTCTGCAAATGCCTAAACAAGAGTTATTGTAAGTAAAAAAGTGAATCGTGGGAAAATAAATGACAAGCAGAACACTAATGGACACACTACAAACAACAGTAAAAAAAAAAAAGTCTTATTCAATAAAGAAAAGGATTAACTCAGACGAGTACAGCAACATTTAAAGTTTCAAATGTCTTTTCTTACCTTAACTAAATTATTTAACATTACAAGACCACATTTGGATAATGTAATGTTTAGTTGGTCTTTTGAAAAGAAACTGATGACAGTTTTATATTCTGGCACTCTGTAATTTTCTTCTTCAGTATCTGACTCAACAATGGCCTTTTTTGCTTTCTTTTTCATCTAAAATGACATAAATTATAGAAATATAAGGAAAGTATATTCCTATGAGCACAACATAACTAATCTTGTAAAGGAAAGACAAACTTTAGACAAATCCCAACAATAACATTAGAAAGAGCAAAAAATTGTATTAGTTCCACTGCCTCACTGGAATTGCTTGGACACCAGGCAACTGAGGTCACATAAGACAGGGGCAGTATTAGAGAAAATACCGATACTAGAATGACAGGCACATTTTAGGGGAAAAAAACAATTACTAAATGCAAGTGGCATCAGAATGAAAAGGAAAAGCACATACTTCATAGCACATGGAAATTCAACGTGAGAACTCATTTAGTCTATTGGTCATGCTATAAAGAAAGAACAGAAAACCAGGGACTTAAAAAATCCAAGAACAGTTTCAGAACTAGAACCTAGAATTCATGGGAATCAATGCCATCCACCTTTCTTCAGGATTCACAGATCCACTGCAGTGTATATTCTGACCTAAAAACCAAGTAAGTTACTTTGTCCAAATACTTTATCTGAAATATGTGGAAAATCAAATGTAGTGATCCAATACAAAAAGCTGGACACATCAAGCCAGTCGCCATTGTTAGTACTTTAATTGGCTTTAAACCACTGAAAATTTATCTGTAGGTTAACTGAATCTTCATTAGGGAGCAGCCATGCTAGGAATTTTGTAGCCTCCTGCTTCAGAAGCGCAATTTCATCCATTTAAAGGTTCAATTAAAAAAAAAAAAATCCAGTTTATCCACTTGTGAACTATATAGCACGCTTAAAAATAAAATAAATGTTGTTGTTCTAATGATTACATATATTCATACTATACTACGAGTAATACTTTCTTCTACATACGCACCATTCAGAAGACAAAGGAAACTCAGGATAAACAACTTATAAGATACCAGTGGCATTTTAATACGAGTGGGGACTCTGTAAGCCAGAACTGTATGCTGCCTCTTCCAAGGCATCATTACTTAGTGAAACCCCTTAACCTCTCTAGTCTCAGTCCTCACACGTTAAAATGTAGTTAAAAATATTTTCTTCAGGCATCTGCTGTAAGTGTTAAAGCAAGAGTACATCATGTGCAGTGTCTCGTACATATGTTACGTATTTATTTGTATTAGAAAAAGCACAGGAGGCATTGGCTTCGGATTTGAAAATTACACTCAGAGGTCAAACAGGAAAGCATGAAGACAGGCTCATTACGAGATAACTTGAACTTTGTTGTGATAAAAATTAATGTGTCTTGTGTGGTGTTAGCATCCTCAATTTTTGAAAAATTTTCAGACTTCAAATATACCTTGATTCCAAGATTCCATGGTCTAAAATCCTCAGTCTGATCAATTTCTAAGGGTTCAAGCAAAGGCTCCCAGACACCAAACATTTCGTTGTAATAATGTACCTATAAAGAGAATTTTTAATTTTTCAAATAAGGCATTCTGGTATCTGCTAAAATGATCTTCCATGCTGTTTCCCACTACCGTTCCCTTTTTGGCTGTGCTATTTCTCCTGTATGAAAACTGAACTATATGCCATTCATTAGTTTTCTAGACAAACTCTCTCAGCGCTTTCCATACCTGGTTAATTGCATAATTTAGTTTTCACAATTTAATCCAGATAAAACTCTCTTTGAAACATCTTTCTCTGACTTCCAGGCTGGGCTAACCATCAAAATCTGTGTTCATGTATCATATATCATTGACATAATAGCATGTCTCCCTATCTCTATTGACTTTTCAAAAGCCTTTGAAGGAAAACAACATAGAATTCAATGAGTGTTTATTTGAATTCGCTGAACTTCGTGGAAATCTCATATCAAATCCTCTGCAAGACATACAGAATTCTAGCCAGAATTTGAACATCTGTAATCTAGTCAGTCGTTTCCACCTCAAGGCAAATAATATAGCAGCTTATAAATTTCCCTACTGATGAAACGTAAATTATCAGATTACTTTCCACTAGACAAATTCAATTAACAATCTGACCAAAGTAACTCTGGGGATGATGCTATATAGATAAATTCTGAAGCAAAATATATGTTGGCTCAAAGCATGATTCTCTCATATAAAGTATTCTCACAAAAATTTGAAAGATTCCCACTGGAGTATAAAGATTCTGCACTATATAAATGTATAAGACATATCTTCTAAATCTTTAGATCGCTCTTTCAGAAAAAATTCTGAAATAGTCTATTATCCTTTTAAAGGAAAAACGTTATTCAATTTAATTATTAAAAATAAGAATTTTGAATTCAATCAACAACTGTCTATTAATATATTAAGTTGTAAAATCAACTTAAATATAAACTTAATGTGGATAGGTACTCTAAAAGTAACATATAATATCAAATAATATCGTTTTGCTCAATGTTGTTTTGTTACGACATTGATGAGACATGGGAATTTAACTCTTATTTATATCAGTTAGCCTATGGTTAAAATTGGTTTTGTTATGTTGTTTTTCTTAAAGTCAAAGAACCTACTGATGATAAGTTAGGGTTTACTGTACACATAAAAGCTATATGAAGGCAAAAATTTGTAAACTTCTAAGACTTTTGTAAGCCAACCTCATATTTACAATATTTTCAATTTCAATATTTAATAAGATTCCCAAAATATTCCATGTGTAGCATTATTTATTATAAAATCTGGCCAAAATACTATAAACGCTTACTTCTAGCTCAAGCTGACAGTGGAGATTTATGAGGGAACTCCAGTTTTTGCCTTCCCCTGAAAAACGCGATTTTGCCAAAAGCATAGGGACTGTTCTATGACCAATTCCAGCTTCAAGAACTATGAAAATAGAATCAATATTCATTCTTATTGTCTCTCCATTGGGTACCAATTCAGCTGTGGGAGGTACATTTTCAACTTCATTTGGTTCTTCAAGAAACCACATTTTTAAATTCTTTGTATCCTTCTTTTCCCATAAATGTGCTGTAGAAGAAGCAGTTTCTTGGGGAATGGTTTCCTTAGATGTATAAAGTGCTGAAGTTATAGTAATCACAGTATTTATGATAACTGGTGAAACCTGAGGGAAAAAAATTAAACTAATAAAAAAGTCTACTCATACCACTTTTAAAAATACATACTTCAAAAAAAATTAAATACATTTGAGTAAGGATCATGAATCATATTAAAATATCACTACCATGAAATAGCAGATACAATTATTGCCTATAAAATTTTTGATTATCATAACTAATTTTAACCGTTAAGATATTTGCTTGAATCTTGTAGTCATTAAAACTGATCAAGTGTAATTTCAACTATACATACTATCGGGATGTTAGATGTTAACCACAGAAGCAGTCCAACACCAATAATAAAATATGTAACATTTATTACAAAAATGTATATGAAATATCACTTCACATATTTTTAAAAACTGTTTCTTTTTTGCTTATTTAACCATGAAAAGATTTGCTATTATAATTGCTTATTTCTACGTTTTATTTATTTTTTTATAAAGTTAACTAAAGATCTAAATGACTACATTTGGACTCACCTTCAGTGTCAGAGATTTTACCGATATATCCATCATTGGTGGGTTTGTACCCATCTGAGTAGCTTGATAGAACAAGTCACAGGGCTGCAAAACCTATGAGGAAAACATCAATACCACTAAATTAACATTGTTCTTAAAATATTTTCATTTAAAGACTTTCCTAGTAATAGCTAACTATGCTAAATAAACAAGTTAGTGAAAACTGCTGAAAAGATGTGACTCAATAACACACTTCTTAATTATCCTTGTGCTGGCTGGAAAATTACTGCTTGGCTATGGGAACATAGGCTGTCACCCATAGGAACATGACATTCTAATAATAAGCTTTTTGCTTCTGTACCCCCGCTTCCACAACCGACCTGAGGGTCGACAGGTAGTGAATAGAAGAAAAATTGACTTCTGTGTTCAGACAGAATGAAGAATGGGGTTTAGGGCTTAAAAACCTTGTACCTCTACATTTCGAGGCTGCTTAATTTGGGGTTCTATGTACCCCTGGCAGATCCCTGGCTGGCTGAATAAAAAGTGTGTTTCCTATAACTCACTGATTTCTGGTGGTTCGTGTGTCTTTCGGGGGCTGGAGGCTACAACATCCTCTTTACTTATTATTTATAATAGAAAGTATTAATATTAATATTAATAAAACAATGTAAAAATTTCTTAAACATACTTAAATATATGAAAAATCATAAAACCTACTAAAATAAAATTTTATCATGGTATTTCTTCCGTTATGGAATTACAATGAAATAAATTAATCTATATAAGAAAAGCTACAAAATTAACTGAGTTCTTCCTGACTGCGTAAGCAGGGTTCTGCCCTCTAGTACTCAGTAACTCACATTCCTCCCAAACAGAAAGCACATTCTACCTTCTCCTAAGATTCCTAAATGTCTTATCCCATTACAGCCCAAAGTCCAAAATCACACTATCTAAATCTGTATCTCATCATATATCTCTCATCCATGTCTCTCATTAATTCAAAAAGTCAAAATCTCATCTATCTCTTATCAGCTAAAAGTCCAGAATTAAATCAGGTCCAGGTGCTGATGACATTCCTGGGTGTAATCTATTAAGTATAGCTGCTAGGGCAAAATTTCTTTCCCTTCGTGGAATTGTGAAACTAAGATGAGTTCCCTGCTCCCACCCCTCCCAGCACAGAATGGTGAAACAGACACAGGATTATAACACATATTCCAGTTCAAGCTGTGAAAATAAAGTAAAAAGGAGTCAGTGGTCCAAAGCAGTTCTGAAACCCAGCAGGGTAAATGAGTTTCTTGATTAGGTTTCAAAGCCTAGTAATAATTCTTTGTGGCTCTCAGCTCCACCCTCTGAGTCTTTATAAAAAGTAGCCCAAGTTTGCAGCCAAGTAGTTTTATCATCCTGTTTCCTGCCAGGAGCATTTTGGGAGTTCAAGAGTCTCTCTTCATTTTGTATTCCCCATCCCTCTAGGTCTGTGCTGGAAGTTTTCCTGCTAAATAAATTCTCAAAGGGAGAGAAATTGTGCCCTAGCGGCTATACTTCATAGAACATTAAAGGCCACTGTAGATTTCACGAGGTTTTACTCCATTAGGCAAAAGCCACATTCACAGATCTTTCTGAGATAAACATGGCCTCCTGCTAGACAGCTTAGGGGTGACACCCAATTCCTAGAGTTCCTCTGGTTTATTAAGACACATGAAAAAATATATAGTAGTAATTTCTTGAAAGGGCCCTTTGTGTGACCAAACACTATGATTTTTTGAGCTGAGGTTGAGCAAAAGGTTATATAATCACAGTCTTTTCTACATGCTACACTTTGGCAGCCAATTCTGACTTTTAACATCTTATATCATTTGGAAGGCTGAGAATTATCAAAATCAGTGAGTCCTGGTTCCTTTCATTTAACCATTCTTCCCACAATTTCTCTCCCTGTTCTGGCATTTTACTATAAGTAGTAGGAAACCAGGCAGCTGAGTACCTTCAAATCATGCAGCTTGGAAATCTCTGTAGCTATATATCCATGTTGGCCACTTACAAGTTCTACTTTACACATAACTGCAAGACACAATTTGCAAAGCTTTCTGTGACTACATATCAAGCCATCCCTCTAATTTCTAATCACATGTCTTTTACCTGCTTTCTGAGTCCTCACTGGCAGCATCCTGTGACCATTATTTCTACCAAGAATCTGTTTAACAAAATTTAGGCTTTCTCTATCACTCTCCTCAAAGTTCCTCCAACTTCTACATATATGACATCCAAACCCATTCTCCAAAGAAATCACATTAAAATCTATTATTATTCTAATAAATCAGCAAGAGCGACTGGCATGTTACATAATCATGTATTATTTCTTGAAACTTCAAGGATAGGAAATTCCAACTACATTACAATACATAATCCAAGATTTTCAATATAAAATTTGTTATTTCTTCATCTTAGGGAAAGCAAAAAAAAAAAGTATTATTATAAATACACATAAAAGTTTCTAACTTGAAAGTTTTAAATTGGTCTTTTTTTTAACAGCCACGTCCCAAAATAATATGAATGTATGCTTTGGTTTAATCCTTACCCAATTTCTATATGTTCAAGTCTGGTTGTTACCCATGATTAAAAAATACAAGTGGTCTAACATGTTTATGACGAAATGATATTAGAGTCAAAGTGTCCATAATACAGTCCATACAAATTAATTTAAAAACACAAACATATCTTAAAATGGAATTATTTTCTTACCAGTATAATTTTATTGTCTCCAACTACATCCATTGTGATTTTAATTCTATTTTTATCATTTTTTTCCTCCTTTCTACTCTAAATCTCACCATATAGCTCCCAGTTTTACATGATTTTCACCACTGATGCATTCCTGTTACTGCTTCCCCTTCAAAGAAACACTCTTAGGCTATACAACATCTGCAGAATCCTACAAGAGCTGACCATAAATTCCTTACTATCTTGGTGGTGGGAAGGACTGTCCCAAGTTGAGCACCACTGAATAACTACAAGGCAGAGTATACGAATATAGATATTGGTATGTGGGTAGATGTGGGTGGGAACTTGTGTTTTCTGGAAACCAGGTTCTCTGCATACTCTATCCCTTCATCCTGAAACATACTTCCATGACTCCCCTGTGCTAATCCAATGAGCTAATACCTACTCCTCCTTGAGGCATCAGCATGTCACTTCACCTGAGAAGCCTCCCCTACCTACACTCCTCCAGAAGAGTGATAGTCTTCTACTATGAAATCCCAGGGTACCCGTAGCAAACAGAATAAAAGAATTAAAATACCCTCAAATTTAGGATTAACTCATAAATGAAAGGCTGGTATGCCACAGGAAAAAAATATCAATGTAATTTGTCATAAGATAGTAAAAACTATTGTAGTTCTTTAAATAACTGGCGGTAAGCACCCAATAAAATCCACACTTTCACTGTTAAGATTTTTTTTATAATTAGATATGGAAGATTTATTAACAGAATAAAGAGTTTACACATAAATTCACAAGCGAATTACATTAATATTACCTCACTTAGCAATGGGAATACAATAAGGATGAATCCTTATTACAATTCAAGGAACAAACAAGAATGTGATTTTGATGTTATAAAATCTAACATCAATTAAAATATTAGTACAGGTGATAAGTTTAAGGAAAGTTATAAAATAAAATAAATTAATAAAAAAAGCTGATAACCATTTATAATAGGTATTAAGTATCTGGATAATGATAGCTCTTTTTAGAATTTAGAAATTTATTTTTAAAATATTATAAAATCCTAATGGGTGAAATAAATTCAAACAAATTTATACTCTACAGGCAGCAAAGATGAGAATATCTCATATGTTACTACTTCAAAAAATCTGGGGTCATATATCCTTTGAAAATTAAATGCTCAGGGGAAAAAAAGCACCAAATTCTCACTTAATGTACTTGATAGGTTCTGCAACATTAAGTGAAACGACGTATAATGAAACCAATTTTACCACTGGGTAATTGATATAAACAAGAGTTACGTTTTTACAGCATCTCTTCATTGTTGTTAATGAAATGTCACTGAACAAAACAATGTTTTTTGAAGAACCTGCTGTATATAACATTTTATATATATTTTCAAAAGGTTCATGAATCTCTAATAAATATCTTTGGACCCCACAGATGAATATAGAATTAAGAAATTTTGTTCTAATATTAAATAAATACAATACCAGTTAAAGTTCCACTAATTACAACTTGCCAAAACATATGTGCTAGTTGGCCATAAATATCCTTCTCGAAATTCCCTATAATTATTCAAGTTTCCTTTGGCATATGGTTGCTCAGCTAAAGATCTCCTTTTCTAGAATTGTTTCCATCTGTGAATTGAACAACTTGTGGCAGAGCAATAATCCACTTACAAGTTGAAGTCATTTTGAAAAAAAATCTCTGCTTAAAAGTGTAAGTAAGCTACCAAGGCAACCTTGCAAAGCCCCCAAGAGTTAAAAAAAAAGAAAAAGGATGTTATCTCGAAACTTGGTAGTTTACCTTCTAGTTATTTGTCAAATTCTTTGGCTATACACTAAGCAGAAGGCTATTGCTAAGTGGAATAGAACAGTCAGCTATTTCAGAATGGTCAGCAGAATGGGGCTCAGAAGAAAAAAAAATTTCAGAATCTGCCAAATGGACTAATATGGCTTTGAGGTGGGAACCTAGAGAGATACTATTTATTAGTGGATATGCATCAGAAGTAAACTACACCTTACAAAAAGTACAGCTCAGCCTCCAATAAATTCAACTTATCCTGGCTCAAGGTGAACTGTCCTCATTCTACCTGCATAACAAAGAACAGTAAAATCCTCTCTGGAGAAAGAAAGTATCACCACAGCCTCCATAACATTTCATTATACTGTCTGGCATTCAATTAAAAAAAATATGATATATGACGAAACAAAACCAAGAGATAAAATAGAAAACAAATTAACTCAGAGATGACTCAATAACAGGCATTACCAAAAACAAACTTAGAAATAATTGTGATTAATTTTAATGAAAATGGAAGATAGAAACAATCTACAAAAAGGGCAAATTAGTACTTAAAAATGAAATAAAACAGAAATTAAAACCTTATTCAATAACTGATAAAACCAACCAAAAAAGGAAAAAAAAGCTTTAAGAAAATAAAAGATCTAAACAATATTCACAGACAAAGTCTATCTAAATAGAATGCTTGCTCTTCCATCCACAAAACACATTTTCCCAGTGGACATTTAACTATTCAGAAAAATAGAACTTACTATATCATGGGCCATAAAACAAGTCTTAACAAATTTCAAAGGATTAAAATCAGGGTGCATTAACAGACCACAATAATATTAATGTAGAAATCAATAATAAAAAGATAACCAGAAAATTCTGGAATACTTGTAAATTAAGCAAAACCCTTCTAATCTATAGATAAAAAATAAAAATGAGAAAATATTTTTAACAGAATAATAAAAATACAACATATCAAAACTAGCAGATCTACCTAATTCTGTGCTTAGAGGGGAAAAGCATAGCCTTAAAATGCATATGCTAGAAAAGAAAGTTGAAATATAAATTATCTGAGTATCTGTCAAGAAGTTAGAAAAATCACAGCAATTTAACCCAAAGAAAATATAAAGAACAACACACAACAACAATTAACAGAAAACAAATGTATTATGAAGAGAATCAAGCAAATGACATTTTGGATCTTTGGAGAGACTGCCTTTACTGGATTCTGTAAAATCTGTGTGCTGACATATTATTAAATTCCGGCCAAAAGAATGTGAGCAGAAGCAGTATGTGAAATTTATGGGTAAAGCCCTTTAGAATGGGCATCCCTTTATTCCCTCATGTTTTCTCCTTACCACCACCACTCACCCCCAGCATACTAGAAGGTGAACACATTGTAAACTATCTTTGAACAAGCAAATTAATTTAAATCCTAGGAACAGCAAATCAACAAGATAGAAAAAGCCTGGTTCCCCTACATTATACCATAAGCCATTATACAGAGCCACTGTACCATGTTCCAACAAAGAAACATCTAGTTCCACCATGCTTTAGCTATCTTTGGGGAGGGGTACCTTTAATTATAGCAGCCTAAACTAATAACTAATATCCTAACTAATATGAAAATTTTCATACCTAAGTTGGTACTGCTACAACAAAGTCAAAAATACTTGTGATTGCTTTAGCAATTAGACGGACAAGGGATGTTTTAAAACGAAGTGGATGACAGTAACAATATTAAAGTCAAGTATTGGGTAAAATATCAATGATGACACCTAGGAAGGCAGACCATAAGTCTTTTTATTTATTCATTCATTCACTCATTCATTCACTTTTAAATTTATTTTTCCCCCATAAGTCTTTTTTTAAAAGCCTAAAATTTAGCCAGGCAGGTTTGGAATATTTAGAATATTGCTGTGTATTAGCAACATCTTTCTGCTGTTTGCAAAGTCCTATAAGAGAAAGGAAAACAGAGGAGACAGAACTCTAAAGAGCCTCAGCAAGAAATAAGACTGTGGCTCCTATCATTTTTTGGGCAATTCTTGTTAAAATCAGATGCAGGAGCCAGCTTGGGAATTAATCAATAAACAAACAAACAAACAAGATTACAAATGTTGCCTATCTCCCTCTCCCAAACCTATTGTTAAAGTAGCCTTTACTAAATCAGATGAGGGGAGGTTAAGCAGAATACAGAGATTAGCAAATAAAAGTTTTCCAGAAAGAAAAAAAAAACAATAAATAATAGCTTTGGTTAGAATTACTTACACATGGACTTACCTAAATGCAAACTAAATGTTTAAGGAATGAAAGATTGCTGGCAAAACCAATACTGGGCATACAAAAAACTTGTTGTTACTCAAAAGCTAACGCAAACTTCAGGTAACCAACTAAGTAGGAAGTAAGCTGTAAAAACAGTGCAGTTCCCCCAAAAATACAAGAGCCATTTTAGATGTATTTACACAGGATAATGGTTTAAAAAAAAAAAAAATCTCTCAGCGGGAAAAGCCAGGGCCGTTTGAGACAATGATGTTCTAAGAGAGCAAAAATGGAAGACCATCACGGGCTATCCGAGGAACTACTCCACTGTCAGTTTAGTTTCCACAACTCCACTGAACAGGTTGTGACCACTGTTATGGATCTGCAACTATCAAGTGTTTCCCATTCTTTTTCCGAATGGCGCTAACTGCAATTATCCTGTGCTTCCACCACCACTATGCAGTGGTTGTGTGTGTTGAGGAGTGTGTGTCTGCTTAAACGTGTTGTCTATTCGTTAATAAACTGCCAGACCAAGAGAAGTCACATACAGACTCAACAATAAAGATCCTGGATTTTGAGCTGAGATTATATCCCTTGAGGTGGAGGTAAATACGTTATATGGGTGTGAAAAGACAAGCATGGATTATCTGTCTGGGCAAAGGAAGAAATCACTCAGTGGACTGTGGGAAGGACTTCTAGTTGTAACCTATCTGTTCTCTTCTTCTACAGTAAAAGAAATTTTATCTAGGCATGAGGTGGCTTTGAAAAAAAAAACCACATTCTCCAACTGTTTTTGCAGATAGGTATGGTCATATAACGGTGAACAAAAGATACAACATATAAAATTTCTAAGTCATAACCTACAAGATAATCAGTATGCCCTCAGTTTTCCACATCCTATCTTTTCTTAGTGGTGAGCCATCAGCTTTACAAACTAAAGAATTGTAGCATACATTTTTATGTCGATAATTTTTAGAAAATTTATGCTTCTATTATTCCTGCAGAAACCAAAACATTTTAATAAGTGTTTTATAAGAGTAGGTAGGAGTCAGTTAACTTGAAAAGATGTCTTTGAAGAAATGAATTTTAATCAGTTATGATGAAGAAGGCCAGGAAGTTGCTAGAGAGTAAAATACAAATGTGAAATATGCCGAAGCAAATAAATGAGGTTCAAATACATCACAGATAGAAAAGCAAAAATATACATCTGAACAAAAATGTCTGGATGGGAGGAAAATATTAAAAAATAATAAAGCTGCAACAACACTGCAAACTGGTAGACAGTCTTCAAGTCCTGGGAAAGTGTGGGACTGGCATGGATAGAAAGTATGAGTCTTAACTAAAAAGGGCCAAGATGAAAGAAACCTCTCAGTAAGGCTATTCTCATAAATACGTAAAACAATGAGGAGTGACCAGAAGAATGGAAAAGTTTCAAAGCTGGTGTAGTAATAATCAGATTGGGCTCTCCAAGCAGAAAAAAAGGGCACTTTACAGTTTGGAAAGTATGTAGGTAGTCTTCTAAAATGGTACATAGTAAATCAAAAACAGTTTACAATTAGCAAATAATTAAACAGTAAACTCACAGTAGTGATTTTGCCTTTTCTCTTGACTGGAAGAAATGGGCATGCTCTCATTTGGAGATCTTTAATAGTAGCAGTCATTGTATTGTTTTGAAGGTCGCCTTTCCAATAAACCTCACATTGTGTTGTAATGACTAAGGCAGGGGCATCATTTTTTGTCATATCAGCCACAAACACAATTTCAGGATTTTTAATAATAATATTAATTTCCCACTTATCTTGTAGCTGTACAGGAGCTAAAAACAGAAATAAAAATAAATAATTTGAAATATTTATAAATCTTTTTATATATATTTATGAAAAATTCATTATTTATGGGAAAATGTTATTTTCATTCTAAGTAAAAAGTAAAATAAAGGAATCTTAGATCTCAAAGGAATCTACATCAATTCTCTTAGTATAAGATTTGAAGAACCTATCGCCAGAGTACATTTCAAAATGTGGGAAAAAATCTCCACTATTTAATGGCAGAGCTGGAGACTAATTCAGTTTCTCTCAATTTGACACACTTTACTACTCCGCAACAAACGAAACATGTAAAAGATAATAGAAAACTATAAAAATAACAAAAATAAAAGAATAAGTTAAAATACTATCTTTAAGAATGAAAAGGAGTGACTGGTTCATTATTTCCCCCGCTTGTTTTCTTTCAACAAATTATTTCAAATAACTGCCTGCAGAGATGTACAACTTATTCTAATAAAGGTTTCCTAATTTTTGAACCCAACATATATGTACAACTTGAAAAATATGTAAACTGCACATCCCACCAGAAAACACATTTTCCCTGAAAAATAGCTTCTTTATTCACTTAACCTCATCATTTAGAAGGCTAAACAAAGTAAGTGCTCTTGTAGCATTCCAAATAACTCATGTTAAATATGCATTTCGATAACACAGATATTAAATATTTTAGTCAATAACTAACCTTCTTCCTTTGTACCCCATGACTGAACACTGGTTTCCACAGCAGTGCCTGTGGTATAGGCTTCAAAAAAGACATTTGCAACTGTCAGCAGAAATTCCACACTTGCACATATATAGGTTTCTTGAAGGACTACATCAGACACCCAATCTCTGACTTGCTTATACTTTACATCCATCATATCTTTTTTGTCAAATCCAACTGTCAGTCCTATCATTCTGAAAAACACAATAAAAATTCCTATGATTATCTTACAAATTACCAAACACAACAATAAAATTCAAAGACCTCTTAACACTTTCACTGACAGCAAACCAGCATTCTGAAGTCATTTTCTTGTGGAAAGATCACAAAGTACTCCAAATACTAGACTTTAAAACTTACAGAGCATGACTGTTTCATAAATTAGGAAATGTATCTTTAAGAAATTATCAAAATTTTGAACTTCAGTATAGTTTTCTTCTCAATTTTTCATGTATTTCCCGTTACAATGTAATTAGGTTGATAATTTAAATAATACTGATTTTTAAAACCAATATAATTACGCTGATTATTTCTATTGAACCAATCTATTAACCATGCAAGAGCACATATCTGAACCAAGACGTTTTCAAATATTGACTGAGAACCATGACTCAATGAATGAAGCGCTGAAGATCTTAAGAATGTACCAAGAAAATGAACATGCAACTTTGAGAATAAGTTTTGTAAAATATATCAACCATTTCTCAAGTAAAATCTCAGAATGCTATTACCTAGGAGTTGCCTTCTTGACATGAGGCCTTTTATCATCTAAAATACAGTTCTTTAATGAGAATGAAGAAAATATTGAGTCATCTGTATACATTTTTACAGTGCTTATTATATTCTCCAACTTAAATTCAGCAAGTTTCAGAGAAGGATCACGAACATCTGTAAAGGAAGTCTGTGGAAGAGAAAATCAATACAAATTTTACACAGAAACATAAATCTAAAGCATATTTTATGATATGAACTACCACAATCTCTACCTCCAAAGGGCTCACTAATCAAAGGCCAAAAAAATATTAACTTTAATTTAAATTTTTATTTTTCAAATCTTTGGCTATAGAAAACTCATTTTAAGAAAGTTAAAATTATTTCATTACATTAAAGTAAAAAGATCAATAATTTTTCTTATAGAAACAAATACTCCCAAATATACATAAATATTAACTGTTATTTTAATAAATTTCACTGTATAATTTTCATCAATATATTTCTTCCTCCTCAACTTACCTGTTCAGGACCTGGACTATACAGTACCATGGTGAGATAATCAGTTCTGAAACTCATATTTAATGTTGTCTTAACTTGAGAAGCATGTGAATGTACTTCTACCACAGCAGCTGTCACCACAGTTGTTCCTTGGAAAAATTAAAGTTATTGGACAAAAGAAAAAGTCAGGAAAGGTAAAATTCATTAAAACAGCCTTGAAAATTATTAATTAAATGGGTTAAAAAGAAGAGTTATAGCAGCAATCAAGGCAGCTGCATGATACTAATTATTGAAACTACATAATGGGTCCATGTGGATCCATTACATTTTTCTTTCTTCCTTGGTGTTGCATAAATATTTCCAGAAGAAAATAATTAAAATAATATATTTTAATGTCTGTTTTTAACTCCATCCATTTTAGACATTATCTTTACACCCCACTCTTTAAGTCCTTACTATTTCCTCTAATATCCCTCCCATCTTCTTCTTTCCAGCTTGGTAAGTTATGTCTTTACTTCTATGTTAACATGGCTAGTAAAATTTATATAGTTAAGTCTTCTATGTCTTGTTTAACTATGACTATGTAATAATTGTCAATGAAGAATAGTTTATTATAATACTTCCTCTGCTGCTGCTACAATATTACAACTAATGCATCTCTCAAAAATACTGTCTTCTCACATTCTAACAATAGCTCAAAATCATACAAAATTCCTCCTGTACCAGAATACAGATTTCTCCCTTCTTAGGTACAAAAAATTTCCTTTCCCTATCACTTATGTAAGGTAGTTATAGTAGCAACCTCCTGCCCTGCCCCCCGCCCCTTATCCACGGTTTCACCCTGTGGTTTCAGCTACTTGTGGTCAACCAAGGTCCAAAAGAATTAAGCAGGAAATTCCAGAAATAAATAATTCATACATTTTAAACTGTGGACCATTCTGAGTAGCATGGTGAAATCTTGCGCTGCCCCTGCTCCATCCTGCCCAAGATGTGAAATCACCTCTTTGTCCAGCGTATCCGTGCTGTGTATGCTACCTGCCCATTAGTCACTTAGTAGTCTTCTTGATTATCAGATCGATTGTTGTGGTACCACAGGCTTGTGTTCAAGTAACACTTATTTGGTTTAATAATGGCCCAAAACCATTTGCATAACTTTTTTCACAGTATATTGTTATAATTGTTCTATATTATTTAGCTGTTGTTAATCATTTATTGTGCCTAATTTATAAATTAAACTTTATCACTGTACATATAGGAAAAGTCATAGTATATATAGTGTTCGGTACTATTGTTTCAGGCATCCTCTGAGCGTCTTGGAATGTATCCCCTGTGGATAAGGGGTGGGGGACTAGTGAGATAGATTAATTCCACATTCTTCATATTTTATGGAGTTTCTGTTTTTTAAAGACATTCTTATACTTTCCTTTTTCTGAATTCCTCTTTAATGAAAACAAAGTACTTTCTAGCCTAGTTAACAGAAAATTTTGGGATTCCTTTTCAGTCCACTCCTGTGTAGGCCCATTGTTTTTAGATTCCATGTTTTCCTCGTTCCTGGATTCCCGTTTGTTTTGCCAGAATATATTTTCAAACTATTTAGGAATGTTTATAAAGGAAGTAAGCTTTGTGTTACTAAAAATCTGAGAATTATTGCGTTTTTACATTTGGGTGATGGTTTGGCCACATACAAAAGCCTAACTTCAAAATCATTTTCCTGAGATATTTAACTATGTAGTTCCAATGCCTTTTATCATCCATCCATTTCATCCCATCTGGTCAGTGTACTGATGACAAATCTGATTCCTATTACCCCTGTTCCAAGCCCCTAATATGGAGGCCTGTTTTTTCTGAAACTAAAAATCAAAGCTTTGTTGTTCTGACATTTCATGAAGACATGTTTGCATGTGAAGTCTTAGTTTATTCAATGTGCATGAAACTGGGTAGATTCTTTATATCTGAGAACTTGTTTCAATATTTACTTAGCTCTGGAAAGTCTTTTGTTTCCATGGAAGATTTTCTCTTCCATTTTCTCAGTTCTTTTTCCTAAAATACTTATCATTATGGAACGGACTTCTATCACTCCTAAATTTTATCTCATTTACTATCTCCATACTATGTTGCCTTTATGTCATGGAAGATTAAATTAAACAGATATGCCAATTCAGTAATTAAATTCTAACTGCATTTATTTCAAAATTTCAGCAATCATGTTTTTGGTTTCTGAGAACTCTTTCTTATCTTGGGAAGGTGAAAGGTAGTGATAGTAGGATTCAGTTCTTATATTCTCAAATTCCTCCGATTATGAATTAGAGTTTGTTTTCTGCTTGTATAAATTCTCTTCTGTTCTTTCAATTATTTGTTTCATTCGAGAAACACTTTTGTTTATGTTGTTTTCTCTCATGCTTAAGCTCATGTGGTTCTCTTCATATGTGTCTCTTAACATCTAGTAGTAAAGGACTGGGTTGGTTATTCTAGCTAGTAAGGATGAGCTTCCTGTAATGTTATAAATGCTGGCTTATTTGTGTGTTAGGATTGTCTCTGACTGAAAAAGCTGTGTAAAATCTCAAGGCTTAGCAAGAGTGAATTCTGTGAGCTAGTGGGTTACACTTTGTTTGAGGGTCTCCCAAAACTCCAGAGTAAGAAGAAATTTATTCTTGTGAACCCAAATCATCCCAGCAGCCCTAATTGAGCCAATTCTCTGTAGGTGCTGGTGCTGAACTCAGAACCCCAGTTCCGCAAAGCAGAGTACAGTTCCCTCTGCTTTGTTCCATCTCTCCTTCGAATATTTGTTGAAATCCATAATTTACTAATGATCATCCTCTCTTGACACCTCTATATTTTGATACTTCTATATTAATATGACATATTCCACCTGGGATAGATGCTGCACTAGAAATAAGGGAGAAGAGAGGGGAAGGGGGAAAAATTGGAAAAAAAGAACCTACAGAATATTTGAAATAACAAGAAAACTGAGAAATTTTGTCACGACAGGATTAGGAATTTTGAATTTTAAAAAATCAACACAATGACTAATAATAAACAATTTACAGAGACCTGAATGGGATTACATAATTAGAAAAAATTTATAAATCTTATTTTACCCAAAACTAGAAGTAGAGAATGGAAGAAAATAAAAAGACTGGGAGGTTGGAAGGAAGAAAAGAAGAGTTTATGGTTAAGAACATACCTCCAGAAGGATGTGAAGCATTAGTAACTCCACTAACACTACTTTGATCTTATTCCTGCTGGTGAGGGACTAACACCTTCTTCATACCATATATTACCATACAATGTTTTAAAAATAGTTGTTATGTCTTCTTGGCTAAGAATAAACTGTTAAAAAAATAAAATTTCTTATTTTAGTATTATTACTTCATGTAGTTAAAAATTCTCATATAAAAAATAGTTGTTTCATTTCAATTGTGTTGTCTTACCAATAAAGAAACTTTATTTACCTGTCTTACCAATACTTTCAACTATAAGTTAAGGAATCTGCATGATCTTATACATGAAAAGCTTAAAGATTTTCAGTTGAATCATCGTGTTTGAAACTCTAAATATATTTTAAGTTAAAAAATCTTACATCTTTAAAATGATGTTTTCCCTTTTTGAATATGATTTTATAGGAAGAAAAATAAAGGGAAACTAGGGCAGAGGGGTGGGGAGAGAAACCTTCCAGACACAGCCCATGTTTCTGTCACTTCACAAAGCATGTGATAGTTTTGACTTCCATCCAGTCAGAGGGAAAAATAAGTACTTGTGCACAGTTACATCAGAGGTCTGCGAAGCAGTATCAACCGACAGGGAGGTAAAGTTATGCCTAAGGTCCTGACCCGTCTGCATTATTTCGTCCTCTCCATTCTTCTAGGACCTTCTCTAGGTTATATCATATATTCCCATGGCTTTAAATACCATCTATGCCAATGACTTCCAAATTACTATTTCCAGCCTAGGCCTTTCCACTAAATTGTTTTAACATATCTAAGTGACTACTTATAGCGCCATGTCTAATACATTTCTTTCATGGAATTTATCACAATTTAAGACTATTGTAATTATGTGTCCATGTATTTTTTTTACTATTTAAGTAACATGCCTCTGAATTACCATCACCGACAACCCCTACATTAGACTGGTAAGTCCATGAAGCCAGAGACAATGTCATAGCTTCTTTGATGGTATCTCCAATATCTAGCCAGGGGCTAACATACAGTAGACACTCAAATATTTGTTGAATAAATGACTGGAGAACACTCAATGAATTCTAGTTAACAGCTACTATTTCAATTCTGATGAAGGAAATTAATATATAACTTCTACACCCCAAATATCTTATGTTCTGAAGCAATATTTCTTAACCAACAGAGAAAGCAATATATATCCAAAAACTCACCTCCATGGGCTTTAGCTGAGCATTTACATTAAAAAGGAACTTCCTGGTACCATCCAAGATAAATTTCGCTCAACAATCACTTCAAGATTTAATGGCAGTAACAGATCCAGGACCTCCTGGTAAGCATCATTAATAAATTTAGTCCTATGAGTAGAAATAAAAGTTTTTAATTATTTCATAATATAGGTAGTAAAAAAATTAAACACTTTATAACAGATGGATAATTTTGTGTGTATGAAAATTAAATTCCATTAGGCCTTTCATATTAAACAAGGCATGTTACATGACACTAGAAACCGAGAGACTTTCTCTTAGCAGAAGTTTCATACTGTAGAGAAATGAATTTTTAAATCAGCATTTTGCAATATGTTTAAAAGTTCCAAACATCTGCAAGTTGGATAGTAAACTCTTACAATGAGATTATCTTCTATATAATCTGTAAACATATAAAAGGCTTCTTATAAAAACATTTTAATTCACTGATGTAGCTATGTAGCAGAACACCCTTTAAAAGAAACAAAGTTGTACATGTAAAAAAAAATTTTCTGTGGATCATAGTTGAATATGGAAGTTGAACCATATTTGCCTTTCCTGGTAGTTATAAGGGTAAGACTGATGGTAAGGAATGATGAAAAGTGCAGTAGGTAACTGAACCCCTTTCAAGTACCCCTTTCAAGTGATAATGTGACCAATGAAGCCTCCCATTATATCTTCAAATTACAACCTTAAAGTGGCACTCCCTGATAAGGTACTTATATTTTAATTTGCAGCAAATACCAGATTGTTCAACTATGGTATGAAGCTATGACTAGAATTTTAGATATTGTCTACTCAACTGAAGAGTAACATGTGAGTCATGAAAGATCTTTCAGATTGGCTAATATATCATATCATTTCATAAACTGTACCACGTATGCATGTAATCTCCCCTTAATGGTAGTAAGTTAGGAATCTAAAAGCCTTATAGGGTTTATTATATACAACTTTAATAGGTGCATATTACAATATGTGACTATACCATAAGCCATTTAATGAACCTATTGTTAAAGAGTTATGTTGTTTCTAATTATTCACTGTAATAAACACTTGGATCATTATCTTTGTAAGTACTTTTGAGTGAATTTCTTCCTCGGGACAAAATTACAAAAAACATTAATTTCTCTGTCAAAAGATAATTTCCTCTGGAAAATTATTCCTTATCAGTACTACTCAATATCTGAAGGAGAAACCTGTCTTATGTAATCCCACAAATACCTTGAACTTTTGCTGTTATTCTATTTAATATACTGTATTTTAATAGTCTATTGTCTTGTTTGTAATTTCAATTAGAATGAAAGCTGCACAAGGGCAGAGCCTGTTTATCTTAATCTTTGCTGTATTGCTAGTACTTGGCTCAGGTAATTGCAATGTCAGTACTGTACAAATATTGCGAAGTTGCGTTCAAGAAACTGTGTCAATATGTAACCTACAACTTATGAGAGCTCCATTTCTAAAATTAATGGGCAAACAATATTGTTTCACTATATTTTATTCCTTTATTAATGAGGTTGAATATTTCTATTAGCTGTGTAGTGGCTATCATTATTCCTTTAAAGAGTCATCTAGTTATGTACTTTATCGATTTTTCAAATTACTTTCTTCTTTTTTAAAATATTAAAAGATTTATTTATCTTTTGTTAGAGATGTTTCTAATTACCTCATATCCTATTTCCTTTATAATCTTGTTTTGGTAATTAATATTCAGAAACATATTCTTGTATAGTCAAAACCAATTAATAACATTCCCTATCACTTTTGTTTTTCAATGCTTAAATTACACAGTTCTTTCTACCCTATTAGTGATACTTACATGTTATTTGTCTTTTGCTTTTATATACTGTTATTAAATAAATCACCATATAATTCACCCACTTTTAATCTTTTATGATTATACCTGGCATTACGCTTGGAAACCATTTTGAACAGAAAATCACCAACAAAAAGCCCCAAATGCAAAAAAAAAAAAAAAAAGATAGCATGCAAAAAGGACACTTGTTTGTTTACAATATGAAAGCTAAATTAAGAATACAGAGCATCATCTGTTTGACACCTCAGCTGAGAACAAAGACTTTGAGAGAAGCAAATTTCTCACAGCTCTGCACATGCCCGATAAATGCAATGAGTATTTATTTTGGGGTTACCAATAACTGCTAGTGAGTAGTCTACTTCACAAATATGGAATCTGCGAATAATGAGGACTGTATATATATATATATATGTTATATATATGTTATATATATGTTATAAATATATACATATATATAATATATATATACAATGTATGTATAATAATGAGGATACACACGTAGTTAATTGCAGAGCTTTTTATTCTGTTTCACTATTTTTATTATTTTAGTCTTATAATACATTTCAGTAGTATTCAATGCAGTTTAATATATTATAGTAGTGTCAATAGTGTTATAATTCTCCCAAGTCCCATCTTAATTTCTTCTTGCAAAAAATCACTTGCAAAAAATCACTGTTCCTTATTTATATTTCCAGAAAAACAATAATTTAAAAAGGCTTTAAAAATAACTTGTGTTGTGATTTTTATTGAGATTGCATTAAGTATATAAATTAATGTACAAGAAACTGACATCTTTATAATAGTAGGTCTAGAAAAATATTTTCTCTACATTTATTCAAGATATCTTTCTAGCCTCCGGTTAAGTTTTATAACTTTTCTTATGGAAGTATTACATTTTTAAAATTTTATATTGAAATTCAGTTTTGCAACAAAATGATTTCAAGACAAGTGGTCACAAATACTAAGTACTTGTCTTATGTGCTTTCTCTGAAGCTATAACTAAACTGAATTTTCAAATATCTATTATTTTTAAACTCTTTCAGGGAAAACTGATTATGCTTCATAACCATAATTCTATTCTAGGAATTTGTCTGAAGAAAATAAATTATCCAAAGGAATGAGTAGAAAACCATATAAGTATTATTGAACAAAGATATAAATCATCATTACAGTGTTATTTATAACAACGGAAAAAATATAATTGACTTAAATTTCTAAAAATAGGCAAATGAATTTTTTAAAAATTATAGGATAAATATTTAGGAAAAGCTATGCACTCAAAATAACGGAAAAATATTTATAGCATATCGTTAAGGGAAAAATTTATAATCCAAAATACACAATTTAATTCTTATTTAACTTATATACAAATAGATATCTCTAAGTGCATCTATAGTTAACTAGAATATACCAAATTATTAACAGCAGTTATCTGTGGGTGGTCACACTATCAGCAATCCTTTATGTTTGTCCTAATATTTTATGTTTCTTCAATAATAAATTATTTATTGGACATAAAAGTATTTAATGCTCTAGATATTTTTAGTGAACTCTTTAAAAAATGTAATATAAACTCATAACTCATTTACATCTACCATTTTTTTTTAAATCTAGCAAGGTGTGATTACACGTACTTAATTTGAATAAATTCAGACTTTTACATAGTTTTAACTCCAAGTTAATGAGAATTTAAGATTTAAAATTATTTCTCTATAGCTATAGCCTATTGAAATAGAAGTCCCTTATCTCAATATTCTGTACAACTTCTGAATTCCTTGGATTTAGCTAAACATATTCTATATTTTCAAATGTCTTCACTAAATATATCATTAATTTCTTAATTGAAACCTGGCTTTCCATGGCACTCCATTAAATAGAGGCTGACTCCCTACCTTATTCTCAGGGTTAGGTGATAGAAAAAATTTCCTTAATTTGCAATGTAAAATTCTATGACCTGAATGAAATGGACAAATTTCTTGAAAAAAATTAACAAAGATCAGTCAAGAAAAACAATTCACTTGAAAAGTTTTAAGTTTATTAAATAAAGAGAAATTGTAGTCAAATACCTCCCACGAGTAAACTCTAGGCCCACATGGCTTCACTGGTGAATTCTCTCAAATATTTAAGGAGGAAATAATACAATGTCACAACCTGTCACAAGTGTATATATGACAAAACTTATCGATATTTTAAAAATATGCAATTTCTTATACGCCAATTAAATTTCAATAAAGCTGCTTTAAAAGTATTCAACTGGTGGAAAGAAGGGCAGAAGGGAGACAAACTAACAAAAGGTCAAAGAAAAGTAGCAAAAATAAAGTGTAAGAGACAAAAAGAATGAGATTAAAGAAAAATGTAAGGAAGAAAGAAGAGGGAAAGTGGAAAGTATAAACAGACATAGATCCACGCTGGTAAAGTAATAGGGCACTAAATCTAGAATAGGTAATTTTATTACCCTAATTCATAATCCTACACCCAATGATTACATAAGGTTATACTCTATGGTGTGTGTTTTGTTTTGTTTTTAACCAAAATATCAGATCCAAAGTACAAAGCTGATAATCTGTAATGCTGTATTTGCGAAATGAATAAATGTATCGTATTACGAATTCGCCCATCTTTTCCCAAAACATAGTTTGTAAAGAACTGCAAATAAGCACAAATGTACTTCCTCAGATAACTAACTTTACAGTGTTCCTAATTATCTAAGATGTAATTTTCAAATACTGCCTAGGTTTTTAAAAACTGGAGGACTTTAATTGATCTTGCCAAAAAACACTTGAGGGAGAGAAAATTACAAAATTAAGTATAGTTAGAATGAAATAAAATCTCTATAAACAGAAGACTCAGGATACTAAAGCTTTTAATGTAAACAGAAAAAGATTGCATTCTACAAAAATGTACTTGTGAAATGCTTACCTGTAGAGTCGCATCTTACTCAGCTTTATCGTTATCAAATCAATAACAGGTGGGGGGTTACTCTGGCTCTCTGTTATCATATGGAATGTATTCGTCATTGTAATTAGTCCAAAATCAGCAACAAAAACGTTTTCAGAAACTGGAGATTGTGGGATGACCACCACTGGGGCTTTGATGTTAACATCTAATGCCAGTCTGGAACTCCTTTGTGCCAGTTCTTTTACGCCAGTAGCAGCTATTCCTGCTGCCTGAACAGTTGCTTCAGCCAAAGCTTGTTTAACTGCTTGAAAATTATCTATAAAAGCCTATGAAGATAACAATCATATTCATAAAGTTACTATTAATGAATAAGACTTAGTAAATGTATATTGATGCTTATGATTTTACCTCCATAAGAAAAAATTTTTCTTGTTATAGCGAGCTACTTATTCAAAGTCTGTCTATATTAAATCTTAACATTCTGCAATAAAAATTGAGAAATACAATGATACAGATACAAAAACACAGTAATACAAAAAAATCTAGTCCATGGAATAAAGTGACACATTGCAATCTTTCACTGATACCTATTTCTCTCATTATCTCACTTTCCCTAATGACTAAACAATTACATTGTATTTCCCTATACAACCTCAACGGATAAAAGCTTATTTCTGTTTGTAAGATTAAAAAAATAATAAAATGTTTCTTCAAGATGCTCAAGTTTTCAAATTTTTTAAATTCTGGAAAAAATATTTCAATCACATAAAATATATCTAGAATTATACTTCATTTTCATATTTAGAAAAACTTTATTTTCAGTAATTTTTTAAGTATAAGGCTATCACAACAGGACTCAATGACATAATCTTTTGAGTTATACAAAGAAATTAGTAAAAAAGAAATTAGATGAAATACTTGCTCACCTTTACTTTTTTGTGCACAAAAATTTTTTTGTGGCTACAGAAAAAATTGCACGGTAGCCTCAAAAAGATTACACAAAGAGCAATAGTATTTATTTAGAATCAACTGATTATCTAGTTTCTACAGCGAAACTCAGAGACAGCATTTTAAAGGAATGAATAGTGAAGCCATGAGACAGGTATGACAGTCAGGAGAAAATACCAGGCGACAGAATGGGAAAAGCACAGGAAAAAAAACTATGAAAAGCAGAAAGAGAATTCAAACACCTGAGGGAGGTGTCACAGACGGCTTAAATCTAAAGCCCCAGATGGTCACAGAATTGTAACACAATAAAAAATTTAATGTTCTTCATGATAATCTTACACAAAAACAAACTTCAGTGATCTGTTTAGTATTTTTAGTTAGAGTTGGAACTCAGGTAAAACAAAAGCTTAAACCAATGACATATAAAATTTAAAAAATTCAATTAACATATATAACATTACATATGATATATAATGTACATATATTTGATGTTAACATAAAACATATAATCCAATTAGTTGGATATTCCTATGTGACAATGTTACAGTACTATACATTTCATAATAAATAGGACCCTCAAAATTATGAAAAATAAGGAAAAAACAAGGAATCATTATTCTTCATCTACGTTTGACACACAATTTCTAACTAGCAAGGAAGAACAAATGAAAAAAACATACTTACCAATATAGAATATAGGAATTTTGTGACAAAAACTACTTCGATGCAACCAACAGTTAAATTAATTTGCATGTCAACCACACTCATGTCTGTGTATGTAGAACCAGCGGTTGCATCCATGTAAGAAATCATTTTGAAGCTGAAAACTTCTTTTCCAGTTATATAAACAGCCTGAATGACAGAAAATTCAACCGTCAAAATCCATTTTTGACATGATGTGTCTTCGGTACAAAAACAAAGCAATATACATATATTTGGAAAATCTTCTGAGTAGTCAAGCCAAGTTCAAATAAGGCAACAATTTTAACTCCTTTATTAGAACCTACATTGCAGGTTTTTCCAATTGATGGTGGCAGCTCTTTGTAAGTCACACAACCAATTTAGTAGATCTGGCCCGACATATTTTTTTTTTAATGGAGAGAAAGAAAATCATCAGAATATACATTTTCATTTAGTGTTTTTATTTGTGTACTGAGAACTGCCATATAAATGTATTTTTGGTCACTAACAAAACTCTGAAAAACGCTGCACCTCTACAACTTAATGAAATGTACTTCTCTTGATTGAGGTGCATGAATAGATTTTCCTGATTCTTCAAAGGAGTCTATCACTATATATCTGTTCCTTATTAGTTGGTGAAGTCATCTCAATTGCAAACCAATAATTATCTACAGGGATTAAAATCACAGGTTCTGCAATAGTATTTTAAAATGGCAGAACCAACAGATGTGAAATGTTTTTTAAAAATTAGAAGATGGACAGAGTATTAACTCAGTTTATAGTTTTATTGCCCCTCCTAATTGCTAGAAGCAAGGCAGAAGGATGAAGAGTCAAGCAAATGAATTCTGCCCATGGGACAAAAATGCCCCAGGAACCAAAGATATGAAGGACCTGTGAAGACAAAGGTACAAAATGAGGCTGAAAAGAAATTTATAGTTCTGCTTTTGTCTAGGATATAGAACGATGGAGAGGGGGCCATTCTAAACCTTAACCAGATAAATGCAAAATCATAACTTTTCTTAAAACAATTAGAAATCTGAGGCCATAAGCCAATCAAGCAGCCTATAATCTAAGGGCGGAAGAGTACCTTCAAGAGAGAGCATAAGAACTAGCTAACCTGTGGTAATGGACAGGAAAAAGAGATCGCAGGTACCATATAAGCCAGGTAAGAAGAATTCTGCTAAAATGGTAACGGTCAACTACAGTCTAATGTGACATATATAACCCCTGGGAGCCACAGACATAAGAGGAGTTGACACTCAGCTGCAAGCACTTCACTGGGAGCTTATAAAAGACAGTCAGAGTGGAAGACCAGAGAAAGCTTTCCTTGCTACAATTCTGGGAGAGGAAAGTAGCCTCCACTGCAAAAACAATAAGGATAAAACAAAGTACCACCAGGATTATTTCCTTGTAAGAACTGAAGGAAAGGCAGTAACTGTTGTCCTCAGAGCACAGATAAAGATACTACACAAGGGGCAAAGATAAAAGAAAACTTTTACAGCTGGGGGAAGAAACAGTCTCGGGACCAGACTTTTATAGTCATATTCTGCTGGAGCAGGGAAGGATATTCTCTCCCACACAGGAACTATTAAAGATATAAGTCAGATACCATGGAAAAGAGGGACAAGACCACCAAGAATGCCCTATATCTGAGACCTAGAGAAACAGTCCTCACTAGGACTGAAACTGGACTAGGCTACCCAAACTGACAAGGCTACCAAAACACCTTCCTTACCCCACCCCCCCACTCCAAATACTCACCACCAAGCACTGAGGAAAAGCAGTAGTAGACTCTAACATTAAGAGCCAAGAGAACTTTCTAAGCTAAGGTACAGGAGTAGAGGGAAGGTCAAAGGCAGAGCATGGAGCAACATTCCAACAACAAAGCCCTGACCCCATGCACAAAATGTAGCTGGAAGAATTTGAAACTTGTGCATTGAAAAGATTCATATTAAATACGAAAACTCAAACCCAACTCAGCCTTCCACTGAATTGACTAAAGCCCTACCCATGCTAATAGTCTAGCAGAAAAAAAGAGGTATAGCTATTTTCAAACATAAATACTATTTACTTCAGTCTCTATTATCCTATACATGATTCTGACATTCAAGCCATAGTTATGAGAATCCTCAAAAAGCAAGAAAAAATAACAAATGTCAAAGCAATCAATAAAACCAGACCTGCCTATAACGCAGATGTTGGAATGTTCAGCATGTGAATTTTAAATTACTATGTTTAATATGGTAAATGCTTCTATTGAAAAAGATTAAAAACATGCATGAAAAGATGAATATCAGCAAGGAAAATAAAAAATAATAAAGACTCAAAGGGAAATATTAAAGTTAAAAAAAGAGTAAGAGAAACGAAGAATATCCTCAATGAGTTCATCAGCAGATTCAACAGAGCCAAGAATAAAATCAGTGAACTTAAAAATACGTTAACGGAAATTACCCAAACTGACACATGGGGAAAAGGATGGAAAAGGTGAGCAGAGAATCTCTGTTCAAGGATATGGGACAGTATCTAAAAAATCTAATAAGAATTTTCAAAATCTAACAGGAACAAGACGATGGAGGAGCTGGAGGAAGAGGTGGATGAAGGGGAGAAGGAAAGAGGGAAACAGAGGCAGAAGAACTATTTGAAAAAATAGTGAAAAATAATAAAAGGCATATCCAAGAAGCTCAGCAAACCCCAAACAGGATAAATTTCAAAATATACTGACATACACCTAGACACACCACGTATAGATCCAGCCAAACTGCCTTTTAAATATTAAATGTGATACAATGTATAAGCACTCAGGGAGCATCATTCCTATGATTATGAGCTGTGCCCGAAGTATCTACTGGGAAATGAATTTTTAAGGAGCCAAAAAGATTACAGATGTCAGCATAAAGACCAATGAGAACTTCCATTTAATAAATGAAGAGACATTTGAATCAGAATCTCATTTTGCAACCTTTAATGAAATAATAGCTTTTAACATTACAAAGAGGACAGCCCCACACTAGGGCATCCTTTGGAAATATACAACACAAACTATGAAGTATTTTTGCTCCACCCCAAAAATCCTGAATCTCATTGTGTCTTGAGATTTACCTCACCAGAGTAGCAAGTTAAATATCACGATGGCATAATCAGCAAAAGCCAGGCTGTGGAAAACAAATAGGAGAGCCACAAATGGCCAGGGAGAGAGAGACAGAAACTTATGGATTAAAACAGATTTAAGAGACACAGTAATCAAATGACCTCTTCTGGAACCTGCTCCAAATAAACTGAAAGAAATGAGACAATCAAGGAAATATGAACACTAACTGGATATATGATGACATTAAGAAATCACTGCTTCACAATGTAAATACATATATGCCTTACTGTTAAAATGTAAGGCTGCAACTTACTGGATTTTGTTTACCAACGTCACCATAAAAAATTAATTAATTAATTACAAATCACTGCTTATTTTTTAAAGGCAAGATACCAATGGGATATTTTTGGTGGACCCTGAACAAAGATTTTAGAATCAACATTAGATGTAAACACAGAAGGCAAAGTACAGTCAAGACTTTAATGAAAAAGACAGACAAGGTGGAAGATGAATTAAAAAGCTTAAAAATTAAGCTCAATAATTCAGTTTGGAGCTGAAAGACAATACAAAATGGTTGTGAAGAGCATGAACTTAAGAGCCAGAATGCCTAGTATCAGATGAAACTCTACTACCTATGTGACCTCAAAACGTTAATTAACCTTTATAATTTTATTAACCAATTTAACCTAAAAAAAGAAGTTAACTTTTACGTGCTTCAGTTTCTTTATCCATAAAACTGGAAAATGAATCTAATCTTAATGGGATTTGGGAAGATTAAATTTATAAAGCATTTAGAACAGTATTTAGCACCAAGTGAGAACTATATATTTACTCTTGATTCAAGGAAAACTGAAGAGTGGAACAGAATAGAGAGCTCAGAAACAAATCTGTTCACAAATCTACATCTAATATTTAACAGATACAGTACTATAGAAAAATGAGAAAAGGATAGCTATTTCAATAAACAGCACTAAGAAAGTCAGTGTGAAAAAAAATGAAATTGGACCCCAGCCTGAACCACATACAAAGCCAATATCAAGTAAGATAAATTTATAGACTTAAAAGTGAAAGGCAAAATTATATAATTTTCAGAAGACCAAGTAGAGTAATATTTTTATGAACTCAAGGAATGGAATGGTTTAGAAAACACAAAATTCTCAAATCAAAAACAGAAGAAATGATATATTCTATTTTATTAAAATTAAGACCTTTTCTTCATCAAAAGATACCATAATGAGAAAAAAATAACCAATCTGAGAGTAACTATACGAAACAATCTGGGAGTAATTATACAAAACTATACGAATCGAGGAATAATATACAGAATATTAAGTGATTCCTACAAGTCCAAAGGAAAAAGATAACATCCCTGCCCCTAAAATTGATAAATTAAGCAAAGGGTCAGCAAACTACAACTAGTAATATTAAGCAAGAATAATTTTCTCACTTTTAAGTAGTTGAAAAATATCAAATAAAGAATATTTTGTGACATTCAAATTACACGAAATTTATAGTTTATTATCCAATAAAATTTAAAAATTTACTGAGTCATAGCCAAATCACTTACCTATATATTATGCATGGCTGCTTTCACATTGCAATAGCAGAGTAGAATAGTTGTAACAAAAACTGCATGACCCACAAAGGCTATAATATTGCAATCTGGCTATTTACAGAAAAAGTTTGCTAACACCTAGTTAAACTAACAAGTATTTTATAGAAAGCAAGCACAAATAGCCCATAAATATATGAAGAGATGTGCAATTTCATTAGTTAAGAAAAACACAATTGAATTACACCACATTATATATAGATCATCAAAAAATTCTGTTGGATAATTCTAAGCACCGACATTGAAGTGAAATACCAAATCTCTCCTCTACTGCTCCTGGGATACATATGCCACTAAAAAAAGAAGATGCTCTGGGAACACCTGCATGAGATATGTAAAAGAATATACCAGGAGACATGTACAAGACTAGTTAGAGCAGCAATGTTCACAAGAAGCAAAAATAGTATAAACAATGCAAATGTCCATCAATAAAGAATAAATAACCAGTGGTATGTATATTCATACAACGGAATACTGTATACAATGCAAATGAACTACACCTACGTGCATCAATATGAATACATATCAAAATATAATCCTGAATTTGAAAAAAGCAAGGCTCAAATACATAAAATGTGATATCCTTAAAAGGGGGGAGGTGCAAAATGAAACAATGAATTGTTTAAGGACTTATACAAAGTTGCTAAAATTTATTAAAAATACAACAAGCAGGATATGGTTAACTCTTTGAGGAGAGAGAATGCAGTCAGTTTAGGGCCTATTGCTGACTTCTAAAGTTACGTTCTATTAGTTGGCTTGAGAGTTGGGTATTAAGGTCTTTGTTTTACCGTTGTACTTTAGATTACATCACATGCTTTTGTGTATATGCTATATTTAAAAATGTTTCCAAAGTACCACAAGCTGGACAATATCGTGTTTAAGGATACAAATATACGCAGCTAAAAATTATAATAAAGAGCAAGGAGGAAAAAGGCAAGGACATAAAATTTATGTATTTTGTACTATCTCAATTTTAATAAAAAATGTAATAGAAACAAAACCACATATGTGCAACAAATTCCCAAAAAATACACATTACCAAAACTGATTCAAGAAAATTTGATTAGACCTATATTGAGTGAAGAAAAGGGATAATTAACTAAAAGTCTTTCCCCAAAGAAAACCTCAAGGCCAAATAAGCTTCACTAGTAAATTCTATCAAACACTGAAGAAAAACACAATACCATTTCTACACAAACATTTCAGAAAATAGAAGAGAAAACGCTTCCAAACTTATTTTCTGAAGGCAGAAAACTAGAGAATAGTTAGAAATACTTAAGTACCTACCACCCAGAATTAGCAAGTATTAATAATTGAATTTTTTAAACGTTCACTTTTAAAAACACTTTTCTATAAAGAAGATATTAAAAACTAATTTACAATGACATTTTATTTCATAAGAATGTCAGATCAGCTAGAATACTTTTCAGCCATGGCACACATAAGTAACACGGTACTAGGGTAAATGCACAATGGTACTTGGGTAAATGAAGGATACTGCTCCAAGACAGAGTCAAATAGTCTGAGCACTCCAGGTGCCCCTTACCCCACTGCCCAGAAAGCTGAGAAACTCAACATATTATTATACCTAAACCTATTTAGGGCACAATAACTAGGAAGCTCTGATCTAGTGCAAAACACTTACATTTCTCTGGTTCCTTGACATGTGGGAAACTACAGAGCAAGGTAGTTTGTTTAAAAATCACGTACACTGGAATCAATGTCAAGGAAAACAGGAGTTGGGCAAGACAGAAGTGAGAAACTTTTCTTTTAGTAGATTTTTTTTAAGTCAGATATTTGACCTTATAGATGCATTAAAAATAAATTACAGAGAAAAAGAGTAAATGGTTTAAGTAATATCTCAGTTCCATTACTACTTGTATGACTTTAAGTAGATGTATTTATGTGAGCTTTACTTTCTAGATAGGACAAATGAAATAGACTATTTCTTCAATATTCTAATATTATAATTTTTAAAACAAAATAAATAGAAAGTAACCAAACCATTATTCTGAAAAATTTCTTGTTCCTTATTGCTATGAGCCATGTACCTTTGTTGTTTTGGGACTCTTGGTATCGCATGATAGCAAGCCAGAACAAGAAAATATAACGAAGATTTTTAACATAAAAATAAGATTATCACACTATCTCATCACTAAGCCTGTTCAACTATTTACTTTCTTCCAGTCACACTCCAAAGTCTGACTTCCTACCCTCAAGTAATTTAAACCTTTTCTGATCTTATTACCTGATACTCTCTTCACTACTTTAAATATACTATCTTACCTAGATACTCCATTGTTCAAAAATTACCTGTCTGACTATACAACAGTATCTAGTCTCCAAGAACCTTAGTATCTTACTCCCATTAACAAAATACCTTTCAACCACTAACCATTGAGTACAAAGGATTCTTTTAACACTATAACTAGTAAGTGTCCATGAAAATACACTTAAAAAAATAAATCTCGTGTATCAATCTAACTTCGGACACTCTGCTGTCAAAATATGAAATAAATGACGAGGTTCGCAGTATTTGAAGAGAAGTAAAAAAAATGAAAAGGGCATTTACCAACCCCCCAACCCCCCACAGTCAATCCACTCCTCCACAATTATGTTCCCCGAAGTATTACTTATACTTTATACTTATCTCTTTTACAAGCTACTTACTTAATCTTCATTTTACATATAAAGAAACAGAATCTGAGATTAGGTCACACAAAGGAGCAGATCTCAGATAAGAACCTGATTATGCCTAACTCCAAAACTGAGGGACATAATAAGCCATGCTGCTAAAATCCAAAAACTAATTTATACTTATGGCTAATCTTAAAGGATAGTAATATGTAATTATATACTATTAATTAACAGAAATAAATTCATTCATACCTTTTTGTATACAGCTGTCATATCAGTATCCAAAACAATTATATTCCTTAGTTTTGCATTTATTTCCGTTACTAAAGGCCTCACAATCACCTCAGAATCAAGCCCTAAGAGAATTAAAAAAAACATTAAATGCCTTTTCTTTCATATAATAGTTTTGAATTTATTTTTCCTAAAATTTTATTACCTTCTATCTTAATTTCAGAAATGTTACGTTTCTGATCTTGAATAAAGATCTGCAAACATGATAATTCTGCTAAAATCTGCAAGGTAATAAGATCTTCATTCTTGGACCTTTTCGAAGCTGCCAAAAAAAAAAAAAATTGTAAAACATAGGAAAAACTTGTAGTAGTTACCTCACTACACTTATTAAGTAAATGAAATATCACAGCAAATAATAATAATACTAAAGGAAAATCTGATTTGTAATTCAACTGAAAACAAGCAAGATATTCCCTAATAAATTAGGAATTCTAAAAATAGTCAAATCTAATGAAGACAAAAAGCAAACAAATAGACAAAACAAAAAAATGGTTGCTAGATGAGGCTAACATTTGAAACTAGAACATTATAAAATCATGAATCTTTTGAGAATCAATGATTACTAGGTGATACTTGTCATTATTTAACTAGCAACTTCTCACATCTTAAAAAGTACTCTAAAAAATATGATAAAATATGATATTCAAATTTTGTTCATTCTATTTTCTAATCTAAAGTGATGATACTAAATACATGAATTTTAATCTAAATCAAATACTTCTATGGTATAATCACCAAATAAAAATAATGATATGATAAATAAAAGCCATATTTCTTTCAACAGTAATCACTTTATTTTTATTTTCTAAAATTAACCTGGTATACAATGAATCTTTCTAGATTTTAATCTAGGTAATACGATTCTGGAAACAATAAGTCAATAAAGCAAGAGCCAAAATTTACTGATCTACTTGGTAAAAAAAAAAACAAAACAAAACAAAAAACTGAAGTTGAATTTTAAAGAAACGTACCTATTTTTTTAATGACCTCTCCTTTGTCTTCAGTTTCCACAACGTGTACTGTGGCTGATTTTTCCAATTGTGGAATAATATTACTAAAGTAATTCATTGTATTTAGAAGTGCTTCAGTATGCAAATGAATATCCAAGGAGGAAAAATTCACCTAAAAAGCAAAGTTGGTTTTAGTAATAGGTCAATGTTTGCCTGTGCTGTATAAGGCACTAGGCTTTGCGGTACAAAGGATATAATCTATAATATTGTTTTTATCCTCAAGGATCTTAGAGTTCTAGTTATAAAATAATTTTCATACTATATTTACTTAGAAATACAGTATCTAATTAAAAAACAAATTGTTATTCATTCATACCTTAAGCAGTTGTGCAACATTGTTATAGGTACTTTTCAAGTTGGATACATTCTTTTCCGCCTATCCGAAGAAAAAAACAAGTATGTCAGAATGTCAAGTATATGATAGTCATAATAAACATTTATAGAAAATTTCCAGCTAGCTGTATATATAATTATCTAAACAAACAACTACTTCAACAGAACAAAAGAACTTGGTAAGTATAAGATTCTCTGGCACACAGAAAGTATTCAATAAATGTTAAGTACTCTCTCTCTTATCATTAAGGGTGGAAAATTATTACCAAGTGTGGAGAGCAATTATTCAGTCATCAACAGCTCTATAAGGTCCTTCCTAATTATTCCTATATATGAAAACAAAATTTGTGACAGAAGTGTCCACCAACCATCTAAATATTCCATGTTATCTTTAGATCTAGAACATTTTGTAATATTAAAGCTATTTAATGCATAAACAACAAACCCTAAAATAGCTATTTGGATAATAGTAAAAATGGTCTTAAAATAAAATGCTCTTTCAGCATTATTCTTATCAAAAGTAATTATTATAATAATGTGGCACTTACATAAAAATAGGTCAATGAAAACATGGAATAAATCATAAGTATATCAAAGTATAAAAATTTAATAAATAATAAATTGATATCATAAATCAACAGAAAAAGGATGACACCGGGAGTTATTTACACTAGAAAGATCAGGTAACCTCAGACAACAATAGGAAATCAAGTGAAAGCTTCATTTCATGTCATATACCACAATAAATAGGATCGAGATTAAAGAGTTCGTTTCTTTTTGGTATCCTGATGGGGGACAAATCTTCAGGTTATCTTGGGCTTCTTATTTTGCTATATGAGGCATTCTCTTCAATAGAGGACAAAACAAAAATATCTTAAAGTTGTAGGAGTTACAGAGGTCACATTAGAATCAAGATTAAACTGAAAATGACTAAACTTATAAAACTTGATTATAACATTTCAGCTGTACATTCACCATAGCAAGCAGATATAAATGGAACTGCTTACCTTCACATATTCTAGTGTTAACAGATCTTCCATTGTGTTATCCAGTGTTGTAATCAAATAGATTGGCTTCTTGTTTTCATCTAAAGATAATTTTTAAAATTATTTTTCATAGGAAAACTAATTACAAATAAGTGTAGACAATATTAATAAAAAAAATTAATAAAAAAAAAAAGTTCTGAGCTTTGGACTCTATGTTACCCAGGAAAGATCCACCTTCCTTTATTTTAAGCTCTAAAAATGTAGTATCTCCTCACAATTTCTTTCTCCTCCCTTATGCCAAATGCTAAAAACTCATATCCTTTAAAAAAAAAGTAGCAATCAGTTAAAGAAAAAACAATTACTGACAGGAATAATGGAATATATGAAGAGAATTCTGGCTCTCAGCCATTGAAATGACTAAAAAGAAAATTGTCAGACTCCCTGAAAATTTAACTGTTGAAAAGATATCAGGTATGTGATGAGAAACTAAGATTTCCTGTAAATTAATTTAGTCTAAAATAACCAATTACCATATAATCAGTCTTTACTAGTTGTATTATTGCTTCTGCTCAAAACCTACGAAAATAGTGGGAAACTACTATAAAAGAATATTTTATATAAAGCTCTGAAAACTATCATTACCAAATTACTTATAGCTGCTAGACATTAAAATCTAGATACTGGAAGAAAGGAATAAACGAATCATACTACTCGAGGAAAAAAATACAACATATTCCACAGAACCTTCCAAATTTAAAAGCTTATTATCACTTAAGCCAACATACTACTTCAGGTGCTACTCATATTTGAACCCTTAAGAAGTTCCCTACTTTGTTCACACATTCATTCATTAAACAACTATTTACTGATCATATACTTTGTGTAAGAAACTGCTATTCACTTCTTCCCCCTCTAAGAAAACAAAAGCAAAGATATTACAGAAATTGGTACAGTGATGATGACTGTATATCCTGTATTCTGTGTGCAAGGGTTTTCTTATCCTTTAATCTTGGGACAGCAAATAAAAAATAAAATAAACATAAAAATTAAGAACTGGTGTAATACTTCCGGATTACTAAAGAACGCTGTCAAGTTGGTTCACCTATCTTTCCAGTTATCAGAACAAACGGTTTCTTGGTGTAAAAAGACTAAAATGCAGTATCTGCCACGTGTGATGGTTTTCTCAGCAAAAGATAACGCAATCCACCACACCCAAATTCTCAAGCACCACAGAACAGGTTTAGAGTATAAAACTAAAATGTGTAAATCATATCCAATGACTGAGCTTTCAGGCCACAATACTTAATTTGCTTTCCAAAATACAAATATCACATTTAATCCAGGACTCAAAAGAAAAGTTTTCATGATACTAGTTAACTGACATCTTTGCCTAGGAATGAGTTTCCAGATAAAATAACTTTCTTAAATCCTTGAGATGTATACAAATATATTCAGTACCTTTCCCAATTCCTACAGATAGAAGTTAGGACTTAAACTTTTAGTTTAAAGTTCTGTAACCCTCTTATTTTCAGTATATCAATTTACTAAGGTAAAAAAAACCTAAATGGGTTCTTAATATTTCATAAGATAGTTTCACTTTAAAATCTGAATAATTTATAAATATTAAAAAGTCAACCATTAAAAGAACACTGAATTCTAGCATGGCCAAAGTATTTTTATACACATGCAAGCAGAACACATTTATGTGATCTCAAAAAAATAAAAGACTATTACCTGTAATTTCTAAAAAAAATTTTTAAACTCAACTCCACCAATAATCACTTCGAACAATCATGAACAATTAAAAGACAGATTGTCAGAGTAGACGAACAAAGCAAGATCCAACTATATGTTTTTTCTACAAGAAACCAATTTTATTTTTTTAATATGGTCAATTATTTTTTTAGGTATAGTTTGTATACAATATTTTCCTACTTACATTAGTTTCAGGTATACGATATAGTGATTTGATATTTTTATATCTTATAATGTGATCACTAATTCTAGTAATCACCTGTCGTTGTGTAAGCTTATCACAATATTGTGGACTATATCTCCCTTTATCTTTTTCACCTATCCCCACATCCACTTCCCTCTGGCAACTAACCCTTGAGTCTCTTTTTCTATGAGTATGTGTTTTGTTTTGTTTGTTCATTTTGTTTGAGTCCACATCTAAGTGAAGTCATATTTGTTATTCTCTGTCTGCCTTTTCTCACTTAGCATAATACCCTCCAGGTCCATTCGTATTGTTGCAAATGGCAAGATTTCATTCTTTTTACTGTTGTGTAGTATTCCACTGTTTGTATGTATACACATACACCATTCTCTTATTCATTCATCTATTGATGGACAGCTAAGTTGTTTCTGTATCTTGGCTATTGTAAATGATGCTTCAATAAACATGGGGGTGCAGTTATCTCTTCAAATTCGTGTTTTCATTTTCTTTGGATAAATACCCTGAATGCAATTGGTATATCATATACTATATCATATCAAATTAAAAACATCTACTTTTAATTTTTTGAGAAACCTCTATATTCTTTTCCATAGTGACATCAATTTAAATTCCCGTTAACGATACACAAGGGTTCCTTCCCTTTTCTCCACATTCTCATCTATTCTTATTTCTTGTCTTTATGGTAACAGCCATTCTAACATGTGTGATGCAATATCTCATTGTGGTTTCCACTTTGCTGATGATTAGTGATCTTGAGCATCTTTTATTGTACTTGTTGGTCATATATATATCTTCTTTGGAAAAAATGTTTGGAGTATCCAGATTCTCCACTTATTTTTTAATCCCTTTGTTTTTTGCTATTGAGTTATATGAGTACTTTATACATTTTGATTATTAACCCTTTATTAAATATATAAATAGCAAATATTTTTCTCTCATCCAGTAGGCTGCCTTTTCATTTAGAGATGATCTGTTACAGTGGAGAAGGTTTTTAGTTTGTTGTAGTCTCATCTGGTTATTTTCTGTTTTGTTACCTTTTCTTTAGGAGTCAGAAAATCACCAAGACAAATGTCAAGAAACTACGGCTTATGTTTTCTTCTGGAAGTTTTATGGTTTTAGGTCTTATATTCGTGTCTTTAGTCCATTTTGAGTTAATTTTTGTATATGGTGCAAGACAGTGCTCCAATTTCATTCTTTTGCAGTTGTTAGTGTAGTTTCCCAGCACCATTCATTGAAAAAATTATACTTTCTCCATTTTATTCTTGATGCTTTTGTCACAAGGTAACTGACCATAAATGCCTGGGTTTATTTCTGAGCTATCATGTTCCATTGATCTATAACTATTTATACACCTGTACCATAGTGTTTTGATTACTATGGCTTTATAACATAGTTTTAGTCAGGAAGTGATGCCTCCAGTCTTGTTCTTCTTTTTCAAGATTGTTTTGGCTATTTTGGATCTTTTATTGTTCCATACAAACTTAAGAATTTTTCTTTCTATTCCTATGAAAAATTCCACTAGAATTTTGATAGAGACTGCACTGAATGTATAGATTGCTTAAGGCTGTATGCACATTATAACAATATTAGTTATTCCAATCCATGACACAAACTATGTAATATCTATTTATGTCTTCTTCAATTTCCTTTTATCAACATTTTATACAATTCAGTGCACAACTCTTTCACCTCCTTGGTTAAATTCATTCCTAGGTATTTTGTTCTTTATGATTCAACTGTAAATTGGACTGTTTCTTAATTTCTATTTCTGGTATTCTTTGTTAATGTATAGAAATGCAACAGATTTTTGTATACTGGTTTTATATCCTGCAACTTTACTGAATTTGTTAGTTGTAAAATTTTTTTGGAGGAGACTTTAGGGTTTTCTACATAATATCATGTCATCTGCAAATAGTGACAGTTTTTTTTAATGGGTCAATAAGAAATCAAAAAAGAAATAAAAAAGTACCTTGAAACAAATAAAAATGGAAACAGAACACAGCAAAACTTATGGGATGCAGCAAAGTTTTAAGAGGGCAGATCACAGTAATAAACACCTACTTCAAAGAATAAGATATATCTCAAATAAGCAACCTAACTTTACATCTCATGGAACCAAAACGAGAACAAATTAAACCCAACATTAGTAGAAATAACAAAGATCACAGCAGAAATAAAAGAAGAGTAAAAGAACAATTGGAAAAAAATCGATAAAGCTAAGAGCTGGTTCTTTGAAAAGATAAAATTGACAAACCTCTACTAGACTCACCAAGGAAAAGATAACTCAAATAAATAAAATCAGAAATAATATAAAAGACATTATAACAGGTACCACATGAATAGAAAGGATCGTCAAACTACTGAGAAAAATTACGTGCCACCAAAATGAACAGAAGAAATGGATAAATTCCTAGAAGCATACAACCTTCCAAGACTGAGTCACCAAGAAAAAGAAAATCTGAGTAAGCCAATTACTAGTAAGAAGATTGAATCAGTAATCAAAAACTTCCTAACAAACAAAGGCCCAGGACCAGACGATTCCACTGGTGAATTCTACCAACCATCAAAGATGAATTAATATTCAACACTTTTCAAACTCTTCTAAAAAACAGAAGAGGAGGAAATATTTCGAACTTATTTTAAGAAGCCAGGATTACCCTGTTACTAAAACTATACAAAGACGCCACAAGAAAAGGAAATTACAGGCAGTATAACTGATGAACACCAATACAAAAAAACTCAATAAAATATTAGCAAAGTGAATTCGACCATACATTAAAAGGATTGTACGGTATGATCCAGTAGGATTCATTCCAAGGACGTACAAATGTTTCAACATCTGCAAATCAATCAACGTGATCCACCGCATTAACAAAATGAAGGATAAAAATTATATGAACATCTCAACAGGTGCAGAAAAAGCATGACAAAATTCAACATACATTTATAGTAAAAGCTCTCGACAAAGTGAGTATAAAGAAAAGGTACCTCAACATAATGAATGTCTTATATGACAAGACCACAGTTAACATCATACTCAACACTGAAAAGCTGAAAGTTTTTCCTCTAGGATTAGGAACAAGATAAGGATGCTATTCTCATCACTTTTATTGAACACAATATTAGAAATCTTCACCAGTGCAATTAGTAAAGACAAAAAAAAAAAATGCATCCAAACTGGAAATGAACAGTTTATCTTGATCATTCTATCAACCATTCAAAATTATCTTTTAAGGAAAAACCAAAAATGTAAAGGAGGAAACATGAGTAAATGCCTAATGCAGCAAGTGGAAATAATTTCTCAGGTATAATTTATCCTTTATGATTCTGGAACATAAAGTGTTTACAGTAGGCAAAATTATGCCACACTCCCCCTCCCCCAAGCATCTCCATGGTCAAATCCCCCAAAACCTGAAAATATGTTATTTCATATGGCAAAATGGACTTCACAGAGGAAGTTAAGGTTAACAGGAAATTATCCTGGATTGTCCAGATATATCCAATCTAATCACCTTCATTTTTAAGAGAAGAAAAAAGCAAAAGAAGAGGTTAGAGAGAGATGACAATGTGACAAGGGTCTAACACCCTGTGTTTGTACTGAGAAACAGAGGACTATGTGCAAGAACTCAGAGATTCCTCTAGGAGCTAAGAACAACCCTCACCTAATATTCAGCAGGGAAACAAAACCACGTGGAATTGAATTCTGTCAACACTTGAGTGAGCAAGGAAATGATCTTCCCTTACAGGCTCCAAAAAGGGACTCCTCTTGACATCTTAAGACAGTAAATTTATATTGTTTTAAGACAGTGTTTGTGGTAAACTGTTGCAGTATCAATAGGAAACAAATTCAGTGTTGTAGTATCCAAGTAAGTAGATTTAAAATTAAACCATGACTGAGCGTATTTATGGAGTGACGTCAGAAACATGGCGGCATGAGGGATCTCTCCCCTGCTCTCTCCCCCTGAAATTACAACAAGCTGAACATCTCCAATCCAATAAATAACACTCAACCTACACACAAGCACGTGTAAGAGATCTGTGCATCAGAGCATCTGAAAGGGCGAATTGTGCAAAAAAGGGAGATACAAACAGAGAAAGGCACACAAGGACAAGCACTGAGGGAATGAAGTTCCCTGCAGAACAAGGGAGAGGGGAAAATTTACACACTGGTTTTTAACTCTTTGAAGCCCCTAACAGTCTTGCCTGAGTGATCAGTATATTCCACAACGTGGAGCACAGTGATCAGGTCAGAGAGCAGGGCAGATACCAAATGCAGAGGGATGTCAGTCAGCTGTGTCTTAGCAGAAAGCTGAATCACAGCGCCTGGCCACCTATCCCCACCATTCCAGAGCGTGCCCTCCCTTCTACTCCCCACCGTCCCAGAGTTATCACTGAACCCCAGGAGAATTTCAGTAACCTGAGCTGAAACACACACTGCAGCCAGTCCCAGTGACAGAGATAGAGAAATGGAAGCAAGACAGATAAAGCTTGAGGGCCAGCATTACCAGAAGGAAGACAGCCACACACACTGCTGGGCTCTCCCAATCCACTCCAGACCCACTCAGTCAGGCTGATTTGGAAGGAAGCAGTAGAGAATTACATCTGACTGTTGGGGCAGTACCAGAACTTCAGGGCCTTTTCAGAAGCTTAAACCCCCCACTGCCCTTCACAGACAGCTGAAGTGTCTTTTGATAGATGAATGATAAAAATGTGGTATAAACACACAAGAGAATATTACTCAGCCTTAAGAAAAGATGTAATACTTCCATTTGTGACACATGGATCTTGAGATTATCATGCTAAGAGAAATAAGTCAGAAAAAGTTGAGAACATTTTCACTCATATATGGGATGTAAAACTAAAAGCAAAAAACAAACAACATACAAGATTCATGGACACTGACGGTAGATTAGTGGTTACCAGAGAGAAGGTGAGAAGTGGGACAGTAGATAGGTATAAAGGGGTCAAATATTTGGTGACAGAAGGAAATTTAATTTTGGGTGGTGAACACAATGAATATACATAAGATATATTACTGAATTAGAAATTGAAACCTATTTGATCTTATTTACCAATACTGCCCCAATAATTTTAATAAAAATAATTAAAAATAAAATTAAACCATGACATTTATTTCCCTTAATGAAAAAAAAAAATTATCTTCATTTTCTATCTGGTCTACCTAGATTCCCAAGTTTAAAAGTTAAAGACTAACTCATAATACGATATTTTTCTATGAATGTTTTATCAAATGTACTTATTTAAAGCCTAGAGAATTAAAAACTCTATGGTAGGTAGTCAAACAATAAAATTATTTATTTTAAAAAACAGAAATTCTTACCCAAGTATTCTGGGTATTTTAAGCAGAATTCTTTCAAAAAGGCATTGGCTTTCAAATCAAATGTTCTAAGTTCAATTTCTGTGCCCAATCCTAAAACCTCAATTTCTACCACAGGTAATTCACAATCTCCAACAAGGTGATAAAACTGAATCAATACCTGGAGAAGAAAGAAAAAATAAATCATCATTATCTAAATAAAAATTGCTTATGTGGATCATGGTTATAGGACACAGTAGGATATATATGATATAAATGATATGTATTTAAAACTACGGAAGGTTTTATAAGTATACAACCATACAATACACACATTGCACAAATAATTATTTTTAATAAATATGTGTTAAACACCATACTATATCAACTAAGGCCCTGATTCTTCATTAAAGAAATTAATCTTCAAAGAAGAGGGAGAACCACACAGTAACATCTAGATTCAGCTTAAACAGGATGAAAGCAACAATGCTTCTAAGTAATAAGAGTACGTAAATAAGCTGTGAACAGAAATAACAATTTAAATAAACCATATTGATTTTACCATGGTACATACCTCTGGCACTTCAAATCTTATTTTATACTGAATCATATTTTTTGTACATTCCAGCTTCTGAGCCTTTTTTGTTGATAACTTTTAACTTTAGTTAACTGATCAGGTTCTTCCAAGGGACTACATGGTGCATCAAAAAATTCCTCCTCTGAATCTAAATACCACAGAACGCTAAGTCAATAATCAAAATGATTTACTTTTAAGATTTTAATAATTTTTTTCTGAAATAAATATAAACACTAAAATACTAAGAAGGTTCTATTTCAAAAATTGTGAAGATGAGAAAACAAATTTTTAAAAATATAGATTATATCTGAACAAATAACATTCTTGATGACAAGTATTAAAAATTACAAAAGGCAATCATTAACTTAATGAATGTCACTTTTTAAAATCAGTAGTCTATCTGAAAACTGTTGAAGAAAATTGGATAGCAAAAGACAATGCCAATGATTATCACATCATGAATACTCAGAGGAACAAACTAATATGCTCATTCTACATGGACAGTGAAACAGGATAATTAGTTAGAATCTCTGCAACATTATAAGCAGAAGGCAGGTCCTGAAGTTTGAATGAAGAAACTGAGATGAAGCACTACTTCATATATATATATATATACTATATATATATAAGTATATATAACATATTTCTAGAATTCGCTATTACAAAAACTCCAAAACTAGTAAAACCATTAAAAGAAGGTTTAAAGGAAACTAAAACCAGCTGAAGTATATCCTAATTACCTAAGACTGAATTTAGGGTATATTACCTCATAAACAACATCTTCTCCCTCATCTCCCCTCCCCGGTCACCACACATAAAGGAAAACATTCTCTAGAAAACTGATCAACCTGGCAATGTCTATTATTTAACATTTGGCAATTCTGCAAGTCTTAAACCTGAAAAATACAGCTTTTTATTTTTCTTTCCAAAGTGGCCAAGAAAAAGCTGCTATTTGATGTCAAAAATATTTACCAGTGTTCATGTATAAATGTATTAAAGCTTGATTTTATTCCTTTAATAAAAAGGAAAATATAAAAAGTAAAAAACGGTAACAAAATTCTCCAAATAACTAAGTAACATTATGAACTGGATGTCTACAAAGTTTCATGGGGTCTCCTAGCTCACAGGGAGATTAAGATTAAAGTACTCATGGTCCTTGTGAACATGGACCAAAATCCCACTGTAAAAACAACTCGAACACCCAAATTATTGTTTCAAGGGAATTTTAGTAGAATTTCTGAAAGATATACAAATATCTGCTATTGCCTGAAATTTTTTATATGGTCTCAAAATAAATTTTAAAAAATGATTTCTATAAGATATTTATAATAAGGAAAATTTCCTAAAGTCACTTCATTTTACCATCTTCAACACATGGAATTTCCAAGAAAGGAAGCATTTTCTGTGGAATCTGTGATGTTCCCAAAGAAGTGGACTTATTAACCTAGAAGAAAAATAACTCACTGTTAATTACCACAAAGACTTTTATTCAAAGTTCTAAAACAATTTTGATCACCCCCCAAAAAACGAAAACAAAAAACACCGCAACCCACACACAGCTCTAATTTGAATTAACTGAAAAACAAAAAATCCAGTCTGAATTAGAAAGTAAATTATAAAATGTATACTTAAAGAAGTGACTTTACAATTTCAAAGCTAAATATAAATTGTTGAACTATTTTAATTATTTCTTTAACAGGCCTTGAGTAGAGAGATCTTAAATATTTCTAAAACTCAGTGTCTTATAGAATAAGGAGCCAACTCTAGAACATCCATGAGAAACAACCAAAAGTCTCAATATTTAAAGCCTCTATATTTGAAGAGCTTGTAGTTTTGTTTTTAATTTTTAAAAAGATGTTTCAGTAAACTTCCTTTTTTACTGTTCTGGGAAATAACGCATATAAAAACATATAACAGTTTAAAAACATAATAAAAAGATACCTCTGAATCTTCCAGCCAGGCCAAGAAACAAAACATACCCTTACCTAGAACTTCATGTGCTTTGATTGCATTCCCTACTACTGATCATGATCTTGCTTTTATTTACCTTGTTTTTAACCTCTTATAAATGATTCTCTAAATAATGCATTTTACTTCTGCATCTTTCTACACTGAAGAAAAAGGAAATATCTCATATATTTTTCTGTGACATTATTCTACAAAACAATCTTTATGTTTTATCTACATTTCATTCTTGCTGCTATATTGTATTCCACTGATGAATAAACCACTATTTTTTTGTCCACTATACTGTTGATAAAAATCTGTATTGTTTACAGAGTTTTGCTTTTACTTATAGTGGCATTATAAGTGCCCTTGAAACTTCTTCCCAGTGCTGATATGCAAAACTTTCCATGGTGTATATATCAAAGAGCAGAACTGCATATGTTCACTTTACTATCCTATCAAACTGTTTTCACAAGTGATTGCAACACATTACACTACATCAGTATATTAGAGTCTGTATGGCTCCAAATCCTCACTAACGCTTAATGTTTCCAGATATTTAAAATTTTGCCAGTGCCACTGGCAATTTCACCCTAGTTTTAATCACAATTTCACAAATGTGTAATAGTTACATGTCATATTATAGTTTCGTGTTATTTGTGATTGTCCCTCTTAGAATCCTGTTTCTTTTGGGAAAAGATTTTTATTAAAATATAACCTTCTACACAGGAGTACCTAAGAATAAAGTTAAATAAATGTTCGAAAAGTAAACACATTCATCACCCAAATCCAGATCCAAGAACAGAACATTACCAGCAACTAAGAAGCCTCTGCCATGCTTTTCACAATCATCAGGCGTACCACTAAAAGGTAATGACCGTGCTGCCCTAATTTTGTTTGTACTAAATTTTTTTTACATCTAAATTCATAAAAGATTAGTTTGTATTGCATTTTCCTGATAAGTAATAAAACAAAACACCTATTCACACGTTTGTCAATTCGTTTCCTATTTGTGTCCTTAGTGTCTTTTGAAAGTAAGAAAATTTTAATTTTCATGAAGTGTAATTTATTTTTCTTCTTCTGTGTTTCTGCTTTTTAAATCCCAAGGTATCTGTACTTACTACAAGAACTCAAAGATTTTCTCTTATGTTTTATGACAAAGAAAGTTTACACCCTGGCCATTTCATTTAGGTCTATGTTCCATTTCAAGTTAAATTCCAGGTATGGTATAAGGTAAAGTTCGATGCTCATTTTTTTCATATAATTTTTTCCACATAATAATCTAGTTATTTCAGAACTTATTGCAAAGATTATCTTTCCCCTACTTGGTTGGATTGGCACTTTTGTAAGAAATCAAGTATACATTAACCGCATATTATACTGTGGATTTATTTCTGGACTCTATTCGACTTCATTGACCTACAGTCTATTATACCATTACAGCACTTTTTGAAAAAAACAGCTATAAAATAAAACTTCAAATCAAGTATTAGAAATCTTCAAACATTACTCTTATCCAAAATTGTTTTGGCTACTACATGCCCCTCATATTTCCGTATGTACTTTAATTCCCAGGAGAAAAATCTTTTGGTATTCTGATTGAGATTGTGAGAAATCTATAAAGTTTGGAGAGATTTGCTATCTTAATAAAGTCAGTTTCCAACTATGAATATCATTCTATTTAGGTCTCCTTTAACTTTTTCCAGAAATGTCTTGTACTTTTAGTACATAGGACTTGCATTTCTTTTGTTAAATTTTTCCTAAGTTTTTAACTTCTTTTATGTTATTATTAATGGAATTTTTTCTTAATATGGTTTTTTAAAAAACATTATTTACACTGATAATGTATCTTGCAATGTTGCTAAACTTGCTTACTATTATTAGTGGTATTTTTCCTCATTCCTTAGACCCTTCTGCACAAACAATCATGTAAATTACAGTGAAGACAGTTTTATGTTTTCATTTCCATTCTGTATTTTCCTTGACTTCTGCAGAGGCTAGAACCTTTAGTATAAATTTGAACAAAAGTGGAGAGAAAAGGCTTTCTTACACTATTCTTGATCTTAGATAGAAAACATTTAGTCTTTTCCAAATTAAGAATGATGTGAACCATAGGTTTTTCTTAGGTGTTCTTTTATCAGGTTGGGAGGCTCCTTTTTATTCTCAGGGCACAAAGAATTTTTTACATGAATGTTATTGGATTTTGTCAATGGATTTTTCCTCTTCTATATACTTTTTATCCTTTACTCTGTGAATGTGGTTAATAACACTGACTGGTGAACCACTTTTGCTTTCTTAAATGGATTTGGGTATAACATATTATATTTTTTAAATATTATACTATTTGGTAATAATTGTTAAGGATTTTTCATCTATGTTCATGAACATATTAGTGTGTAGTTTTCTTTTCTCATAATTCCTCTGTCTGGTTACAGTAAGATAATGCATGCAAAGAAACAAGAAAGTATGGCCCATGAACAGCGAAAATAAGCGGCATCAGTAAAGAGAAAGCACTTAAGGTACGGATTTAACTGCAAAAAACTTTAAATTGTCTTAAATATGTTAAGAGTGGCAGAAAGGAGCATGGAGAAACAACTAAAGGAAAACAGAATAATGAGGCCATGACAAGTAGAAAATACCAATAAGGAGATAGAAATTACAAAGAGAATAATATAGAAATTCTAGAACTGAACAGTACAATAACTAAAAGAAAAATCTCAACAAGAGATTTAAGCTAGCAGAAGAATCAGTAAACACCAAGACATGCTCATCAAAACTGTCAAGACAAAGGAATAAAGAAAAGTAACTACAACCTAAGGGACCTCTGGGACACCATCGAGTGAGTCAATATATGCATTATGAGAAAACCGGCGGGAGAACAGAAAGAAAACGGGGCAGAAAAATACCTTCAAAAATAATGGCCAAAAAATGTCCACAAATTTAATTAAAAATGTGAATCTAAAAAAACAAGTTTACTGAAATCAAAGTCACATACACTCAAACAGATCCACACTGAAATATATTATAAACAGTTAAAAGATAGTCAAAAAAGAGAAACTTGAAAACAATGAGAGGAGAAAGTCACCACATACTAGAAATCCCTGATAAATTACCAGCCAGTTTCAATAGGAAATACCAAGGAAAAAAGTAATGAAATTATATTTAAACTGCTGGAAGGGAAAAAAATGGACCAAGAATTCTATACATGGTAAAAATGTTCTTTAAAAAAGTAAGAAATTAAGACACTGCCAAACAACACCTGAAAAGGGGATGTATCACTAGACTTGCCCAACGAGAAACGCCAGAGAATCTTTTAGGTTGATGTAAAAAACACTGGATAGTAACTCAAAGCCATGCAAAGAAATAGAGATCTCCAGTAAAGATGAACACACAGCACATGTAGACATTTTATTTTCTACACACTTAAAAGAAAAATATATAAAAAAATATAACTGTTATTGATAACCCAATTATAAAGGACAGAACTGTATTGGAGAAGAGTTTTTGTATGCTATTGAGGTTAAGTTGGTATCAATTCAAAACACAATATTATAAATGAATAATGTTAAATACAATTGACATACTAACCATAAAAGTATATACAAAGAAAATTAGAAGAAAACCAAAGCAGTTCACTCCGAAATATCGATTAATCACAAAAAAAGGCAGTAATAGAGAAATTGAGGGACAAAGAGTATAAGACATAAAGAAACAAAAAGCAAAGGCAGAAGAAAGTCCTTCATTATCAGTTATTATTTCAAATATCAATGGATTGAAACATCAATCAAAAGGCATAAGCTGGGTGAATGGTAAAAAATATATATGATCCAACTACATACTGTCTATAATAGATTCACTTTAGATCTAAATACACAAATAAAAATATGAAAGGATGAAAAAAATATTTAATGGAAATAGCAATCAAAACACATGTGGTATATTGATTTTAAACAAAAGATTTTACAAGAAAAATTGTAACAAAGGACAAAAAAGTTATATATGATATAACAAAAATTCATTAGGAAGATATAACAATTATAAACATAGACACCAAATAATATAGTCCCAAACTATCTGAAGAAACACACAAAACAAAAGAAATAGAAAGTTCTACAAATAGTTCAACTTCAACATCTCATTTTCAACAAAGAACAGAGCATCTAGACAAAGGAGAAAAAGGACCTAACAACACTGTATACCAAAAAGAGAGGAACAGACGCATATAAAACACTTCACCCGACAACAGGAGAAGATACATGCTTTCTAAGTACATGTAAAGCATTCTCTAGAACGGATCACATGTAGGCTACAAAACAAGTGTCAAAAAATTTTAAATGAATTAAATCATATAAAGCATCTTCTCTGACCATGATACAATCAAGCTAAAAGCCAATAACAGAAGGAAACTGTAAAAATCATAAATAAAAATTGAACAGAACACTTTTTAAAAAAATCAATGGGTCAAAAAAAAATTCACAAAAGAAACTACAAATATTTTGAGATGAAGAAAAATAAAAACACATCATAAGAAAACTTATGGGATACCTTGAAAGCAGTGCTCAAAGGGAAATTCATTGCTCTAAGCATACATTAAAACAGAAGATTTCAAATCAATAACTTCACTTTATACCTCAGAGAGCTAGAAAATAAAGATCAAACTAAACCAAAAGCTAGCAAAGATAAAGAAATACAAGGATTATAGCAAAAATAAATGAAATACTGAACAGAAAAACAATGGAGAGAATTAATGAAACCAAGAGCTGGTTCTTTGACTAGATCAACAAAATGGACAAAACTTCAGCTAAACTAAGACAAAAAGAACAAGTATGAATAAATCAAAATCAAATTACTACCAACGTTACAGAAATAAAAATAAGTATAAAAAATACTATGAACAATTGGATAACCTAGATGAAATGGACAAATTCCTAGAAAGACACAATTACTCAAATTGAATCAGGAAGAAACAGAAAATCTGAACAGGCTCTTAATAAGAGTATGAATCAGAAATCAAAATCCTCTGAAGAAAGAACAGTCAGAAGACTTCACTAGATAATTTTATCAACCTTTGAAAAAGAATTAAAACTTTCCTTCTCAAACTCTTCAAAAAATAAGAGGCAAGAACATTTCTAACTCAATCACTTAAAGGCCTGATAACAAAGTCAGACAAATACACAGCAAATAAAGAAAACTATAGACTAATATGCCATATGAACAGAGATGTAAAAATTCTCAACAAAATACTATCAATCAAACCCAACGGGTTATTAAAAGGGTTATATATCATAACCAAGTAGAATCTATGCTAGGAAAAGCAAGGGTGGTTCAACATAAAAATCATCGCAAAACACCAGATTAATAAAATAAAAAAGCTAGATGACTGTCAATTGAGGCAGAAAAGGAATTTGACAAAGATCAACACCATTTCATGATCAAAAACACACAAAAATGGATTTTTCATAAATGCATATCATCCTCAACATGATGATATGCATTTATGAAAAACTCAAAGCTAGCATCATACTCAATGATGAAAAACTGAAAGCTTTCCTCCTAATATCAGAAAAAAGACAAGGATGCTCTCTTTCACTAATGCTATTTAATAATAATAATAACTTAAAGAAAATTAATAAAAGCATTCAAGTTGAAAAAGAAGTTAAACCATATTTATTCTCAGACGACATGATCCTACATAGAGAAAATTCAGCACAATTCACAAAAGCAACTACAAATGCCAATAACTAAAGTCAGCAAAGCTACAGGATATCAGGATCAACATGCAATTCAGTTGTGGTTTGATGGACCCACAATGAACAATCCAAAAAGGAAATTAAGGAAATAATTCCATTTACATTAGTATCCAAAAGAATAAACTATCTAGCAAAAATATTAAATAGGAGGTAAAAAAGCTGTACAATGAAAACTATAACATATTTCTGAAAGAAATCAAAGAAGATCTGAGTAAATGGAAAGACACCTGTGTTCACAGATTGGAAGATTTAATCTTTTTAACATGGGAACATTACACAAGTGATCTGCAGATTCCATCAAAATGTCAACTGCATTTTTTGCAGAAACGGAAAAGCCAATCCAAAAATTCAGCGGCAATTGCAAGGAGCGTGAATAACTAAAACAATCATGATAAAGGACAAAATTAAATGACTCACATTTAACAAATCAAAAATACTACACAAAGCTACAGTAATGAAAATAGTATGGTATGATGTAAGAACAGACATTGATTGACCAATAGACATAAGTCTAGAAATCAATCTATATAACTATGGTCAACTGATTTTTTGACAATGGTGCCAAGTCCACTCAGTGGGAAGAACAGTCTCTTTAAAAAATGGGAAGGAGACAATGAGATTAACATGAAAAGAATGACGTTTGACACCCTACCTCACACTGTATGTAAAAATTGACTCAAAACGGACAAAGTAAATATAAGAGCTTTAAAAAGCATCAAATCATTAAAGAAAAGATGGATAAAGCTGCATGATCTTGGATTTGGATATGAAATTCTGAGATGTGACAGCAAACAATAAACATGCACAAGCAACAAAAGAAAAATATAAATTGGACTTCAAATTTAAAACTTATGTACATGAGAAGACATTATCAAGAAAGGGAAATGAAAACCCAGAGATTGGGAAAAAATGTTAACAAATCATGTATCTGGTAAGAGTGGCTATCCAAAATATATGAAAAAACTTAAAACAACAAAAACAAACAATTCAATTAACATAGATGAATTTTTTTTTAAGGCAAGGCAAACCTTGGTTGACCTCACAGATTGCAAGACCTTGTCAGTTTACAATCTCGCCTTATTTTTTTATTTTTTTTATTTTTTACACCTATAGTACCTGGTCTTCCTATGTGGTCTCCCATCCACGTTCTAACCAGGCCTGACCCTGCTTAGCTCTCAAGATCAGATGGGATTAGGCTTGTTCAGGGTAGCATGACCATAGACTATTTTCTTTTAAAATAAAATTTTTAAAGGTCTATTTAAAATTGGTTGTTTACCCAAAATTTCTGTGGTTGTTACAAATGCTCTTGGTGAAAAAATTTTTTAATTTGTACTTTTATTAATTTTGTAAATAACATTACCTGAAATTGTTTGACAGGGGCAGGCACTTCAGTTGCAGGTGTGGGTTTTGGAATGCTTTCAATCAATTCCAAAATCCCTTGCAGTTTTTTATCTGAGATTCGTAAAGAAAGCAGTGGCAACTTTCCAAAAATCTTGAATCTGTTTCAAAAGAGAAGAATCATTATAAAACACTTTCATTCTGATTTAAGTGCATTAATTAAAATGACAACTGTTCTTCTTAAGTAATCCAAAAATAATCAAATGTGATTTGAGCACTAAAAACTGTCCTCAGTCCATAGACAAATTATTTCACAATTTCCACTCAAATTTACATTTTACTTTATTGACCAGTCTCATTAGATGAACTAACTTTATTATTCTTCAGAGACTTATTTTCTAATGTTATTATGTTTATTATCCCTCTAGTATTTACCAAGGACAGCTGGCAAGTACTATTTACCAAGTGTTTATTACATGAATAGGAATTAAGAAAGCACTTAATATATACTATCATATCATAGTTCTCACAACCTATGAGGTAGATGAGCTATTTCCATTCTGTTTCTTATAAATTCCTGTATGTAGATTATCCCCATCAGGAAACTAAGCCTTAGAAAGTTCAAATAATTTGTCCAATATTATACATCTAAAACCATGTTTAAAAATCAAATCTGACTAAAAAGAAAAAATCACATGATCACATAAATAGATGCATATGACAAAAACCCTACACACATGCATGATAAAATAAATAAATAAATAAACCTCTCAGGAAGCTAGAATAAAGAAGAACTTCCTCAATTTGATAAAGAATATCTTCAAAAAACCTACAGCTAACATCACACTCATGGTGAGAAACTCAACATTTTCCTACTAAGATTAGGTGCAAAGCAAAGATGTCCTTCTCACCACTTCTCTTTCAGATAACACAGAAAGTCCTTGCCAAAGCAACAAGGCAAAAAAAAAAAAAGGGGGGGGCACACAGTGAAAAAGAAATCATAAAACTGTCTCTTTTTTTGCAGATGAAAGAACCACTCACGTGGAAAACCCAAAAAATAAAAAAATCAAAAAAAAATTTTTAAAGACCTCCTGGAACTAATAAGCCATTATTACAAAGCTGCAGGATACAAAGTTAATATATAATAGTCAATCTTTTTTCTATATATCAACAATGGAAAGTGGAATTTGAAATTAAAAATACAATACTATTATAGCCAGAGAAGAAAAAGAGCAATTAGGGGGATTTTTTTATAAACTATATAAGTGGCTAACCAATGCACTGTATACATGAAACTAACAAAATTTTAAAGAACTACAATATTATTTATATTAGCATTTAAAAAGAAATACTGAGGTATAAATCTAACATAACATATACAAGATCTACATGACAAAAACTGAAAAACTCTAATGAATGAAATCAAAAAACTACATAAATGAAGAGACATTCCATGTCATGAATGGGAAAATCAACACTGTCAAATGTCTGTTCTTCCCAACCCATCTATAGATTCAATGCAATCACAAGCAAAATCCCAGCAAATTCTTAATGGATATTATAATTCTAAAATTTATATGGAGAGGCAAAAGACCCAGAATAGCCAGCATAATACTAAACGAGTCAAACAAGATTGGAAGACTGACACTCCCTAACTTCAAGACTTACTATAAAACCTACAGTAAGAATAAACAAATAGATCAATGGACCAGAACAGAGAGCCCAGGATAGACCTCCATAAATACAGTCAACTGATCTTGGACAAAGGAGCAAAGGCATTCTGTTCAATGAATGATGCTGTAATAACTAGACATACACATGCAAGAAAAATGAATCTACACAGACCTTACAACCTTCATAAAATTTAAACTAGATCACACACCTAAATATAAAATGAAAAATTATAAAACTCCAAAATGATAAGTTCGAGAAAACCTAGATGACCTTGGGTATGGTCATGACTTTTTAAATAGAGGCATAATTCTTGAAAAACATCATCAGTAAGCTTAACTTATTAAAACTTCTGCTCTATAAAATACAATATTATGAGAATTAGAAGACAAGCCACTGATAGAAAGAAAAGATTTGCTGTTATCCAAAAATATACAAAGAATGCTTAGAACTCAGCAAGACAATCTGATTGAAATAGGACAAAGACCTTAACGGATACCCATTAAAGAAGATGTATAGATAACACAAACATAAACATAAGAAATGATACTCCACATCACATATCAAAGAAATACAAATTAAAACAACGAGATATACCTATTAGAATGACCAAAATTGGGAATACTAATAATTCCAAAAAATGGCAATGATATTGAACTCTTACTCGTTGCTGTTGAAAATGCAAAAGGGTCCAGCCACTTCGGAAGAAGTTTGGTGGTTTTTACAAAAGTTAAACATAATATTACCATACAGTACAGCAATTATACTCCTTGGTATTTACCCAAAGAAAATGAAAATTATAGCCTCACAAAAACCTACACACAAATGTTTAGAGCATCTCTATTCATAATTTTATATAAATAAATCTTATCCACATAAGGTTATATTCTAACTTTATAGCCAAAACTTGGAAGCAACCATCATGTCAGTGGTGAATGGATAAACAAACTGTGGTACATAAGACAATGGATTATTCAGTACTAAAAAAAGAGAAAGAGAGCTATGAAGTTATGAAAAGACATGAAAGAGCCTTAAATGCATATTACCAAGTGAAAGATGCCAATGAGAAAAGGCTACATATATTGTGATTCCATCAATATGACATTCTGGAAAAGGCAAAACTATGGACACTGTAAAAAGATCAGTGTTTGCTATGGTTTGAGGGTGGTAGAGGAATAAGTGGATCACAAAAGATTTTTAGGGCAGGGAAAACTCTGTGATGTGATCTATATGATACTATAAAATGGATACATTTCATTACGGATTTATCCAAATCCATAGCATGTACAACACCAAGAGTGAATTGCAATGTAACCCATGGACTTTGGATGATTATTATGTGTCACTGTATTTTCATCAATTGAAATAAATGTATCCCTCTGGTAGGGAGATGTTGTTAATAGGGAGGTTATGCATGTGTGGTGCAGAGGATATACGGGAGATTTTTATCTTCCTATCAATTTTCTGTGACCCTAAAACTGCCTAAAATAAAGTCTTTTAAAAATAATAAAAGAGACATCAAAGAGAGTAAATTTTCATTCACCATTTTTTATCCCGTACTTTTCCTAAAACTTACTTTTTAATTCATGTAAATTGACACTGTTTATCATTCTAAAAATATATCTGAATTCCTAAAGAAAATTGTAAGCTTTATTTTACTTTCAATTGCCTAAATATTTGTAATTAATCCCAAACATTCTAGTTTAATTTTAACTTAAGAACAATTATGGATCAGCCTCAATATATCTAAACTTTCAATTTCTTTAAATAAGCCTATACAACCTGAAGATGATGGATACCAAAATACTACCTCCCAAATAACAGAACTTCCTTTTATTTGCCTTGAATTTGTCTAAGCTCAAACTTAAAATCAATAACATACCTTTACAATTTAAGGAACTACAAGAGGAACAAACTAAACCAAAAGTTAGCAAAAGAAAATAAAGATTAGAGCAGAGAGAAACACAGTAGAAAATTAAAAAGTAAGAAAAAAAATCAAAATCAAGAGGTAGTTTTTGAAAAAGCTCAACAAAATTGAAGATCCTTTAGCTAAAGGGTGAAAAAAAAGAATCAACTGAAATCAGAAACAAAAGTGGAGACATTACTACCAATTCTACAGAAATAAGAAAGACTATAAGAGAGTCTATGAACAATTTTACACCAACAAATTGGATACCTTAGTTGAAGTAGAAAAATTCTCAGAAACACAGATCTATCGAAACTAAATTAAGAAGAAATTGAAAATCTGGAGACCGTAACTACTATGGAGATTGAATCAGTAATCAAAAATCTCCCAACATAAGCAGGGTTGGGCCTGGTTAGTACTTGGATGGGAGATCACCTAGGAAGACCAGGTGCTGTAGGCATAAAAAATAAAATTATAAGGGATTGTAAACTGACAAGGCTCTTGCAATCTGTGAGGTCACCTTAAAAAAAAAAAAAATCCCAACAAAGAAAAACCTATGATCAGATAGTTTCACCAAGTCTAGCAAACACACACACACACACACACACACACACACACACACACACACACACACACACACACACTTCTCAAACTCTTCCAAAAAATGAAGATAAAGAAATACTTCCTAACTTATTCTAAAGTCAGTATTATTCTAATACCAAAACCAGACAAAAACACTACAAGAAAACTACAGATCAAAGTTTCTTATGAACATTGATGCAAAAATCCTTAACAAAGTACTAGCAAACAAAATTCAACATCACATTGAAAGGATTATACACCAAGACCCAGTCATATTTATTCCTGGAAAGCCAGGATGGCTCAACATATAAATATAGACAAAGATAAACAACACATTAATAGAATGAACAAAAATAAAACACACAATCATCTGACTTTGCTAAAAAGTATTTGAAAAGTTCAACATGCTTCCATGATGAAAACACTCACACACTAACAGTAGAAGGAAGCCACCTCAACATAATAAAGGTCATATATGGAAACACCACGGCTAATACTCCATGGTGAAAGACTGAAAACTTTGCCTATATCCTCAGGATAAAAGATGCCCAACTCGAATCACTTCTATTTAACAGAGTATTGAAAATGTTAGCCAGAGTAATTAGACAAGAAAAAGAATAAAAGGCATCCAAATCAGAATGGAAGAAGTAAAACAAACTCCGTTTAAATTTGGATTACAACTGTTCAACATGAACTGACCTTATACGTAGAAAATTCTAATAATCCACAAAAAACTGTTAGAACTAATAAATAAATTTGGCAAAGTTGCAGATACAAAATAACCCTGAAAAATCAATTGAGCTTTTTACACTAATAATGAACAATCCAAAATGGAAATTAAAACACAATTCTATTTACAGTAGCATCGAAAAGAATAAACTTAAACAAGCAAGTAAAAGACATACACTAAAAACTACAAAATGCTGCTGCAAGAAATTAAAAGACAAACGTGTTCATGGATTGGAAGACCTGATATTAAGATGTCACTACTCAAAGCACTTCCAGATTTAATCCAATCCATATCAAAATCTCAATGACTTATTTTGTACAAAAATAGTAAAAACTCCCCTAAAATTCACATGGAATCTCAAGGACCCCAAAGAGCCAAAATACTATAAAACAAGAACAAAGTTGGGTGACTTACACTTCCAGATGTCAAAACTCAGTAGAAAGGTACAATAATAAAAATAGTGTTGTAGTGGCATAAAAACGAACAACAGAGACCAAAGGAATACAACAGAAAGCCCAGAAATAAACCTTTACATATATGGTCAAATGATTTTCAACAAGGGTACCAAGATGAAGCTGGATCTTTACCTTACATCATATTCAAAAATTAACTCAAAATGGATGGAAGCCCTAAACATAAGAGCAAAAAATAAAAATCTTTTTGAAAAAAATATACAGAGAAAGCTCCAGGACACTCTGTATCTGGTAATCATTACTTGGATTTGACATAAAACATACAGGCAATAAAGATAAATTAGACTTCATTAAATTTAAAACTTTTATGCATCAAAGGATACTATCAAGAGAGTGATAAGACAATCACAAAATGAAAGAAAATATTTTCAAATCATATCTGTTTCAAAGTGAATATCTAGAATATACTTTAAAAACTCCCACAAGAACAACAACAAAAAGAGTTAAAAGATGGGCAAAAGACTTGAATAGACATTTCTCCAAAGAAATACATAAATGGCCAATAAGTACATCACAAATTAGAGAAATGCAATTCAAAACTTCAATTAAATATTACTTCACACCTTTTAGGATAGCTGTTATTAGAAAAAAAAAAGATGATGAAAAAAAAACATGCTGATAATGAAATGGAAGAAAGTGGAACCCTTGTGCATTGCTGGTAGGAATATAACATGACGAAGCTGCTATGGAAAACAGCAGGGCAATCCCTCAAAAAATGAGAAATAGAATGATCACATAATCTAGCAATTCCACTTCTGGGTATATACCAAAAAAAAAATTTTAAACAGGGACTTGAACAGATTTTTGTACACCAATGTTCACAGTAGCGTTATCACAACGGCCAAACATTATTACAAGAACCCAAATGTCCATCAACAGATGAATAAATCAACAAAATGTGATATATGCATATAACAGAATATTTTTCGGTTTTAAAAACAAATGAAATTCTGACATATGCTACAACATGAATCAACCTTGAAGACATAACGCTATGCTATGAATCCACTTATACGAGGTACAGCTGACCCATGAACAACACAGAGGATTAGACACCTTGCCCTTGTTAAAAATCCGCATATAATTTAACTTGGCACTCCACATCCATGAATTACCAATCGTAGATCAAAAATGTTTTTGATCCATGGTTGGCTGAATCCACAGAAGGAAAACCCAGGGATACAGACCACCGATTATTTATTGAAGACATTCTGCATATTTGTGGACCCAAATAGTTCGAACCCAGATTGTTCAAGGGTCAACTGTACCTACAGTAGAAAAACTCACAGAGACATAAAATGGTGATTGTCATACGCTGGAAGGAGGGAGGAGGAGGGGAGAGACATTAATGATTAATGGGTGCAGAGCTTCGGTTTGGGAAGAAGAAAAAGTTCTGGAGATGAATAGTCGTGATGGACACACAACAATGTGAAGGTATTGTAATGTATATTTTATCACACGCAAAGAATAAAATAGGTTTTTTCCTTAGCTACAGAATTACTGAGAAAATCTATAATCACATGAAACAGACAATACATACTTAGGCATCCTTACATCCATGAAAACCATGGCCTTAGAGAGTTCCACACTGAAGTGCAGGGGGACCAAAATATGCTGTGTAGATACATTGAGTTTTCGTGCTTCTTTCCAATTATCACCTAATTACAGAAAAAAAGTACCTGTTTAATACATGTATGATTTGAAAAACACACTAAACCTAAAATTACTATTAATACTTCATAATTACACACTGCATGATAGAGTAATCTTTGCACATTTAGATAATCTTAATAATACCACATTCCCAGATATACAAAATTGGCAGGCAAATTCATCATTGTCCTGTTGCTGCTTGACAAGACCTATGTTCTAACAGAAAAAAAAGCTTATTAAAAAAAATGACATATTTTAATCAAATCTACTGTGCATCCATTGATAACTACACTAGCCAGATACCTTATCTAAAAACAACATGATTCTAAGGTAATAATGGATAAAGGGAGGGAAGAGTGCAGTTCTTCAGTATTAACTAATAGAAGCTATCATTTATTCATGATTTACAACTGGCATTGATCTAGGCAATGTCTAAATTTCCATTTAATTTTCACAACGATGTATAATCATCCAATTTTTAGAAAACAGACTCAAAGGAATTGCTTATGGTCAAAAGGCTAATGAGTGATAAAGCTGCAATTTATATCCAGGTCTGCTAACATGTGACTCTGTGCCAATATTCACTGCAGTGTCATAAGTCTAGATGTTCAATAGGGAAATGGCTTTTGAACATTAGTCAATATAAATCATAAATTCAATTGCCCAAAATATTACTGGTAAATGAAAGAAAAATCAGGATATAAAACTACATAAACCATGTAAAAAATGCATTTGCAAATATTCCTAACTCATAAATACATCTCATATACTCATAGGCTCATACACAGAAAAAAAAAAACAGCAAAAAGATATGCACTGAAAAACATTATATACATTACCTCATTTGAACCTAATAATTCCATGAGTCAGATAAAATAGTCAAGGAAAACAAAGCCAATGAAAAATTAGACTCTCAAAGATAGGTAATAAAATGGATTTTATTAGAATTTTAAATTCCAGTGATATTGAGATAAATGGAATACTTTCTTCATTTCTCAATTTACAGGATAAAAAAATAAGATATTTAGAAGCCTGTGTTTTAGTAATTGCCAAGAGAATCTATGACAATTACATAAAGTAACCCAATGTTTAAAAAACCCTGCTCAAAAAAGATTTAATTAATAGTTAATGCTTATCGAAAACATTCCAAAGAATTCCAATAATTTTCAGACAATAATTATATATTTAAAATTTTTTCACAAAGTATATCAGTATATTAAATATTAAATAGTTTATGTATTTCAAAAACTAGTGACTGAAATGTATCAAACATACCAAAATACAGTAATTTATTCCCTGAAAAAAATCATTAATTTTCTATAAACAATTTACATTTGCCACCCAGTATACTTCTGGGCTCCCTCTACACCAACTGAAATATAACAAAAACAGAAATTAATTTTATCATCCTAAGGCAGACATAGTTAAATAAAATCAAAATGATCCAGCCCTACATAAACTAACATTTTTAATAACCATTATATTGGATGCTCAATTGCTTCTCATTAATTAGCTTAGATAATTAAAATTTGACCATATACATACATATAGAGCTCTAAAACAGCCACCAAACCACCTTTGTTGAATTACAGGAATGTCCACTAACACTCTAGGGGTTCAGAAGCAATATGACACAGTGAGAAGAGTGCTCAACTAGTCAGGGCTCTCTCACTATCCTTAGTGGCTCCTGACAAATGAATCTCTGGCTCTGTTGACTTCATCTAAGAAACTATATCTGACACAAAGACTCTTACTCCAAAGTGAATGTGGTAAAGTATACCTAAAAATTGTGATCTTCCTCAGTCTCTGAGCGGCTATTTACACCGGGGCTGTCAGAGTCCCTAGGTTGCCTCAGCCCTTGAACAGTCTTCTCTGGTTATCCCATTGTGTAGTATAAGTACATTAAAAATGTAAAAATTTAATAAGTATATTAAAAACTTGGACAAGGTTGGAAAACATTGATTTATGTCAGGATTTCTCACTCTCAGCACTTGACATTTATACCAGATAAGTCTTTGTTGTGGGAAAATGTCCCTCTACATTGTACGATGTTTAGTAGCATCCCTGACTTCCACCCACTAGATAAGATACTAGCAGTGCCCCTACTGTACTGCTGTGACAACCAAAAATTTCTCCAAACACTGACAATGGCTTTTCCAAAGTAAAATCACTCTTAGTTGAGATACTGCTCCTATCTCCTATGTACATCTTATTTAAAAACATAAAAGTTCTAACATATTTAAGATGAAAGTCTTTAGAGAAACTGTCTAAAAACCAAATTAATCACTTCAGCAAAATGAACAATAAATAACGCACTGTATACTTACCAACTCTGCTGTAAAGTAGCTGTATGCTTGTAAGATGAATATCAAAGGTATCATAAGCTCTATGCATTATCTCTTCAAGTCTGGTCCCACCTTGTTTCATGTCTGGTAATTCTGAACGAATTTTACTTGTCACCTGAAAGTTAATTATAATAGTGTAAACTATGTAAAATATTCCAAAATGAAATAAATGAAAGTTTTAATTTTTCAGAATATAAAAAATGACAGGCAAGGATAAACTCACAAGCTAACATATAAGGCTACTAGAAATGTTCTTATCCATGATAGGTATAATAAGTGTGAGTAAGAAGCAAAGTTTTACATATTAATTGGTATTTCCCAATTATTTAAATTAAAAGTGGGGAATCAAGTCAGTCCTGGAGAATAATGCATTTAAATTTTGTAAAAATTTCATGAGCCTTTTTATCAAAAACAAAAGAAAAATATAGCCTATAAAACTATACACACTACTTTTTTCATATAAACATCTGGAGATCAGACCACAGTAGTATATTTTTTATTTATGTATATGTGTGTATACATATATACACACATACATATACACATATGTATATATTATTTTTTTAACATTTTCCCTCTATTTTATATAGCTCATGTGTACACAATCAAAATTGATTATCTTTCTTCAAAAGTTAATAAATTTAAAGCAAAAGGTTAAGCAAACTGTGTAAGATCACAAAAATAGACTGACATCCTTACTCCTGAATTTATGCTCTTTCCACTATGCTATATTGCCTTGAACCAATTCCATAACCAAATTAAAATGAGTAATTAGTTGTATAAAGATTATAACTGTAAATACAGCAGGTGACTATATAATTAGCAACTGAAGAGTAAAAAAGTAGAATAAAGAAGGTCAATATCAAGAAAAGGTATATAGCTCTTAGGTAGCAAGAAAGAGCATTCTAATATTATCTATTCCTCCTGGGTCTTTCAATTGTTATAGATATTCCTCTACTTTCAATGATGTAGAGCACTGCTGTTCAATAGAACTTTCTGCAATTATGGAATAGTTCTCCATCTCTGCTGACTAATACGGGAATCACTTATGACAACAGGCACTTGAATGTGGCCGATGTGACTAAGAAACTGACTTTTTATCTTAATTTTAATCAACTTAATCAATCACATGTGGCCAGTGGGTACCATAATGAACAGTGTATATCTACAAAAACACAAAAAAATGATTCTCTACTCAAAACTAAGAAAAATGTACATAATTGAATAAAAAGGGAAGTGACTTAGGTAAATGAAAGACAACCATCTCTCAATTTAGAATTATTTAATAGGAATATTAAAATGTCAATATCTAAAGTTATATACATAGAAAATTTCAGAAGGCTGAAAATATATTTTATTACCTCTAGAACCCATTTTATATACATATTTTAATTAATCAAATAATAACCTTAAATTGAAAAGGAAATAAACTCCTTCAGCATTATTCTCAAATTCTATATACATATATGATTCTTACATTCGCCTCTGATGTGCAAAGTTCAAATGTTCATTTTGCTTTTAGAAATGTAGGAAAACTATAAAATTAAATGAAACTTTTATTCATTAGAAAAAATATCTCAAATTCTAGTATATACCATAAAAACCAATGTGCCAAATCAAACTTCCTTTAAAAACTACGTTTTAAACAATGTGCCAAATCTAAAAACCAATATGCCAAATCAAACTTCCTTTAAAAACTACGTTTTAAACAAAGAAATACCCTAAATGCTATATTCTAAAACAAATATTATTAGTATATACCTTTAAATGACCAAGATCCAAAAGAAGCAGATTTGATGTAGGGCTAAAAATTCCGTCTTGTGGGATAATAACATATGAAGCCTTCAAATTAATCCTGAGATCAAGAACTCTCTGTGTTTCAATAATATACAATAGACCTGCAGAAAATTTAAACCTTCACAATGAATATTTTTCACAAATTACTCAAGAAATAGAGAATTTTAAATATATGAATTGGTAGCAGTTTTAAAATAATGTGAAATTAGTATTCATTTTTAAATGACCCTGAGCAAAACATTTTCGATATAAAGTAAAAATATTTGTTAGTCAATGTGCATATTCCTAATTAAATATAACTGACTACAAAATTAGAATGATTCCTCAAATTATTTTAGTTCATAAATTCAATTTGGGTTCAATTATAATAGGAAGGCACACACAACCCACACAAGGGATACACTGGAGCACCTGAAACCAATATAATGTTGTACATCAATTGTAATTAAAAATAAAAAAATTATTTTAAAAAAGAGCTTGTGCAGTTTAACTGACCATTTTGTTCAAAATAGGCATAGATTAGGAAACGTCTCAACACAGTTGAATTAGGTAGGGGCAGTGATTAAACCAAAAGAGGACATTGCAAGAGGCCTTGTGATTTTATAAAAGAATTGAAAGGTCATTTTTCGTCATGAACATAATTCCAAAAATTCTAACAAAATTTTGTAATTAATTTGAATGTGGTTAGTAGGTTTGACCTGAGTGTAAGAAATGATTACTATTATATCTGAATTTAAATATAAAAGTACCAGATAGTTTTGATTAACCTGAATCCAGTCTAGAAATATAAAGTATACTTTATCAATTTAAAATGACTAAAAATTTAGTATAGGCTTCAGTATTTAATTCACCAAAATTAATACCAGCATTTTTACCTGTTGCTGTCTTATCACGAAATTCTTCAAGTTTTGTCAATGTCACTGAAGTGAGCTGTGTTAGATTTACTTCTTTTGGGGGTCTGAAGAATTCCACTATACTATTCACTGTTCTCTGTTAAAATAAGTATCATAAAATTAGTCATGAAATCAAACCAAATTGAAATATATTAAAAAAGAAATTTAAAAAATGCTTACTGCATCATATATCATTTCTAAAGGTTCAGCTTCTATGATACACCTTTGAGCAACAGTTTCATCTAATGGATTTGTCTCAAATGTAATTTGGAAGAGTGATGTAGCATCGACCAATGATGACAGGAGGCGTGGTTTTGTGAAATTGTCTGGTAAGCCAGTAACATAAAATGAATCTATTCTGGTTTCAAATCTGCATGGAAAAAGATGCAACAAAAATTAGCAATCGATACAACTGAACAGTATTTTTCAAATTGAAAATAAAAATGAAAAGAATTTCACTTTGCATTTCCTGCTACTCCATTACATTCTTATCAAAGAAAATATACAATTTTATCTGACTTGAAACAGAGTAATTCACAAAGGACCTATTCACATATTAATTTCTATATAAAAAAAGGCTATGAAAAAAAGCTATGAAGGTTTGGAGGTCTCTGGTTTCCCATAAAAGAAGCTTGGAAGTCACCACACCGTACTAACTATAAGTAAAATGCTGAACAAACTGAAAAACCAATAACTCTTTTTGGATATGTAAGAGAGGGAAGGACACAGAGTAACTAACTTCCCCCAACCCTGCAGAGACAGACAGGTGAATACAAGGAGTCACAGCTTACTAGCGGAGAGACTCACAAAAAGAAATCACCATGAACACCAGTGCTGAGGTTAGAAAATGTGAACTGTAGTTGAACTGCTGGGGGCTGAGCATGCACAACTCAGAGAGTTAAAAACTCTCAGGAGACCCAGTCATAAGGAAGCCTCCACTGCACTTTGAGATATACCTTCAGGAAATCTTGACCAGATTCCCACAGTAAATACTGGAGAAAAATCCCCTCAGGCTTCTGGCAAAGGGAGGAGAAAGAAACCACTTAAAAATATGCCAGAATACTCTGTTCTTCTTAACAAGGCCTACTCTCTAGAGAAACTAGTTAACCAGAGCCTAATCTGATGGGGTATTATCGGAGCCAAAATGACCCAGGGAAGGGAAATACCCAGTTCCAGTCAGGGCTGTCAATACAATATGGGAAAAGGAAAATACCTAATCCAGCCCACTTTAACCATCTATCCCACACCCCAGGGGTAGGAAAAGCAGAAGTTCTCATTAAGGTCACTGTCCAGAAGCACAGGCTCACTGAAAGACTGAGAGCTAATCACAGAACTGTATAACTTTTCCCTTCTACCACATATTAAAACCAAATTACTGAAGACCTACTTAAGAGTTTCTTTTACCCTATATGTTGTATCTGGCTATCAAAAGAAAAAACAGCAAGATAAAAAACACAATATGAAGTGACAGAAAAAGCATCAGAACTAGAAATGGCAAAGTGCTGAAATTACATAGCCAGGAATTCAAGACAACTATAATTGACATGCTAAGGCTCTAATGGTCAAAGTTGACAGCATGCAAGAACAGATGAACAGTATAAGCAGAGAGATAGAAGTCCTAAGAAAGAACCAAAAATAAGTGCTAACGATAAAAACCACTATAACAAGAATGCCTGTGATGGGCTTAATAGGAGACTGAACCAGGCTTAGGAAATTAATCTCTGTGCTAGAAAATGTATTAGCAGAAACAAAAGATATAGAAAGCAGAGAATAAAGACTAAAAAAAGACTATCCAAGCACAGTGGGACAACTACAAAAGGTATACCTATGTATAATGAAAATACCAGAAGGAAAAAATATTTGAAATAATAATAACTAAGAATTTCCCAAAATAATGTCATATACTAAACCACGATCCAGGAAGCTCAGAGAACACCAAGCAGAATGCAAGCCAAAACAACAACACCAAAACTATCTATGGCCAATATTCAAACTATAGATAATCAAATATAAAGAAAAAAATCCTGAAAGAAGCCAAAGGAGAAACACCTTACCTACAGAGAAGTAAAAATAAGAATTATATCTGTCTTCTTAGAAACCATACAAGCAAAGAGGAGTATAGTGAAAATTTTCAAGTGTAAGAGAAAACACTCCAACCCAGTGAAATCTGTAACCTGTGAAATTTTCCTTCAAAAGTTAAGGAGAAATAAAGTCCTTCTCGGACAAACAAAAATTGGAGGAAATTGCTGCCACTTAGACCTCCCTTCAAAACAAATTAAATGAATTTCTTTAGAGAGAGGGGGGAAAATGTAAGAAACTTGGATCTACATAAAGGAAAAGAAGGAAAAAGTGACAATAAAATAAAAATTTTTATTTTTCTTAGTCTTCATTGATTTAAAAAATTAGTGGGTTCAAAATAATAGTAACAATGTATTTGATTATATATGCTTCTAAGTTTCATGTATATACACACATATATATATAGCATACATATAAGCTCTTGCATGCTCATATGTAAGTGAAATGAATAACAGCAATGATCAGAGGCGCTAGATGAAGGAATTGGGATTTGTTATTACAAGGTACTCTTCCCATGAAGTGTTCTATTGTTATCTGAAAGTGGACTTGGATCAGTTATAAATATGTATTGAAACCTCTGAGGCAACTGCTAGAAAAGTTTAAAAAAAAAAACAAACCTATAACTGATGTGCCTAAAAGGAGAGAAAATGGAATCATATAAAATACTCAATTAAAACCACAAAAGGAAAAAAAGGCATGAAAGACAAAAACAGAAACAAAAGAGTAAAAAACAGAAAACAATAAGAATTATGGTAGATTTTAATGTAAGAAGAGTGAGAAGGAAAACCAAAGACTGGGAAAAAATATTTGCAAAAGACACATCTGATAAAGAATTATTATCCAAAATACACACATACATACATTATCTCCCCTTCTCTCACTCTTCCTCTTTTACTCTCTCTTCTTCTCTCCCCCTCCCCGACTCAAAACTCAACAAGAGGAAAACAACAAATTTTAAAAATGGACCCAAGACCTTAACAGACATCTCACCAAAGAGATACAGATATATCTTTGCATATGAAAAGATGCTTTACATCACATATCATCAGAGAAATACAAATTAAAACACTAGAACACTAATGCACACCTATTCTTAGAATGGCCCAAATCTGGACTGCTGACCAACACCAAATAATAGCAAGGATGTGGAGCAACGGAAACTCTCATATATTGCTGGTGATATGCAAAACAGGAAAGTTACTTCAGAAGACAGTTTGCTGGTTCCTAGAAAAACTAAATATACTCCTAATATATGATCCAGCAATCATGCTCTTTGGTGTTTACCCAAAGGAGATGAAAACTTGTCTACACAAAAACCTGCACACTGATGTTTACAGCAGCTTTCTTCATAATTGCCAAAACTTAGAAGCAACCCAGATGCCTTTCAGTAGGTGAATGGATAAATAAGAGCTATATTCAGACAATGGAATGTTTAATAAATGCTAAAGCAAATGAGCTATCAAGCCATGAAAAAAACACAGAGAAAGCTTAAATGTACATTACTAAGTTAAAGAAGCCAATCTGAGAAGGCTACAAACTGTATGATTCCAACTATATGGTATTCTGGAAAAGACAAAACTATGGACACAGGAAAAAGATCTTGTTTTAGGGGGTGGAATAAATAGCCAGAACAGAGGATTTTTAAAGCAGCAAAAATACTCCGTGTGACACCATAAAAACAAACACGTCTGTATATGTTTGTCCATAATCACAGAGTATACAACACCAATAGTGAAACTCAATGTAAACTACGGACTTTGAGTAATGATGATTATGTCAAAGTAGGTTCACCCTTGGTGAAGAAAAAAAAGTACTATCTGGTGAGTGAGATTGATTATAGGGAGGCTGTGCATGTGTATGGAGCAGAAGGTACATGGAAATGTTTATACCACCCTCTTAACTTTGTTGTAAATCTAAAACTACAAAAATGAAGTCTTAAAATGGAAGTATTATCATTTAAAATGGAAGAGTATGGTGCCCGAAGAATCTCTCTCCCCACTGAAACAATCATTAAACTAGTAACAACTGCCAGAATCAACTTTTTTTTTGCAAGTCTGGGATTCAATCAAAAACTTACAACAACCAGTAAAGTATTAAATGAAGGAAAAGACAACTGAATTTCAGAAAGAAAGCACTTTGGCATTTTTGTTTAAATGCCTACCATGTCACCATTCCCCCATGCAGCAGTGACTATGGGGGAGGGTGGGCCACACTCCTGGTCTGGCTTGCTGGAACCAGGAGACCAATACAAACTATTATGGTCTGAACGTTTGAATCCCTCAAAATTTCTTTGTTGAAATCCGAATGCCCAATTGTGATAGTGCTGGAGACTTCGAGAGGTAATTAGGTCACGATGGCAGAGCACTTCATGAATGGGATTTGTGGTCTTAAAAAAGAAACTCTGGAGAGAGCCCTATATGTGAGAATACAGTAAGAAGTCAGCAAATCTGGCAGAGGGCCTCTTTCAGAACCCAACAATGCTGGCATCTTGATCTTGGACTTTCAGCCTTCAGAACTGTGAGGTATACATTTCTGTTGTTTATAATACTAGTCTGTGGTATTTTATTATTGCAGCCTAACTAAGCTAAAATAGGAGCAATGTTCTTAAAAGACTTTGGGTTAGGTACTCTGACCTGACAGTCCCTAAGGAACCAGTAGAGAGTGAGAGCAAAATAACATTTGTCCAAAAATTTAAAGAAAAGCACTAACCATTGTTGCCTGGAGCAAAAGGCAGTAGATGAGGCAAGCACCAGACAGGCGGAGCAAAAGGCAGTAGATGGGGCAAGCACCAGACAGGCTCAACAACCCACAAACAAGGAGGCTAATAAGGAAGTTTCTAGGGGGAATAAAGCCTCAGAAAGGCCAACACATATACTACGGAAGCCCTTGTGCAACACACATGCTAGGGACCCAATGAATGCTCAGAAAGACCTGAAAGGGGCATAGGCTTGCTCCTCTAGCAGATCTGTGAGCTCCATGCAAGCAGGAGGTGAAGGCTAAGGCAGAGTTGTAGGTAGCCTGGCATACATTGAAGAGGTGGCCACAGCTCAAGCTAAGTGCAAAGACTGAGAGATTATTTCTCTTTGCTTTGTTTTGGCTCTAGGAATTTAAGAAAATCTCTGTCAGTTCACCAGCTAACCAGTGAAATATGGAATAGAGACTTTTCAGTGACCACAGAGGACAAAAAATAGTCTTTCCAAAAACAGTTTGGAAAATCCACTGCGTTGTTTCACTAGGTTTGTTTAACAAAGTATCACAAACTGGGTGGCTTAAAGCAAGAACTAATTCTCACAGATTTGAAGGCCAGGATTCTGAAATCAAAGTATCAGCAGAACTGATTCCTTCTGGAGGATCTGAGGGACAATATGTTCCATGCTTTTTCTCTAAGAAACTTATCAGTAACATATAAAGAACTCATAACTCAATAATAAAGACAACTCAATTTAAAAATGGGCAAAAGAAAGAGTCAATAAGCACATGAAAAGATGCTACCCATCATTAGCAATCAAGGAGACGCAAATCAAAACTAGTGAGATTTCAGTTTACACTCATTAGAATCTTTGGCTATAATCAAAAGCATAGATGAGTGTTGCCAAGGAAACAGATAAGCTGGAAACCATTACACTTCTGGTAGTAGGAATGTAAAATAGTACAACTGCTTTGGAAAGGTCTGGCAATTCCTTAAAACATTAAACATAGAGTTACCATATGATACAACAATTCTACTCTAGGTATATACCTGAGATAATTTAAAACTTATTGACCACACAAAATATTGCCCATGAATATCCATAGCAGCACTATCCATAACAGCCCAAAAGTGGAAACAAAACAAATATTCATCATTTGATGAATGGACAAACAAAATGTGATATATCTATACAATGGAATATTATTAAGGAATAAAAAAATTACATTCAAATTCATGCCATATCATGGATGGACCCTGAAAAATATCATGCAAAGTGAAAGAAGCCAGATAGAAAAGGCCATTATTAAACGATTCCATGCATATGAAATGCCCAAATTAGTTCTTGCCAGACGTTGGAGAGAGGCAGAGAAATGAAAAGTGACTAATGGGTACACAGTTTCTTTATTTGTCTGTAAAAATGTTCTGGAATTAGATAGTGGTAAGTGTTGCACAACCTGATAAATATACCAATGTAATTAGTATACAATGTAGTGTCATAAACATATTATACTTCAAATCAATGAATGTTAAATATGTAAATTATATCTCAATATTCCATTTTGAAAACAGAGGTAAAATAAAAACATTCCCAGATAAAAACGAAATTGTTAATGCTATTTCTTTTTGTACAATATGATTGCTGATATTTCTGTATTATCCTTTACAACCTTTTATGTTTCCTTGGCATGCAGTTTTCTATTGAACATATATTAATAATTACAAAATATACAGATTTCTGAAAAAGCTAAGTTCCTAAAAATACAAAAGGATAAATTAAGCCATAGCACTCTTTAGAAAATACTGTAAAATTGTAATCTAACTTCAATTTCACAGTGAAACTTTTTTCTTATAAAATAAATTAATACTTACTTAATTGCTTGAGCTCCTGGTCTTTGAACAATGCAAGTGCTAAATTCTTCTACTACAATATCTAACAGCTCAGGTTTTTGTCGTTTTTCTCTTAGAACAATAGACATACTTTTCAAGTGAACATAAAACTTCATGGCTTCAAACTAGATTATAGTCAGAGAAATAAAATTAAAAATATATACATACACATGTATATACAAATACGACAAATATTCTTAGTCATATCTTATTCATAGAGTTTATTCTTTCAAAACACCAGAAAATATTTTAAAACAACCCTTTATATATTAAAGAATAACAAAATAACAGTAAGAAGTAGGGGAAAATATTTTTCCCTACCCTGAAAATTAAAGTAAATAGAATGTTTACAGATCCAGAAAAAGGTTACAAACAAGTCAGTAACACATTTCTATAAGAATTCAAAACAGGCATCTCTATCATTAGACTCTGAGGTGTAAGGCAAGAAAACCTCTTACTGTTTTTGGCAAGGTTGGATCAACTGCTGTTTCACTGTAGCCAATTGCTTCATAGAGTAAAGATTTTTCTTCAGGTGTCAACATTTCTTCAAGACCTACAAATCATGAAAGAAGTGCTTTGTGTTCTTAACTTCTAACAAGATGTAACCCATAATTTAGCTGCCTTTATAAATTAAATGCAAATTTCACTCTTTTCATAATACTTTTCAGAAATTATAATCACAGAACGTTAGAGTAGCATTGACAATTTTAAGAGTAGTCTCAACAAATATAAATTGCTCAATATATATTTTTAGTAACTAAATTTCTAAATATTTGTATTAAGCAAGAGCTTACAAAATGGCAAACTGTATTTAAGGCACTTAATGGCACTGTGCTAGGCAACACAGCACACAAAGTATATAGTATTAATATAATCAGCAGTCCCCAACATTTTGGCACCAAGGACTGGTGCTCCTATGAGAATCTAATGCCTGATGATCAGATGTGGAGCTGAAGTGGTCGTGCTAGCACTGGGGAGCGGCTGCAAACAAGATGAAGCTTCGCTTGCCCGCCTGCTGCTCACTTCTTGCTGTATGGCCTCGTACCTGAAAGGCGACAAACCAGTAACAGCCTGTTGCCCGGGGGCTGGAGACTCCCTGAATATAATAATTCTCCATTTTACAAATTTTAAAATTGATGTTCAAAGAGCTTAAATAATTTACCAGGGCCACAGTGCTAATAAGTGATAGATCCAGAATGTAAACCTAAGCCCCTAAGACTTCAAAGCTATAATCTTAAGCATTTGGTTAGGAAACAAAAATCTTTCCAAAAAACAATTTCGACAAAAATTTACATGGTTCATACACTTTCAGAATTTTAATTTCTCTATTACTGTACTATATGCATTTTCCTAAATCCTCTGGGCATAAAATTATTTTGTAAACACTAGTAACAAAAATATTTAATTTTTACTTGACATATATATTTAATGTGTTAATAGTAATTCTATAGATAAGGATAAATTATGCATCATACACATACATACTTACAACATCTATTTAATAAGAGAGAATCTCTGCAAAACTTAATTTCACACAGATGATTACACTATCATAACCTGATGATTGACTGCGCTGCTATAAAATAAAATGGACATACTTCCGGGTTTCAGATCTGGCTGTTGTACTTTAGTATCTGATTCTGACCAAGTCCACAACCAGCTAAACCATCCTTTTTTATCCTCTGAATAGTTTGTTCCTTCTCTATAAATCCTGTATCCAGCTTTCTTTACCTAAAAAAATAAATTTTCAAATAAATGGCAAATTATTCTTTATTTAACAATCTACAGAAATAGAATCCTGATACTTCCAAAATTTGTCTACTTGAATGAATAAATGTAATCAATCCACGAACTGATGACAGAACACAGTAACCTCAACATTAACCAAAAAAAAAAAAAAAGAATTTAGGATTACCAGGTAGTTAGACCCACTGTCTTACAAGCAATGGTAATTGAAAAAAAAAAAATTTGGCTTTTCATCTTCACATGAACTCTGAGTATCTGATAAAACCAATTACTCAGAAAGAGTATTCTTCCCATAGAACCTGAATGATTTAAGCAGATGTGGCAAAACATGAAATCACGTTTTCTTATAACACAAAGCAGCAAATGTGAACCCCTTTTAGGAAACTATATATTACAGCACAGTACTAATAATAGCACCTATCAAATCTATATGGAATTTAGATTTATTTTTACTAACTGAAAGATAATCTGGAATTACCTCAACTTCTGCCTGTTGTCTCACTATAGTTATATTAAATACATCCAGGGTTTTTTCCAACTCCTAAAAATATAAAGGAAAATATGTTTATATAAATAACTTTGGTATATAATCTATGAAACTGATGCACTAAAGATATAACAGAAAGCAGAAAAAAAAATCATACATCAACATAATATTCCTATTAAATTCTGAGAAGCGATGCTTATATATATGTCAGGCTTGGAAATAGTGATAATTTTTTTGAACAAAGAAATCATACATGTCATGAACATAAGTGTAACAACTCTACAACTTACAGATGCATACTAAAATACCATACATACACTGTTTAAAACTGACTTTGGGTTTTAACTACAGCTAAGGGTAAATACATTAGTGGTACTTTCAACTAAAAATAGAATAAGTTCTTCATATTATGTAAATTCATATGTCATCATTAAGATATTCCAGGTAGGTATAGATAGACTTAAAACTTGTTTTTAAGTCTTACATTTTTCAAAGTTGTTATGGCTATTGAAATAAACTGAGATAAGCTAAATTTTTCATTACATCTCTCTACATTGTCCATGATTATTTTGAAAGTTTCAAGCTCAAACAGCTTTTTCCCCAAAAGAGAAACAACCATGAACTACGATTATCTAGAAAACAACTAAAGTCAGGGTTCTACTATCCAGCAGACTTGGAAGATTCAGGTTAAGATCCAAAGCTAAGTATGGAAATCTGTAACCACCCCAAAAGGCCTCTAAAAACGTAAACATTTCTGATAGCCTAGGTATTCAGAAAGTCACCTAGCTTTAAAATAAAATAAAAATCTTCAGAGAGTGTATAACTGGAAATTGTCTGGATTCAGAACAGTAACATTAAGAGGCTAACTCGTCTCTGTCTAAGCTGTACTTTACTGATCTGTAAAACAGTCCCTTCTAGAATGTACCATCATAATGCTAAAAGACAAGATGACTGATACTTAGAGAACTCTTAAAATAGGTAATTAAATGTTAGTTGCTGGTAAAGACTATAAATACCACAGGAACTAAGAAAAAAGAGCTCTATCTTAGCAGAAAATTCAGGGAAGTTCATATAAGAGATGGGTCTTAAGCAGAACTTGAAGGATAAGTAAAACTGGGATAGGCGGAGAGATGAGGAAAGGCAGATGGAATGCATGAACACAGATGTGGCTGTAAGTATAGGCATCATATGTACAGGAATTTTTTTTTTTTTTTTAACGCAGTTAGATGGTAACATGGGGAACTGCTGTGGTGACTTAATGTAAGGATTTCAAACTGACACAGAGAATACTGGAATCAATTTGGCAAATATTGCTTAGGTTTTTGAGGTTAAAAATGTCTTACTAATGTCAGGCTTCAAATTACTATTTGCATGAACTGAAATCTCTCCAGATTGAGAACAATCTTAAATTCCAAAAACTCCCAGGAGAATAACACCAGAGCTTATATCATTAAGCTGAAGTTAAGAACCGCGGTATAAAAAAAATCTAGGTGAATGAGACAGAGAATGGTCATCAAAATTAGAATAATTAGGACGTTAGTCACTATAGACTGAAAAGTTAGGTAGTACAAAATACTAAGCATTTTTTTTTTTGAATGCTAACCTCCAAAGAGTTGAGAAGTTCATCAGGTGGCTTCTTATTTGTTAGCTTTTTTTTATACAGTTCTTTGTATTGCTTCATTTTTTGCCTATGTTTGCTAATATGCTTCCACGACCACATCCGTAAGCGGGGGCCAACATTTACTTCAAGAATACCATATATAGCATAAGCCCACCTAGTTAAAAAACAAAAACAAAAACCCTACACTTAACATGCTCGAACCAATGATATAAAATATAATTGATATTGCTTCTACTCTAACAACATACATATTGTAATAAAGACTACAAAAATGGTATGTTATCCAAGCACTTGCTTTTTCCCAACCATGTCTTCATAATAATAAATATTATCTCTTTCCTGAAAGTGAGTAAAATCACTGAATTTTATTACAACAAATATAGCTCTACAGAAAAAAAAAAAACATAAAATTATTAATTGGCAAATAGCACTTTAGTCCCCTGAAGAGTAATTAAAAAGTTGACTGAAAGAGTAATTACAACTTCTAGAAACTAGGCAAGAGCTAATAACTGGAATAGCAAGACTTCTGAATTTCAAAAAGGAATACTTATAGACTCCAATAACCATTTCAGGTTTAATAAAATAGGTTTAATGTGTCTGATACAGATATATAAAAAATTTTAAAGACACTGATAGACAACAAACTGGGATAAAGTTTAATTCCAAAAATGAAAAAGTATTCTAGTAACTCCAGTTGTAAATTCCATTAGAAAAAATTCCTTAATTTTATTAGCATAATAAGCAATAGCAGCTACGTAAATTTCTAATCGCAAATCAAACTATAGTTTTTATCAGCTCTTAAAGAGAGTATCTTAAATTATTTTTTAAAAAATCAAGAAATTCACTTTTATGCTACATATTTTTAAATCTTAAAAAATAATAAATCAAGCAATTCCACTTCTGGGTATTTATCTGGAAAAAAAAAAAAGATGAAAACACTAAATAAAAAAAAATATACGCACCCTCCCTCCTGTTCACTGCCACATTATCTACAATGGTCAAGACATGGAAACAACCAAAGTGCCCATCAACAAAGAATAAAGAAAATGTGAATACACACACACACACACACACACACACACAGGAATATTATTCAGCCATAAAAAAAAAATCTTGCCATTTTGACAACATGAACAGACCTTGAGAGCATTATGGTAAGTGAATCAAGTTAGACAGAGAATGAAAAATACTGTATGACCTCATATATGGGATCTAAAACAAAACAACAAAAAATAAAAATTGAGCTCACAGACACAGAGAAGAGATTAACAGTGGCCAGTGGTGGAAGGTAGGGATGAGCAAAATGGGTGAATGCTAGAAACTTTCATTTATAAAATAAATAAGTCCTGGGGATATATGTAGCACTGTGACTAGAGTTTATAATACTATATTACATACTTGAAAGTTGCTAAGACAGCAGATCTTAAAAGCTCTTATCACAAGAAAAAAATGTAGCTACTTATGGTGATGGATATTAACTAGATTTTTTGTGATTATCATTTTGCAGTATATACAAATATCGAATCATAATGTACATTTGAGACTACTACAATGTTGTATGTCAATTATACTTCAATTTTTAAAATTTAAGACATTTTACCATTCTCTGGCATGGTAGTGAAGAGGTACATTAGGTTTGAATTTCCTATATGGAAGATTCTGCGTCATCATATCAACTGATTCAAGAAGCTCCATTGCACTGAAATACTGAAAAATGAAAAAAATTAGAGTTCTTAAATGTTTCAGATTTTTTCTAATTGTTGAGAAAAAAATTAAATTATTGACATTTAAAAGGAAAATTTTCCATGTAACTATGAATTTCTGAAAAACATTTAAAATCTTAGTTCTGTTTTTGTTAAACTATAACTCACAATTCAAAATAGCATTTAAAAAAAAATCACCTGTGGTTTATTAAATTCAATTGCTATGTCATGTAACTCAACAGCCAGGTTTATCTTGGGGGCAGAAAAGTCAAAATCAAATCGACGATTCATCTCAAGTTTGGCATTAGCAGATATAGGGCGAAATACTGGAAAACAACACAAATTTTTAAAAATTAAACTGAATTATATTTCTAAAGTCTCAAATTACTAAAAGGATCAAGTTAAAAATAATAATTTTCATTTCATATATATTTTTTTCATATATTTACTGTCTACAGTTCCTAGATTTCCACACTGCTATGATTTGGTTAGATGAACTGTCACTTCATTAGAGGAGAAGGTTCTTTTATCTTTTTCCTACTTATAATTTGTATTGTCTTCTGAAAGAACAATAAAGGCTAACTGACCTTCCCCTGAAAACCACTATAATCCTTAAAAGTGGGGACACTCACCAAAACACAAAATAGTCCAATAAAATAGTTTTAATAACATTAATTTTAACAAATAAATGTATATTAGAAATGCTAAGGAGAAAAGATTACCACTGACTTCCATTATATAATTATAATTTCTGATCAGTTTCTCTGTATCCATCTGTCTCCCTTTTAATTTGTAAAAGGAAGAAACTGAAGATGAGTGAGAATTTTCTCAGGATAACCTTCTTGGCTCATCTCATAATCTAAGACAGGTATCTCTCAACCCTTTGCACTGAGTGTCAAAAACAATAAAAATAATGTGGACAGAGATCAGTAATAGCAAAATCTAGATAGAGATCAAACATTAAATTATAAGTTCAATTATACACAAGGATAATATATCTCTTTTGTTTCAATCATTAAGGGCTAGCACTTAATTTTTTTTTACACATTAAGCATCCAAAAATACTTTTATCTGAATAAAACAAGAAGATAAGTCACCAACAAGAGACTGGTTAAATTCATTATGGTGTTTCTATCCATACAATAAAATACTTACTATACAGGTAAAAATGAGAAAAATTTATGTACATAAATAGAAGGATATAGTAAGTTTAAAAAGTATATGTACAAATGACATCAGTATTTGAAAAAGGAAATTATTCTTCTCCCTTAGCTTTAATTCTCTTGCTACAAAACACTACATCACCCATTGTACCCTTCCTAGTTGCAATTATCTATCCATCCCTGGGCTTTACACCCTCTCCTACCTCTCTCAGACTTCAGCTCCTGGCAACTCTAATTTCTAAGTGATTTTAAAACACAAATGATGGTTCCCAAACCACAGCCTCTCAGTTCTTTACACTCCTCCACCCTTACCTCATCAACTAGACCTTACCATAAAATATCCTTGACCTTTCCATAAAATTTGTCTCAAGCATCCAACTCTCCTATCACCATGACTTATCTCTCGAGTATTCATATACCAAAACAGCAAATCCTGTGGGACCTACCATTCATTGATCCTATCTCTACCTTTTCTCTGCCCTTCACCTCTGCTTCATGTTCTCAGTTTCCTCCCTACCCTACTGAAATTCCCTGATCAGTTATTTCCATCATTCCTTGGCATTCACCCTTAACTCCTCTGCTCTCTCACTTAGATGGTACTTACTAGGCAAAACGCTAATTCTAAATTTACATTAAAGCTACTTCTCCATTTACTCCACACCTGAACGTGAGCAGCTTAACTTGGTTGGGAAAAAAACCATATAAAACCACAGATTGGTCTCACTTTAATGTCATAAATCCCACGTAGGTCTTTAATGTTACTGAACAACCACACAACATTCCTTTAGACTACGGAAAGGCCAAATCCACTTCTTTTCTCTGTATTATTTTAGTAACTCGCTTCTGATTATTAAAGTACTAAATGTTCATTTCAGAAAATTCAAAACCAGAAAAAAAGGATAATTGTAAATATACATTTTTAAAATAGTAAGATCACACTAAGTACAGCAGCTAGACTTATTAAATTGTATCTGCCATGTCAAAATGTCTTTAAAAATTATCATAATTGTTACTGAGTAGCCCACAGAGACTTCATAACTCATTACAACTTTTTTTACGGGACATTTTTCTTTTCTAGCATTGAAATACAGACAAAAGCTCCCCCAATGAATGACCAAAAAAAGTCTTGCTTTTACATATATGTAAATTAATTTAATTATATGATAAAATTTACATTAAATGCCACAGTGGCATCAACAATGTTCATATAATATTTATGCCGTTACTTTAATTCTAATTTTTATTTTATAAAATTTACTCACCAAAATCATAACCTTCTGGAACAATATTTTTAAAAACAATACCTTCTTCAAGTTGTCCTATTAAAAGACAAATTGCTTTTATTTATATTATTTCCAATATACCTACATATGACAAAATCCTATTATATTCAAAAGAAAAAAGTTTAGAAGCAATTTAAAAAATAGGTAACTCAAATTTAGGAGGGCTTATTTATATAAAAAACTTATAGTAGTTAGACAATATCTCATTATACTACTATTCTAAAAGAATACTTTAAGCATTAAGATACATGTGTATATATCAATGTGTTTACATACAGGCACATATACAAAACTTAAAAAAATTTAATGTCCATCAATGATTAAAACTCTCTATACCAAAACGGGTATAAAGGGAATGTACCTCAACATAAAAGGCCATTTACGACAAACCCACAACTAACATATACTCAATGGTGAAAAGCTGAAAGCTTGTTCTCTGAGATGAGGAATAAGACAAATATGTCCTCTCACTAGTTTTATTCAACATAATATGGAAGTCCTAGCTAGAACAATTAGATGAAGAAAAAAAAAAAGAAAAGAAAAAGAAAGAAAAGCCATCCAAATTGGATAGAAGTAAAACTGTCACTATTTACAGATGACATAATACAGTCATGTCACCTTTTAGAAATGTTAAAACAAACTGTTAGAAAAATAAATTCAGTAAAGTTGCAGGACACAAAATCAATATACAGAAATCTGTTGCATTTTCTATACACTAATAACTACCAGAAATAGAAATTAAGAAAACAATCCCATTTATAGGTACATCAAAAACAATAAAATACCTAGGAATAAATTAAACCAAGGAGGTGAAAGACCTGTACACTTAAACTCCAAGACACTGATGAAAGAAACTGAAGACACAAAGAAGTGGAAAGATATTACATATTCATGGATTGAGAGAATTAGTATTGTTAAAATATCCATACTACCAAAAGCAATCTACAAATTCACTGTATTCCCCATCTAATTTCCAATGGCATTTTTCACAGAACAAGAACAATCCTAAAATTTGCATGAAATCACAAAAGACCTTAAGTAGCCAAAGCAATCTTGAGAAAGAAGAATAAAGCTAGAGTGATCACACTACCTAATTTCAAACTCTATTACCAGTCTATAGCAATGAAAACACTATGGTACTAGAATAAAAACAGACACATAGATCAGCAGAACATCATAGAGAACCCAGAAATAAACCCATGCACATATAGTCAATCAATTTATGACAAAGGAGCCAAGAATATACAATGGAGAAAGGACAATCTCTTCAATAAATGGACCAATGTATACAAAAGAATAAAACTGAACCACTATTTATACCATAAACAAAAATTAACTCAAAAAAAAATTAAAGATTTGAATGTAAGAACTGAAATCATGAAACTCCTAGAAGAAAACATAATGTTAAGCTCTGTGACACTGGTCTTGGTGATGTATTTTTGGATCTGACAACAAAAGCAAAGCCAACAAAAGCAAAAAAGTGAGACTACATCAGACGAAAAAGTTTCTGCATAGCAAAGGAAGCCGTCAACAAAATGAAAAGGCAACCTAGTGAATGGGAGAAAATATTGCTATTCACAATAACTGAAAAGAAGTGAATATCCAAAATACATAAAAAACTCATAAAATCAATAGCAAAAAAAATCTGATTAAAAAATGGACAGAGGATCTAAACATTTTCCCTTATGGCCATGACACCCTGAACATGCCCCATCTCATCTGATCTCAGAAGCTAAGCAGGTCGAGCCTGGTTAGTACTTGGATGGAAGACCACCTAAGACCAGGTGCTGCAGCCTTAAAAAAACAAAAACAAAAAACATTTTCCCAAAGAAGACATACAGATGGCCAACAGGTATATGAAAAAAATGCTCAATATCACTAATCATCAGGGAAATGCAAATCAAAACCACAATTAGAAATCACCTAATGTGTGTCAGAATGACTATTTTCAAAAAGATAATAACATTTAGAGAGGATACAAAGAAAAGGGAAGCCTTGTATACTGTTGGCGGGAATGTAAACTTGGTACCACCAACATGGAAGGCAGTATAAAGGTTCCTCAAAAAATTAAAAAGAGAACTACCATATAAACAGCATTCCAGATCTGGTTATTTATCCAAAGACAACAAAAACATTCACTCAAAAGCATATGTGCACCCTCATGTTCACTGCAGCATTATTTACAATAGCCAAGATATAGAAAGAACTTAAATGTCCATCAACAGATGAACGGATATAAAAGTGTGGCATAAATGCAATGGAATTATCATTCAGCATAAAAAGGAAATCCTGCCATTTAAGACAACATGGATAGAACTGAGGGCAGTACACTGAGTGAAACAAGTCACAGAAAAAGACAATATTGTTTATTCTCACTTTTATTTTGAATCTAAAAATTAAAAAAAAATCTCATAAAACAGAGAAGAAATTGGTGGTTACTAGAGGCATGGGTGGGTGGTGGCAAAATGGGTAATGGGAGTCAGAATGTACAGCCTTCTAGTTAGAAAATAAGTCATGACTATTTAACATATAGTTTAGTGACTATAGTTAGTAATACTGTATTGCATATTTGAAAGTTGCTATGGGAATAAATCTTAATTAAAAGTTCTCATCTCAGGAAAAAATTTTGTAACTATGATGATGACAGATGCTAACCAGAATAACTGTGATCATTTTGCAATAAATACAATATACATAAATCATTAAATTGCACACCTGAATCTAATATAATGTATGTCAATTATAAAAAGGGTGTGTGTGTTTATACATGTTTGCACAAAAGGCATATATATCTTCATTTCTGTAAATTCTGCTAATAGATTTTACATTAAAAAAGACCACTTAGATAAATGACAATGAATAAAACTTTGTGAAATATGATAGTAATAAATGCATACATACACATATAAAAAAATTACTTACCAATGAGTCATCATAATTATTAAGGTAAAACAGCTGAGACTTCACATTCCAATAAGCAAAAAGGTTATCCAATCGGATTAACTGAAATAAATAAAGTTTATTATATATCTTGTTTTCTCTGAAGGATCTTTAGCATGCTATTTTCAGAAATCTCAAATAATTGAGTCATAGAGTTAAGACAGTAGACACAATTCACATAAATCCATATTATATATTACCACTTGCCTTTTAGAAGTCTCTTTTATCAAGTCTATGGGTTGACAAAATATTTGTTTATTTTACCTTACGAAATAGTTTATCAGTTTCATCATGTAAACATGGAACCCAGTTTTGATCAGTTGTCTGAGAAGGAAAAAAAGGCAGTAAAAATGTCATTTACATGTGAAATGGCAGAGTAATAAATCATATCTATCATCTCCTAGACCAATCTCCCATGAAAAAAGTCCGTAAAAACATAACATTGAAAGAATATTAACTGACCACAAGAAAGTCTCTGCTTCCAAGGAGCTCACCGTTGGTTGAAAAAGCAAACAAGTATATAACCGATTATAAACAGGGAAATGCCACTGAAGAGGTTAAAGATCCAACACTCTGGGAAAACATGGTAGGAGCCTCAAACTCAATGGTGTGATGGAGAAAGTGATGTCTAACCTAATATATGATATATTAATAGAAATTATTGATTCTAAGGCCAGTAGGGAATATGATTCAGACTAGGAAGATATGCCTATATACAACGGGTTCAGGCAACTGAAGTTGCCCAGTATGGCCAGAGAACATAATGCAAAACAAAGAAAAGAAGAAAACCAGAAATGTTAACCTGAGGCCAGATTACAAAAGCATTATAAACTATTTTATAATAAAACTGTGGACTTTATTCTAAGAGCAATGAAAAGCCACTAAGGGTGAATCTAATTTTTAAAAGATAGTTTTTACAAAGAACTAAATGGATTAGAATAGTGGTTCTCAAACTTTAGCATGCAATAGGGTCACATAGAGGGCTTTTTAAAACATGGTTTGCTGGGCCTCAACCTGAGTTCCTAGTTAAATAGGTCTGGGCTGGGGGACAAGTTTCCGAGAACCGCCAAAGGTGATAGTCAAGACCACTGCTGTCACGGTTACCGAAGATCTTCACAATGCCAAACCTAATGGCTAATTCTCCATTCTTATTTTTCTACCTAATAACAGCATTTCAGTTGACTCCACTGAATAACTTATCATTTGGCTTTTTATTTTTATTTTGCTTGTAATGGATCCATGTTTTAAAAAAGCAGTCATAGACAAAATCCCAATGAACATTAATTACTTATATTTTGTACTTATTCATTTAAAACTCAGAAATGGATTTTAAGTGAAAAAAGTATCAAATATCATAATTAGCAAATAATAAGCCCTCATACTTTAAACTAAATCCGATTATCAACCATTTTTTGAAATGTGAAACTACCTATTCTCAATTCCAATTCAGTCTGTACACGTTCTATATAGACACCTATTCTGACACAGACATAAATAGTAATTAGAAGTGTGATGAACTACACTGCACAATATGGTTAAATTTCTTTTTAAACAAAGTACCTGCATGCTGAGATTTTGAAGGGAAATACCAAACGACAGTGGGTTTCCTCGATTTGTGATCTAAAGAGGAAAAACAATAAATTTTACTCAGATTTTCAATAATTAGACAAAATTCACATTATAGAAAAAGTTCACTTTCTGGGAAGCATACAATTTCAAACATTCGAAAACATTTAGTATTTTCCAGAACAATTTTTATTCCTATATTTTTCCTAATACAATACTAATTAAAATATTAAGCATCAATGTATTAGGTTGTACAATATCTGCATGTTTTTCAGTTTCCAAAAAAAAAAAAGTTTAAAACGATTGACCCTCACTATATAGTACATGAGAAGCTATTATGTTTTAGAGAGAATATACGATCTATTTGAAATCAATTAGTTAATTGATTCTATCGATCAATTTAGCTCTACTGATTCCTTAGACCAGTACTCTCCCCAAGAGATAAATATAGTAGAAAGTATTTTAAAAATACATAAACAGCTAAATTTATAACTTCCACCCATCAAAGGTGATGATAAGACAGACATTTTCCTTCATAATCTGATGTTTGAACATTTTAGGAAAATGTAATCAAAGCAAGGAAGGACTGCAAATTACAACTATAATTATAGAAAAGAAAGATCATTTCATCTTCAGCTCTGTATACCTCTAATTTCCAGCATTTAATAGGCTGACTACTACAGATTAGGTGTCAATAAACAGTGAAATAAGTATATACATGTACATAAAAACAAGTACTATTAAAATACTTACATCATCTTCAAAACGAATATGGATGTTGGAAATTTTCACTTGAAGATTTTTTATGATCTGAGTAATTAATTTTTCTGTAAAAGTGTCCTGTTTTTCCACCCGAAGTTTTTCTACAATTGCAAATATTCCTTTTTAACTTGATTGAAAAATATAATCTATAAATATCTACATATTGAGTAACATACATTGTAACCTTGTTAAAGAAAAAAATCTCTATTTGTACACTTGTTTTCCAAAAGTCTTCCATACCAAAAGACTTTCAAAGGCAACTAAATGCAGTTTTCAAAAAGAGTTTCTGTTCAGTGAGACTAAAGCCAAACTTGTAGCATTTATTGGCATTTTTATAATTTCTCTGTTCACTAGACCTGAGTACATAAAAATATGGATAGCAATGACGATAATTAGGTAAGAATTGTAATAGGATTAAATAAGAAAAGCCAGAGAGAATAGCACAGAAGGAAACCCTTAAAATTGGTGATACCATCATAAGTTGTCAGTGGTTAGATGTAAAACGGTTGAATATGATTAATACAAAATAGGAAGGTATAAGATCCTTTCCCTCGCTCCTTTCAAGCAAGGATGAAGGAAGTTCATCATTTGTTTCTTTTTCTAAGAACAGAAAGAATAAAAAATTGAGGTTCCTGATTTCTCTTTTAATATACCTTGAATAATCACTAGTTACTATCCCTTCCACCACCACTTGAAAATGCCAGTGAAAGATATCTACTTTCTTCTTTCTTGTCCTGTTCTACCTGCATAATACATATTATTTATCTTTTCCTCTAATGACCTACTTACTACTCCCTAATTCACAGGAGGCAGTAAATAAAGTTGAAGATATCACATATACATCAAATGCAAGAGTAAGTGAATATATTTGAAATAAAAGGACTTTAGAATAAGTAGATAGCATATAAGCTCTTTGAAGACAGAAGTGTTTAATCTTTGACTCATACCACTACCTAATAATATCCTTTGGTCCATAAATTTGTTAAATCATTCAATTAAATGTTAAATCTTTCTCTATCCATTAATTTTCTCTTGATTTTCTTATCTAGTTCAAATTACATATTACTTCATGAACATTTTAAACTCTTTGCTCTTTTTTCTCATTTTCCTCTGCCAATAAAGCTCCAACCCTGAATAAAACTATATACTTTTTATATAAACATGTCTATGTCTTGCCAGGTGGGTAATGGGGAAAAAAGTCACAACAGGACAGATTGGAATTACTGTAAATTAGTCATCACCAACTTCCACCAACCAGCAACCTTACTGAATTTCTCTAGTCAACTTGTTCACACTCTCCAGAACAACTATTTCAAACTTTTTTGATTTTCCTCAAGACCCCAACAACCCTTCCACTGCTCTCTTTACCCTTAGCAGATGGCACTGTCTCCAACATTGAATAATTTTGAACCGCCTTCTCTGCAATCAGCATTTAATCAAAATGGCTCCGTGTTATAAGAAAATGATTATTCCCCAATTCTCAATTTACCTGATATCTCAGAAGGATCCAATACATTCTTTTTTTTCCTAAAGCACCCTTTTCCTATAAAATCATAATCTCCAAATTTCCTTCTATTTGACACTACTTCTTGATAATATTTTCTGTTATTCTCCTCTATACAATCATTAAATAGTGGATTTCTTTAGGGCTGGCTCAGTCTTAGGGCTGTTTCTCTTCTCATTCTATACTGCTGCTGCAAGGAATATAATCCACCTTTTAGCCTGAAATATGTCTTAATGCTGATCTCTCAAATGTATACTGGATAAAGTATGAAGTGAGAAATAATCACAGAGAAGTTGGTACATTCAGTAAACTACAAATAGGTCAGTATGGCTAAATAAAAAACAGATGAGATATAAAAGGGCCAGAAATGAGTCTGGAGAGGTAGACAAGATTCACGTCATGAGAACTTTTACATATCTTGCTGAAGAGTTTAAATTTCTACCTTATCACAATAAGGTATCACCAATGAAGTTTAAGCATGGTTTAACATTTATAATTTTAGACCTAAGTATAAATAGGAGAGACTTCTGATTAAACATGGTGGACTGCATCTATCTCTCTATTCCTCTGTAAAACCTCATTAATGCAAAAAGTATAGGGGGAAAAAAAACAGATAAATCCCCAAGGCCAAAAGAAAGAGTGTAAGAGAAAGAATATATAAGAGATAGCTTCAACAATTTAGAAGCTGGAAAGCAGATGGCGTGGCCGACTTAGCAAAGAGAAGAAATTCATTCCTAAATGCCCACAGATGGAGATGCCAATAAAACACAAAATGAGTCAAAAAACAGAGTCTTGGAAAGATCCACAAACTAGAGTCCTCAGAAAACATAAATAGCAAAGAGAGAACATGGTGGAGGGAGAGGGCGATATACACGTACTGGTTTAAAGTCTGTGTAATGAGCAATTAGAGATTTCTAGGCACTCTCCCTCCCCCAGTCCACAAAGCCAAGCAACTTCTTTTCCCATCCTAGTGAGAAGCAAGGAGAAAATGAACCTGACAGGCTCCAGACTCTGTAACCACAGACATGAAGGGACAGGGAAATCCACTATGTGAAAAACAGATATAATAAGTAAAGTTCTATATAATAAACAATCATACTCAGATCCACCTGTTATTGCCAAGCAAATAATAATGTACTCAGAAAATACATGTACTCAGAGTATACTATTTGGCTTGGTGATAAACATTTCTATAAAGTCATGATACTATACACAACAGATACTGATTTAACCAAAAATGTAACTATACTGGGAAGAAGGAAAAATGAGGTTGATCTTCATCATCTATAAAATGAAGCTTGTGTGTGTCTGTGTGTATGACATATAAACATAAATCTAGTAATAGAGATATAATCTTATGTAGAAATTTGGAAATTAAAACTTAAAAACTTGTAAGCAGATCTATAGGGAGTAACTAAGCCAGGAGAAAAAATTTTTTATTAATTATGGGTCCTATAATACTATTTAACTTTTAAAGCTAGCTGTACGTATTATCTTGATAAAAACAAAAATAATTTTTAAAAAGAATAAGCCTAAGAAACTTAGGAAAGAAGAGTAGGATTCTGGGGAAAATGCAGAGCTGAGAACATCAACAATCTGTCTTCCCATCTAGATAACAACTAAACAGGCAGAATCTGCCTAAAATAAATATTTTAGAACTCTGGATTCTATTATAGGCTTGCAACTTCCAGAGGAAGGCCTGGAAAGTAAACTGCAGTTAATATACAGCAATTTCAGCTCTAAGTACAATAACAGCTATCCATTCCTCACCCCATGCCCATGGAAGGTAGTTATGACCTTATTACCCGCAGCAGTATGCATGCAACTTAGAGAAGCCAAGGTGGGCAGGAAAGGACCCTATCCCACCAAATATCTGAAGATCTGTGCTCTAACTGCTGACTTCTGCTTCTGAACACAGAGTTGCAAACAAAGCAAAGAGTGGCCATTGTTGTTCCTTACCCCATGGCTGAAAGCCCCTCACTACCCAGCTAAAGTGACTTCCAGGTATTTAAAGGGCCGGCACCCTTTTATTTTTTTATTCTTTTGCCCCCCTCACTTTTCTCTTCTTTTGCCTTGGGAGCAAATCATTAAGAGCTAGGACATTCAAAAGCAATTGCATATCTGGGTAAAAGTAGAATGTGACCACACATGTTCAGCGAAAAGAAGAGGCTCAAAAAAAACCTAAGACATTACATTTACACCTCAGGCTGACTCCTGGCATAGACAGCTTACAATAATAATAATAAAAAAATTTTAAATAACAAAAAAACATGGGGAAGGGGGAGAATCTAATTTCCACAAATACCATATTATTACATTCATATGTCTGGTTTCCAATGGAAAAAAAATCACAAGGTATACAAAGAAACAGGAAAGTATGACCTATTCAAAGGAAAAAAATAAATTAACAAAAATTATACCAGAAAAAGAACTGTTGACAGATCTACTAGACAGACTTTAAAACAATGACCATATACATGTTCAAAAACTGAAAGATGTGGAGAAAATTTTTTTTAAAAACCCACAAAGTATGAACAAAATACATATATCTATAAAGAGACAGAGAACTGAACAAAAAGAAAAACCAAACAAAAATTCTGAAGCAAAAAAGAG